>JAKZAP010000015.1:19857512-20384764 GCA_023053575.1 Branchinecta lynchi
TAAATAAAATTCTATCATAAGTACGACGCGTCCTTCTAAGAACTCCAGGTTTTGATATGGACTTTAAGGTGCGGAAACAGTGTTAAACGTTGCTAGTCAAGAAGCGTGTTTGTTTTACACTTGTGTCTCTCCATTTGATTCAAGCGATTTCTTTGAGAATTTTAATAAAATAAACCACTCTTCCCCTGGCTGTTGTTGTTGTTCACAGTTCATGCTCTGATGCAAAGGCGAAATTCCAAGTACTATAGTTCCTTCACAAACATATGTGTATATAGAAGGGACTGCCTACTCTTGGCAAGAGTATAGCCTATTATTAACCACTCAGGACTTTGAACACGGACGGACGTGACCGGAACTTCCCTACGGTATGACTAAAGATGTTTTACATTTGTAAATCTGAAATATTCCGGCATTTGTAAGCAAAGACTAGAAAACAAATATTCAAGTCACCAGCTAAAACCGCTATGACCATGGATCATTACGTGGCGCGACTCAACCCCCCCCCCCCCCTCCCAAATGGACAAGCTTAGGATAGACAAAAAGAAGATTTAGCTGCTGTATGAGTATGAATGAACAACTAAGCTTAAAGTTTGGCGGTATCTATTTCTTTGAATAATTTGTTTTTGGGGTTTCTACGTCACTTATACTTTGTTCTTTCATTTGAAATCATATGCCCTTGGTTGTGTTTAAATTGTATATACATTTGAAACTGTGTATCTGTTGAAAATGTTGAGCTGAAGACGCGTTTGTTAATGATTCTGTCGACATAAAATGTAAATTCGGCATCACTGCTATGAAAGCCATTTTGAATTAAACTGCACTCTACTCTTACAATCAACCAATAGTCGAGGAGAGTTGCGTAACTGCCAATCTACAGGTAAGCATTCTGATCCAGTGAATAATTTATGAGAGGGTGGACATTCATTTCTGCTAGTTGCCAACAGTGTTGCCTCATGTTTGGAATATCAAAAATGACCGGTATAGTAATGTTGCAATTATCACACCTGTCAAATAAGACTGTTTATCCCCAACTTTACATTACATCGAATTAACTTTAACGTGAATTTCTGTTACGGCGACCATTCAAGCTTACGTATTTAACAACTCTGCTACGCTTGGGGGAGTCAAACTGTTAAATCATCATTACAGTTCAGTACGCACTTTTAACGAATGGATCGACCCCTCGCCTTTTTACTATACCACATTTGGCACAAACACGCGGTATATCATAAAATCTCAGGATGTAGTTTACCTATCAAGCATATGAGAAATCGATGACAACAGCGGGCTATGTGTACATGAACACATAGGGAAGTTATTTCGAGACGACAAGGAAACAGGTAGAAGAGGGAAAAGAGGAGTTACAGCCTCTGCACATGACGAGTACAGCTCGGGATATTAGTAGGAAAATAGTTGCGTGCTATGCTCTTTCGCATTTCTTACATCTTCTCGGATAATTTTTCATAAAAAAAAACTTTGCCAGGATCGTTCCGTTTTCTTTCGGTTGGTCAAATACTGCCTAGCCCCCCCCCCCCCCTCCCCCGAATAAGAAGTATTACCCTGTTGAAAAGTGTTGAATGGCTGATCTTTCTGGGGCTATATTAAAAACTACCAATGGTGGAGGTCTACTGCTGCCATCTATGACAAAACAGGACCTGTCTCCAAAGGGGCAGATAGGCTTATAGTGAAGATACTGGGATACAACCAGGCCAAAGCTTTCGATGGGATCCCAAAAGTTTATTATTTGGTCCAGACAAATGGAGTCATCGTTCGGGCGAAGTTTCTCGTTCAAGGAGTGTATTGGACTTAGACATATAACTGTCCTCAACGAACGCCGTTTATTTGTTGACACAAGATTTGAGTCATCATCAACGACATTTCTCGTTCCTGGAGTGTTTTGGACGTGTTTTTGGATATTAAGTATTCAGGGCACCCCCTCATGATTTATATCCCAATGCGTGTTTAGTTTTATCAACCCATCAGGGATCAGGGCCGTATCCAGGGGGGGGGGTTAGGGGGTTGACTCCCCCCCCCCCGGAAACATACAAAAATAATCACTTTTATAGGGTTTTCTTTTTTGTCCGACCCGCAGGCAAAAAACCGAAAGGCACCCCCCCCCCCCCCCCCCCCCCCGAAATAAATTCCTGGATACGGGACTGCAACCCACCATTTAATAAACTATCTCTATTACATAATATTACCCAAGAAAGATTATTACTGTAAACAGGTTTTTTTTTTTAACTACGGTACTAGTTTTAAACTTCAGACTGAGATTGGATACATTTTGTTTTGGTCCATAGTCGCGAGGCAAAAAAGAAGTGGGCCCATAGGCAAGTCGTACAGAAGCTACATCCCCCTGCCCTTGAAACTACATATCAGATCGGACAACGACACAGGAAAAGTAAGGGTTCCGCCCAATCCTCATACATTGTGCAACAAAACAACAAGTCTAAAAGGTATGTTAACATCCCTTCAGGGATAACAAACGATCTATCTGACGAAACAGGTCAATATCTGGAGTGTTAAAAATATACAAAAGACAAGGCCTGTCTAGGATATAAATATGAAACTTCAGATCTTCCGATTTGTTGTTATCCGTGGACCTTATTTTAAGATACGTGAACATCTACTCAAATATGCCTCGATGCTCTCTCTGACAAACAACCTGACTGAAAAGGGACTTGGGAAGCAAGTGCCTACTATCTGACAAACACACCACACCATACTCAAAGCAGCAACCGTAAACAGTGCGATACTTAGACATGCATTCAACAGACCGGCACCTTAAGATTCGCATAGGTTGCATTCGTACCATACGTCACACACCACTTTCATTCCATGAGACGACTCACATAATTAATTACCGTCGACTGTGCTATTGCCCCGAGCTGCCGAATGGTTCAAATAATTGTATACATACTGTAGTCCTGTCTCAGTGGAGTTCTTAGCGACATTCGTGTAATATCACAACGTAAATAAACCGATTGATTGTTGAATAAACCGAATTGTAAATATATTAATAGTAAACTTGGGATCTTTGAAGTTATTTTCAAAATAAATGTTGTCATTACATGTATTAACGGTTAAACCGTGTGAAGATCAAACGCTGCCGAATTCGCGGTTTCGCCCGAATTCCGAGCGAACTACTAGTCCAGCAAAAAAAGAAAATTCAGAAACAAATCCAGCGTATCTCCTTATCCCTGTAAAGAACTTCTAATCAACTTTAAATAAAACTTTGACTTAAAAAAAATGCGGGTACAACCGGATTCCGGACTAATTATATGTCCGGGTAAAAAATTATCATCATATACAGACTCAGCGTCTCTTCTTACCCCTAAATTTATCATCTAATCATCTTCAGATAAAGCTTTTGCTTTTAATCCTATTTTCCGGTTTTGGCCAGATTACAGGCGAACTAGTTGTTCGGAGAGAAAATGGTTTTCACCATCGGGTTCATCATGTCTTCTTACCTCTAAATCAAATATTTAATCAACTTCAAATGAAACTGTTACTTCGAACCAACTTTCCGGCTTTGGCCGGATTCCAGACAAACTATTTGTCCGGCGAGAAAATGGTTTTCACCATCGTGTTCAGCATATTTTCTTACCCATAAATCAATTATTATTTAATCAACTTCAAATGAAACTTTTACTTTTAACAAACTTTCCGGTTTTTGCCGTATTCCGGACGAACTATTTATCCGGAGAGAAAATGATTTTCACCATCATGCTCAGCATGTCTTCTTACACCTAGATCAAACATGCAATCAACTTCAAATGGAAATTTTACTTTTAACCAACTTTTCAGTTTTTGGCCGGATTTCGGACGAACTAGTTGTCCAGCAAGAAAATGGTTTTCACCATCTTGTTCAGCATGTCTTCTTACCCCTGAATCAAATATTTAATCAACTTCAAATGAAACTTTTACTTTTAACAAACTTTCCGGTTTTTGCCGGATTTCGGACGAACTAAGTGTCCGGAGAGAAAATGATGTTCACCATCGTGCTCAGCATGTGTTCTTACCCCAGAATCGACTATCAAATTAGCTGTTTAAAAATATTTTGTTTGTCCCTTAATTTGAACCCCCTCTCCCACCCCTAAATATAGGGCTACAGGGCCCATCTACGAACTCGACCTTACTCTTGACCCAAAGAATCGTCACACCAAGTTTCATCAAAATATCTCATTCCCTTCAAGAGTTATCGTGCTCACAGACGGACGGACGGACAGACGGACAACTTTTGCGATGTCATAGGTATCCCTCCACTTACGTTTTGGGATCCAAAAAAACAAGTTGATCTGGTTAATCTGGCGTACTAACCGTCGAAAAACGACGAGACCTGTCTACGATAAACAACCTATCTTATTGTTAGATCAATTTTAAAGCAGGAAGCTAATATGCCGAATATTTGTTCAATCGTTAATATCTGTAGGCTGACAAGCCGAGCATTCGTTCAATCGTCAACAATAGTCAGCAGTCAGCACTTCCAAATTTGTGCTGTCTAAGTGTTGCAACTGTCTAGCTTCCTGCAAGTTTTACTTCGCTTAACGTAGGCTACTTTCGACTTTGGAAAAGACAAGCTAATTTGGAAATTAAATAGACGAGTACCAACTACATTTTTCATTCCCACTTTGGACCCCGGCCTGACCCTTTCCGAGGTTGAGCGAACCCTCCCGAGTGAAATAACGACCGCCATACAAGCTACGTTCGTCCCCACTGTGAAAGCGGCTTAACGAAAGAGTCCTGCGACGTAAACAATACAGAAGTGCTCACACCCTGAGTCAATATACACGTACCCTAATGCCCGTACGACACGGCAATATTCCAGCAGAGAAGGGACGAGCCGAGGGGTTGTCCCAAAATGGTAGTGTCCGACACCCATGGATGCTTGAACACTGGTGTCCAACAAGAGAGTAAGTATGTGTGCAAATACCAGAGATGGTCAAATCCGGATTCGAATCTTTTACTTGTCAGGCTGGATTCGGATTCCAAACCCTCAATCTGACGAATCCGCTCAAATTTCCTAGTCTACATCCTTCTAGTTTCCGTTTCCCAATTTTTATACCGTCATGATTTGATTTTTGTTATGGTCGGATTCGAATCCGGATTCGAATCCTCAGCATGAAATGGCGGATCCGATTCGGAATCGGATTCGTACCTAGTCCCGGAATCGGATTCGAATCCCTTTCATGATAGGATTCGCCCATCTCTGGCAAATACCACGGTTGTTCTGATCTCATAACGGTCGCCAGCTGAAGCAGTTGGCTAATACGCTATGTAAATATGGTAATATACTTCTATGGAACTTAATGATTTAACTTTTTAAGCTAAACTACCTCTACTTCGTACGTATTTCCGTCGTTCCTTGTTATAACTCTTGTGTAGCCACACTTGAAGCTGTGAGGTATAATTTTATGGCTTGGTAAAATATTTCGTCACCTCCTCCTCCTAGCACCACAGTTTATTATGACGCAAGCTTATGTGCAAAACTCACGTTGTAGGCTACTGTTCCTGAAATTCTGCGTAAGGATAGTTCAACCCTCCTGACGGGCACTACGAAAAGTGAGACCTTAATTCGGATAGTTGCTAACCTCTCCTCCATAATCTCCGTACATGAAAGTATTTGCTTTCAACAGATTTAGGATGTTATAGTTTATTCAAACAATGTTTACAACGGATATACGTCAGCTACGCTTCTAGTTTGTCAGTTTTCGATTATAGTTTGTCAATTGTTTTCGTCAGATATGGCTTTTTGGCTAAAATAAAGATTAAGAATTATAATAATAGCAAGAACAAATAACGAGTAAGAACAATGGTCTCTCGTACATCCACCGACTAAAACTGTTCCGACATCAATGAGCGGAGGTGGACCCATTTCTTGGTCGCCCGTGTATACTCGTTGGTCTCCGACTCTCCGCCGTTAAGTCATTTACGAAGAAAACAACGTAGCCACTAGCGAGGCGGATGTTCTGGCCTGTTCACACGGGAAGGAAACAGCGTTGATTTTGTTTGAGTAGACTCTGGCGTCGGATTAGTGAATATTAGTAAAGCGAAAAACAAAAAGCGAACTTGACGATGGTCATTCATAATCGCTTTTGTTACACCATGACCATACGTATGAAGATTGAAATCCCTTGTGACATTCCTTTTTGTGTCTCTCGGGAGAACCATACAATGCAAACCGGGATTTGAAGCACACTCACTGAAGTCATGACCCATTGAGTTTCAACATCTGTAGTATTAACTTTGTCAGACGAGTGTAAACTAAGAGTAACGTAATTAAGGCTTTCAAGGATTACTGAAATTACCGAAATGGTAGAATAGCATGGAATAGTCAAAATAATACCAGTAGGTGAGTGTATATTTTGTGTTTTTTCTTCTTTTTTTCCGAAATGTATAATTGTATACATTTCGATTTAGTGAGTTAGATTTCGATTCAGTAGTTAATTGAAAGACGAAAGTTCACCTCAACTTGGTCTATCTCGTTTGTCTTTTAGTTCACTACTTACAAATAATTCGATGTCAACGGTGTATTTTCCCATTAAAGAAAGTCTTTGGTTTTCGTACTTAGGCCTTGCCACATGGGTTCTAGTTTGTCTAGGACCCACATAGAAGTCCTAGTTTTTTTTTTAAATTCAATTCAAAATTGTTTCTGGTTAGTTTGTCAGAGTAGAAGCCTATTCCATCTGCGTAATATTTGTTCATTTCCACTTAGCCTATTAAACCTGAAACACGGCCTTTTTTTTAAAGAATCTGCCTGTTTTCGTCTGATATTCTCATATGAGAGCAAATACCTGGAATGAAATTTATCTCTTCTTGTTCTGGATATTGACACCACTTAATTGAATTGACCCCGAAAAGATACAATTTACGTTACCATATATCTTACGTTACCTGTATCCGGCCTTTGGGTTTTTCAATAAGATATATATACAGTTTGTCGTACTTTTAACTAGATTTGACGCATTTGTAAAATCTGCTTTGCATCAAATGGCAGTTTCGTATATTTTGATATTCTTAGGAATTTGTTGTCAACCCCCGAAAGCTTGTCTGAATCAATGAGCCGGCAACCGCTGTTTCAGCGCCCGCCCAGCCCAGTGTGAACAGGCTTATCACTGCTGCCTCCATTCGATTTTTCTTCCTCAGTGGTTTACTGCGTTACACCTTCTCTGTAGAGGTAACAACTTTTGATGTCCCGGGTAAGATCCACCTCCGCTCGTTTGCGTCGGGAGTCGACTCGTCTCAGCTTGGTTGTGTGACAGATATAGGGAGACAGCAGTTCTTGCTCTTATTTGTTCTTGATAATAGTAATGCCAATCTCCAAGGCATCGACAGCCGCTAAACCGCCCATTACGTGAATCCGAGAAAAGCCAGACCATAAACTCCACCAAAAACCGGATTCAGCAAAAAACAACGTTTATTTCGCTTCTGTAATCGAATACCCAACGGCGATTTTCACCAACAGGATACCACTAGGCCACGTCAGCGTATTCTTTCTTTTTTGTTCAAGTAGACCAAATCCTGATCAGCAGTTTTTGGCCTTAGTCCCATACCAACAAAAAAGTCGTGAGATCATCAAGAATTCGATCTGAAAACACAGAGGTCAACGATACGGCAGAAGGAGATTTGGCTGAACAAGAGGAAACGACATAAGTACTTCCGCCCGAAAACTGTCCGTCAAACTGGACACGAAACCATAGATTTACTCGGTCATCCTTTTTCTCAGACAGGCTAGTGGTCTCGAAGGCTTACATTAGGTCTGGTCTACGTATTATTTCGAGTTTAGAACTATAAAGCATGAAACTACAGTGAAAGTTCTGTTTTTTACAAGTTTTGTAAAAGAGGAATAGCAGTCCATTCCGTAAAATTCTGAATGCGGTAATGGAGCGACCTTGAAATTAAAAAAGGGCAATCCGATCATGCGTACACTAACAAAGTATAAAGATCGTGCCAAAACATTTTAAAGGCTATTCAAATTAGTAAGTGTATTTATTCTTAGAAACCATGGACAGACGAGCCGAGCCGGTTTGTTCCAATTGTGTATAATACGCAAATTATGTTTTATTTTTTGTTTTTTTTTGTAATTTAAGATGGCCGTCAAGGCTTTAGTGTAAGTCAAACTAATATCTTTGGTTTGTGTCAATAATTACACTGACATAATTAACTTTATCCTCATTTCAACAAATAAGAAATATCCCTTACAGATAATACTTTCATTTAACACCTTATTGTCTTCTCATTTCTGTATCATCATTAATTCAAACAATGTTTACAACGGATACGTCAGCAATGATTCTTCATCAGCGATATTTCGGACCTTCTTGGCAAGGGTCCTCAATCCTCTGGTTCAACTTCGGGGAATGAAACAAACCTGTAATCTTACAGGTTTGTTTCCTTGTCCTTGTTCTTTTTTTTCTTTTTTTTTTCTTATTTGTTAGCCTACTCATCCTCTAAAGTCCGGCGGGTCATATTACTTATTTACTTACTATTACGTCGTACCTATAATGCCAAAGCAACCTACTTCCGTGCATTTCACAAGTTACATTCTGAGCTCTGACTAATCTTTGCACTTGCCACGTTTCACTAGTTTCCATGCTTATTATGCTCCCGACGAATTTTACACTATGGTGCTACTGATGCCAGGGACCCATACATTTCCTGTTGACTCGCCATACAGGGGGCTTGTCAATACGAGATTTCTGATGCGCTCTTGACAGAGCGTCAGATAGTCCGAGAAATACCCACGGGGATAAAATACCCGACTATCCAGATAAACAAAAATTTTCGCAGCTCTTGTGCTGAACTAGAAATATTTTTTTCTGTAATGGAAGAGTATCCTGGATCTTTTGTCCTAGTTTAGGCACCTGGTTGCATGCTGGTAATTTTGTCTATCGGAGCAAGAACGTCGATTCCACCCAAGCAGAATTTTTGGAAACTAGGTGAGGCTCGGGCAACATGGCAACATAGAAGCATAGGAAATGAAAAGCCCCCTGAATGGCGAGTCATTATGGGAAATTTATGGGTCCCTGCTGATGCGTAAATAAGTCAATGAGTCTGGGAAAGGCTTAAAACAGCCAAACCCTTGGATAAAATCTTAAAAGTAGGGCATAGTTTTACAGTATTCAGATAGTTTTGAATACTGGATCATAAACGGTATATAGTGCGAGGAGTGCTTTAACAAATAGTATAAAAGTCACCTGGTGAGACTGGGACCGTTTTCAGGATTCCCACATCGGAGAAGTTTTTCGTGCTAATACAAATCGTAAAATGTTATTTTCTTTTTTTTTAAATGTTATTTCAATAACAGATTTGGTGCTGAAACAGTTTCTACTTCATCCATCTTCATTTAAAGGCGAATATTAGAATCTGGTAAAAATGGTAGCCTATCGATAGAAAAGATTCAATCTTATGTGCGAAACTACTCAAATTAATGTACGGAAAGTACTGTTTTATTAGTTATGATTGTGCTTTTAAATCCGCGTTCACAAGCATGCAGGCCCGTATCCAGGAATTTATTTCGGGGGGGGGGGGTGCCTGCGGGTTGGACAAAAAAGACATAGATGAGAGGAAAAAGCCTATAAGAATGATTACTTTTGTATGTTTTCTAGGGGGGTCAACCCCCTAGCCCCTCCCCCAAGGATACGGCCCTGCAAGCATGCCTGGCCAACCACAGATGCCTAGGCACGTGCCCTAACTTATCAAGGCACCGAGTTCTAGAGTCTAGAAGTCCGAGCCTGGCATAAAATCTGTGCCTATCTGGGTGTGAACGGTGATGCTAGTCACGTGCCTAAGCATCCGTGCTTGGCTAGGTATGCTTGTGAAGGGGCTTAAAGCGAAATGCGGTCACAACAGAACAGTGAGTGTCCTGTTGCAATTTTTCTTGAAGTGCCACTTTTAGAGAAAAGGTGTCAAAAGTAGCACTTTCGTAGTACCATGGCAACCCAATCCGTTCACTAGCTGTTATCAAGGTTCTGACGGTGTGCGAGAGGTTAACAACTCCACGGCACCTTCTGTAAACCCTTCCCCGTCACCGGTCGAAACCAGCGACACCGGCCATAAATTAGGCAATTCATCTTTCAATCGCTTGCAAACATGCTGATTTGTATGCTCTAACACGTGGCAACCGAAGACCCCGGCCGTGACGGCTGTTGGAGCGCCGCGACACCATGCTGTACACTGAAATCAAGAGTGGTCAACCCCTCGACGGTGCGGAGCACCGAAGACGCTCCTGCTTATGTACTTCCTCGCAAGAGGATGCTCTATGCCACACGTTTGCAAAACTGATAGCCTTTTTTGGAGAACCATCGCGTTCTCAGAACTGTCTAGCGAAGACGTGATCAACAGAAACGCAAAGCTGGCACACTGTCAGACGATTCCCAGTCACGCCCTTGACGACTAAATAAACAAGATGAACGTGTAGATAAAGAGTATGGAAGAAATCACGACCCAAGCGTTCAAAAGGACACAATTGTTGCTGGACGGATGGATACGGCAATATTTCGTCAAGGGTCGTCTTCTGGCCCAAGCTTTACGACCGATAAAGCCAGGTATAGCAACTGAGCCGAAAGTAGTTTTCTTTGTAATCTGTCGTTTGCCAGACGTCAAGCGAAGTAGGACCGAAGTTTCGGATTCTGGTCGATTTTTTTCAATTCTACAGGAAGGAAAGGAATCTGTTCAGTTTGGCAGATAGTCAGCCAGCTGAGGGAAGGCGGTCGACTGGGAGGGAAGGCGGTTGGTCCGTCTTTACTGTATTTGAGGTAGTAGGCCTATGAATGAGAACTAGAGCCTACTACTGGAGCCCACAATGAAAAAATAAATCCCTCAGCAGACTCTAAATAATTCAGTGTATTCAAATACAAGATGTAAGGGTAAACCTGCTTTTCAGATAAACTTTAAAAAAAAGATAATAAGTCATTCACTTCCCAAACTAGAAGAAATCCGTAGGCTTAGCACTGTAGCTTGACTTACCGGTTCATCCTCTCCTTAATCATCGCCTCCTCCTGTGACCTCGGAGGGCCCCTTTGCCCCATACAGATCTGCTGCTCCCTCGCAGCTGCAGCTGCCAATACTCCAAGGTCGTGGGTTCGATACCCGTAGGGTATATACTGACCGGACATCACTGATCCGGGGTAAACGGGGAGGTGATGCGGGGCCATACTTTCCATTAGCCTGTGACCTGGAATGATCAAGTTTTTAGGCTAGGGCGAAGAAAGGGGAACGAGGCCACACTGAGCATGCAGACGGGGCAAAATCGAGTCTGCTTCCCTTGAACTGAGGCATCGGTGGTGCATAGGACGTCGAAGAAACCTATCCGTTCATCACGAACCTGTGCAGCCGCAGTGATGTCTGTCACAGGCGAGGCCATTGCCGACGATTTTTTTCTTTTCTTTTTTTACGGGGACATGTATTTGAGCCCTCGCCAGTAGCCTACCATCTCCCGATCACACAGAAGTAGGCAACAATGTTGTTGGTACGTCAGTCAGTTTACGTCTGCAGTCAGTTTTGGTCAATTTGCTTCTTCTGAAGAACCAGTTTATGTTGTTTATTTTTGAGCGGCGATCGGAACTGGCGAAGAAGTAGGGAGGGTGGGGAAGGTTGGTCACATTTTTGTTCTAGCAGACCGTGTGGCCAAAGTATAAGAGCTTGAGAAATGGATGGCAGAAGATACACCATCCATTGACCTACATTCCTGATTTTTTTCTAAGATTCAATTTACCATTATTTTATTTTAACCAACATTTTTGATAGGCGAGGTCAAAAGTGACCACTGTGCCCCAGGGGTGGGTATGGCCAGTATGGCCATGGGGAGGCCCATGTGGCACGTTGGTCACACTGTCAGTCTCCCTCTTCTTCTACTTCCATAACCAGGTATCGTTACACTACTGGTCTTGTTTCAACTGTAATGTGTCCATTTTACTTCGAATAAAAATTATTCAACTATTAGTTCGGCATCAAGTTCAAAGAATCCAACTGAAATCCAACTAAAAACTACCTCAGAGAATTTTTAAACACCAGTCCTTTCGCAGCATGTTCAATCTCTCCAAAGACCCTGGGATTTATTTCGGTAGGGGTTGGGGGGTGGGTCGTACCAAAAGTACAAAAAAGACACAGATCAGACGTTAAAGCCTACAAAAAACGATTATTTGTCCGATTTTAAATTTTTCTATTACAAGTTATCAATTCTATGAAATCTCACCTAGGACGATGGCATTATAAACAAAAAATGCTGTGAATTATCTATTTAACGAGCTGTATGAGCGGAAAACAAAATGATTTTCACCTTCTTTCGCCATATGGGACAGGTTGGACGGAGTGGCAAACCTGCCCCCCCCCTCCCCCCAAAAAAGTGACCAACCTGCCCCCAAAGCGAAATCCTAAACAAAATCATGACTACTCAAAAAAATATTATTGTTAAAAACTCAGACTCATACGTAAATTGGAGCCCATTAGTTGGTTTCCCTACGTAGAACTCAAAACGACATGACGTCTCGCCAAAATTTTCAGAAAACCCTACTCAAAAAGCAAAATCACTCTTTTCATGAAGAAGATAGAGCCGTCATTTTTGCATGGCATGATGGTGATGTTACTCTCCACATTCTACAGCAGTTCCATAAATTTTTGACTTCAGGTGGCAGACGAGTGTCCAAGTGTTCCACCTGCCCCACTGGCCAACCATCCCCACTCTACCTACATTTTTTTTTCTAACGATTTGCAGTTTAGTCAATATCCCCCCGAAGGAGGGTTTCTTAGGCCAGCTCTGACTGAATCTGATGCCAAATGCTGGTTAACCAAAAAGGAAATTAGGTGGTGCCTATACCCTCCCCCCCCCAACGTCCGGACAGACGTCACCCTTCTCACTACTGAACTGGTACTTATCATCGTTGGAAAAAAAAAACTCTGGTGCAACGAAAATGAGAAGAGGGAGGAGCTAACTCTTATTTTCCCGGAGGATGGGACGAAAATAATCACAAAATGGCAACTCACGATCGTAACTGTTTGTAACTCGTCTAGGGGCCCCACGACCACGGGTCAAGATAATCCAGAAAGAAAAATTGCAATCAAGCTTTGTTAAATTGTTCCAGTGCCTACTCTTTTTACAAATTATGGAATGTCAAATTGTAAGAAAATCCTTCCTCAAACCCAAAAGAAAATCTGGGATATGCTCCGTCTCTTCTCTGCGTCTCTTTTCAACAATGACAGAGAGTAAGAAGATTTTGCTGTCAGGGTCCTTACAGTATCCTTTTAATTGTTGTCGAGAATAATTTCTTTTTATCGTCCTAATAGAGACATTTGAGAGCTGTGGTAGTGCCGACAGACTTAGCTTTGGCTCATTGCCAACCTCGGTTGTGTCAGCAAGTGCTGGAAGTTTTCCGAGAAAGATGAAATAACGAACGCAGAATAGCAAAGCTACACAGGACGTGAGCCATGGAGCCTGTTAAGTCTCGAAAAAAGACTGCTCATATTTTAGAACTTACTTTCTAAGGAAGACTCGTGCAATCCAGTCGACTGACCGAGTGCCTAACGTGCGAGTAAGTTCGCAGACGATGTAGCCCTTAATAACTGAAGAAATATGTAAGAGAAGATGGAAGTGCTGGGGTCACATACTTATTTCTATCTCAAAACCGAGGAGGAATATAATATCTAAACAAAACTATACCAAAACAAGTTATCCAGCCCACAACACTTCAATACTATAGAAGCAGACACAAATAAACAAGATTTTAACAACATCCAATTCATCTAATTTATCATTCTAAAGATCTTTACTTCGGCAGTGATGAAGGTAGATAGGCCTATCGTGCTGGACCCTCCCCCCCCCCCCAACTTCGCGTAAAAGAGGAAGACCACGAGTAGCGCTTGGACGAAAGAGGATGTAGCCTCAAGTTTCAAGCTTCACAGGCTATGGGTGTGACTAGTGATCACTCGGAATGGGAGACTGTTGTTGCTGCATTGCGCACCCCCCAGAGGACCCAATGTAGCGTTCCAACGAGTTACAAACAGTTACATCGTCGCCATTTTGTGATTATTTTCGTCCCATCCTCCAGGAAAATAAGAATTAGCTCCTCCCTCTTCTCATTTTGTTGCACAAGAGTTACGATCGTTACATTTTTCCAATTATGTGATGCAAAGTACCAGTTCAGTAGTGAGAATATTGACGTCAGTCCGGGCTGTTATTACTTTCGTTCCACAGATGGTAGTTCAATTCAATTCAAATAATTTATTTCCTCCAGAAATCGGAGAGTAAAAAACATAGTAAACACATACAGAACTGGCCAAAAACATAAAACGACAACTATGACATAACAAGGCCGTATCGCATAAAACAGATCAACAAGCAAATATCAAAAAAAAAAAAAAACGTATGCGTAATAACTCAACCATCAGCTACAGCCTCAGTGAGGTTGTGATGGATTCGAGGAATTTAGAAAGAAAATTAGCATGTTACTTTTTATGATATCTATTGGGTTTTTTAATCGATATGTCTCCATCATAAAAGAATTCGACTCAAATTTTGATATCCGACAAAGATATTTGGCAAAATTAAGGAATAAATATTCTTTGAGCCCAAGCTGACTTTGAAACATTTTTTCTTACAACGTTTACAACGGATTACAACGGAACATTGTTTGAATAAAAATTAAAGAAGGTAGCTGATGTGAGAGAAATTACTCGATGTGAAAAAAGGAAGTAACAATCAAGAGTTAGCTCCTCTTATAATCATTACTCGTTATAACCTCTGTGGAAAGCATTCACAGCTTCACCTGCTTCTCAGTCCTTCCCCTTGGCAAGCCTGTTCACTATCTCTGGCGCCTGTCTGAATACCTGACAAAAAACGAAACAAAGCACACCCTGAAAGTATAAGCCGTTCAACGCTCCACCAAAAGTATAAACCTTTTGCGATAAACGAAACCAGAAGAACATATTGCGTAGGGCCCTCGGGGCAGACAAGACTACACCGTTAGATCCGATCGGCAAACCTAGTCATGTATATGCAAAAATAGCCCCTTAGAGAGAAAGGATTTAAACAGGGTTGCCATCTGGACATATTTTTTGTTGTCGGGCTCACATTTTTAGAACAGAAAGTCAGATCTTGTAGAAAATGTACCTTTTTATCTACGATAGAAAATCAAAACTGGGCCAATTTGGAGATTTCTTTCTTGGCAGGTTTTCCCTCACTCGGGAGACTTTTCTGTCGGATGTAACGTTTTATTCCAAAGAAAAAAGGAAAGCTTGCACAAACTGGACTGTTTAACACTTTAGGACAGAAATACATAATTGGACAGGTTTAGAAACGTAACATTCGTGAAGTAGTCTGTTTTATATGTCATTTTTTGTTCATATTTTTTGTCGGATTCCGATTTGTATAACGGGTAACAAAAAGGCAAAGGATAGAACTCTAGGATAGAAAGTCGTAAGTGGACAGAACTAAAATAGTCTATTTTTTGGCAGCTTTCCCCTCACTCGGAAGAACTTTTTCTGTTCGATTCAGATTTTTATACAGCAGATTAGAAAGGCATAGTAGAAAATGAACTGTTCAAGACTTTAGGTTACTGGACAAGCTCAGAGATGGCATGTTTTGGCCGCTTTTAACTCACTAAGGAGAATATTTGTGTCTGGAACACACTCTCATACCGGAGGACAGAAAGACAAAGCGTTTAGAACAAGACCAAAGGTTTCGATGGGATCCCACAAATTTAATATGTAATCTGGATAATTGGGACTTGTATTCAGAACAAGACCAAAGGTTTCGATGGGATCCCACAAATTTAATATGTAATCTGGATAATTAGGACTTGTATTTAGAACAAGACCAAAGGTTTCGATGGGATCCCACAAATTTAAAATGTTATCTGGATAATTGGGACTCATCCGGTCTTTGTCAGACTCCTTGAACATTTTTACTATTAAATTTAAAAAAAAGATTGCGGCCGATGGCTATTGTCGAAGAAAAAACAAGTTCAGATTCGGATTCAGCATGAAGCTTACCCCAATACTTGGCGAAACTGATCAAAACTTCTGCCAAATTTCCATTTTCGGTTCGCTTCCTGGAGAAGTCCTTGTCCGGCAAAAACTAAAGCTCAAAGAGTAATTCAGCATATCTCCTTACCCCAGAATCGAACCTCTAATTTACTACAGATAAAACTAGGTTTTGATCGGATTCCGGGCGAGCTACTTGTCCGGCGAGAAAATGACTTTGATATGTGTTCACCATGTCTTCCTACTTTATCGACTCCCACTCCTAAATGTAGGGCTACATATCCCATCTTCGAACTCGACCTGTCCCTTAACTCAATCCTCACACCAAGTTTCATGAAAATATTTCATTCCCTTCGTGAGTTACCGTGCTGACAGACGGGCAACCCTTACGAAATCATAGGTATCCATCCACTTACGTTTTGGGACTGTTATTTTTTGGACAGATTTCAAATTGGTCTGTTCTTTTGGTAGCTTTTTCCTCACTTGGAATTTTATGTTTTATTTACTTTTATGTTTGCGAGAAAACAAGCTGATTTTGTGTGTAAACAAACATAAGGCCTATGATATTTTAATACTTAGATAATATAATCCAGCTTTTCCTTTTTTCGAAGGTTTTTGATTTAAACGAACAATTCATAGCTCTATGATTTTTCTGTAGATCATTCCGGCCTCAACAGTGGGTAGCTGATTTCGGGCGACACATTTCCAAGCTCAAAGAGTTCTGAGTCAGCATGAAGTAAGTAAATATTCTTTGAGCCCAAGCTGACTTTGAAACATGTACTCCAATAATGTATACAACGGATACGTCGGCTACGATTCTTAATCGGCGATACTTCGTCCCTTCTTGGCAAGGGGTCAGGCTGTCAATCTTCTCGGTCAACGTCGGAAACGGAAACAAACCTGTCATAAATAATTGAAGCTTCTACCGACTATTACTTACAAATACCACTGTAAAGAAAGAACTAGTCCTGAGATTTAATTTTTGACACGGCCGCTGTTTTTGCTGCCCGATTTTGGCGATGACAGGAAAGGATTTTTTCTGAATTTGGTCAACTTCGGTTTATATATATTACTTAAATATTTTTTCATTAAAAGCCTCGTTCCATGTTTCTATTATGCATTAATCGCCTGTATCTATTACTTTTAATAATCACTGACATACAGGGGCGTCGCAAGGGGGGGGGGTGCGGGGGGTGCAGCACCCCCCCACCTTTTTGAGATTCGGTAAAATTTTGGGCCGAAGGCCCAAAATTTAACTAAAATTGTTCGGTATTTTTTGGATAGCAAAATTATTCGATATATTTACGGAAATTCGGTAGTTATAAAGAATCCTAAATAGGCTATCGGTACAAATCTCTTCGGTATAATGATCGAGATTCAGTATAATTGCCAGTATTCGGTAGTTATCACGAACTTGGTGAGAGAATTTATTGAAATCATTTGGTAATGTTTCGATGCCGGAACTATTCGGTATATTTATGTAGATTCGGTAGTCACACAGAATCCCGAATATGCTATCGGTTTAAAATTATTCTGTATCATGATTGGGATTCGGTAATTTATTCGGTATAATTTTCAGGGTTAGGAAGTTAACCACGAATCCTAACTTTTGTTCCAGTTTCGACGACAGCGTACCGAATATGAATTTTGTTCGGTATTCTTTCGATACTAAAACAATTCTGTATAATAACCGGGATACGGTAGTTATACAGAATCCCGAACATGCTATCGTACTAAACCCTATTCGGTATAATAACTGGGATTCGGTAATTTATTCGCTATGATTGCCAGGATTCGGAAGTTATCACGAACCTCGGAAGAGGTCGAGTGAAGCACTGGTAGCAGAGAAAAGGGATGGTCTATGATTTCATCGATAGTCCTTACTTTTATTTTGGATCCCAAAAAGAATATCTAATCATAAATATTTCGAAAATTCAGTCCGCAGCACCTTTCGTAATATTCTGTGTTTTGTGGAAGGGCGCGTCATTTGACTGGGGTTTTAAGCCAGTTTTAGGACTGAGGTTTCGAAACATTGAAAGCTAGGATTTGGATGGAATTTAATTTGGCAGGAAAAAGCAAAAAAAAAAAAATCGCGCCTGCGGCGCTCACTTTATGTCATTATGGTTAAAGACTACAGTTGCTGCTGCTGCCGGAACGCCGCTCCATAAGGTTCCTGGAACTTCTTAGGATGTAAGATTTGTAAGAGAAGCGGTAAAATTTTAGCCTACAGAAAAAAAAAAATGGATTTCGAAAATTTTTGCCGGCGGCGGTCGATTTCATTTTCTATTGACTATAAAAGATAGAAGCTGTTGCTGCAATCATCCTCGGCAAAATATTCTCCAAGTGGGCTTCTCCAAAACGCCGCCTAATAGTTGGCTTATCGCCTTTCATGCTGCCCTTTATTGTTACTCTTCCTACGTAATCCTTTTTTTTCCATAATTTAAAGCTCGAAATCTCAGTTTCTAGGATTCGGTAAAATCTTTGACAGATTCGGTAAAATTTTGGCTCTGCACCCCCCCACCGAAAATGCACTTGCGACGCCCCTGCTGACATATCCTTTGTATACATTATTTGAGTAAATGTAGTATGTTCGACGTCCTTTCATTTTTATTTCTGTTCTTGAAGTAGTTTGGTCTAAGTTTTATATTTGTATGGACCCTCTGATTAAGTAAGCTACTACCAAATGAATGAACCGTACTGCGGTTCACGGGAAAATGAAGGCTACGTGATTCCAGATTTCTCAGAGGGCGCTTACACTGAGGAGTTGTCCACTCTCCATTTTCGTGTACACCCACTATCCGGTTCCGGGTCGGTGTCAGGAAAGGATGTACCCTAGGTGCTGGAGAATGGGTATCCCCTCTGTCAACACGACAGGTGTTTCAAGTAATGTACTAGTTTTGTACCAAGATTGAATACATTTGGTTGGATTTCGATTATGACTCATCTTCGTGTCTTATCGGACAATGACGCGAAGTATAATACAGTCTGGCTTTTTTTCTTTATTCGCTACATCTTTTTATCATGATCAAACAAGAGGCCAGGGGTCGGACTGTGATAAAATCGGGTTTGAGAACGCTGGTCATTCATTTTTAAAACACGACTATCTTAACCCCTATCATTGTTTCAGAACCCAACTGATAAGAAACCATACTTTTCCTATGGATGTATCCGAATAGCATTTATTCTAAACAGTTCAGAATTGAAGAAAATTTAAAAAAAAAAATTATAGCCAGATAATATTAATTTAAATCATAATGGCTGCCCATAAATATAAAACAAAAACAAAGAAAATTATGACCTATTGAGTTCTTTAGACATTTCGAAAGGGTTGCCTAGCATCCTACAAATTGCAGCCATGACAAAATACTCAGTAGGATATTGCTCAAGATCACTTGACATATTTCTGCAGCGAGTCTCCTCAAAGGTCGGAGGGGTCTTGCTAATGGGATAGTCTTAAATTTCTAAATAAGGCTACATCATAAGATCATCGAGATATTTTAGCAGCTAGTCTTCTCGAAGATCGAAGGAGTCTTGCTAATGGGGTGGCTCCAGTGTCTGGATATTGCTCCAGTTCACTGAGACATTTTAGCTAGTTTTCTCGAAGGTTGGAATTGCGAAACAGCTCTCCACTCTGTATGTCATCGAACATGCATTACTACAGCAACAAACATCCTCAACAAACTATCCGTTTTTCCTGTCTCTTCCAGAGGTACTGGGTAGTGGTTATTCTTAGTCTTCTCTACTTGTCATATGGCATTTACATTATGGATCTCCTGTGTAAGATAACTGGGGAGGCAATGACTGTTCATCGTTTGGCATGTTTTAATTTCATCTGCCCTGCTATCAAAAATTTGAAAACTCTTTCTTCCTTTCTCTCTTCTCTTGCTTCTATTCTACCTGCCAGACTCACTTTGTGCCTGGATGAATCTTAAGTCAGCGTCCCCTTCTTGGAAAATATATACTCGGGTTCGCTCTGATTATCTTACTGAGAATCCCACTTGAGTTGACTACAAATATGATTAATCAGTTTCATCCCTAGGAGAAAACACGTTAAAAAGCGAAGTATCTTAAATGCAGGCAGGAAGAAGAAGGAAGTGCAAAAAAGTAGTGTTGGGCGACATTTGGATCTTTCGATACATAGCCTAGATATTTTCACTACCGATATTCGATATATCGGTATTTCGGTCCCATGTTTTGCTACAAGATATTTCGCGCTTTATCAAAATTTAAAAAAAAATGCGTCGTAGAAAACCATCTTGAATCATTTAAAACTTAGAATAATAAAATGTTGGATTCTTCAGCCTACTATAATTGTAAGTGTACAATTTTTTCGATATATGTATTTACATTTCGATATTCGATATTGGTATTTTATCTTTATCGATACCCAATATCGCCCAACACTACAAAAAAGTAGTCCATTAATGATGAAGAGAATCAGCCAAATACAAATTCCCAAGCTCTCTTGGACTTGAGCATGATTAGTTTAGTTTGTTCGTTCATTTTTTTCAAGCTCGAACCTGATAGGATCCTTGCCAAGAATGGCCGAAATATCTCTTAAGAATATCCCAGGTGACTTATCCGTTTTGAGTCACTTTTGGGAGAAATTTTACTTTGCAATGAGGGCCAAATGCTACAGCACCAAATTAAATAAAATATTTAGGGTTAAGTAAAATTCACAAAACAAAATTCAAATTTATTTTAATGTGTTAGGGAAACTGATGTTTGCCATAGGGTAATAGACGTTGGTATAGGCAAAGTAAGAGCAAAGTATACAGTATTTACACGAAGAACAAAATCAGACTCTATTATTTGCATTAATTACTACTTTCTTGATCTTCTTTTAGCTATGTTGGGATGCTTTGGAGCATCTTAAAAGTGATGCAAAAATGCAATAAAACTGTTGTTGCCATAACATGGCCATTAGGAGTTGCAAAAGAAACTGAGCAAAAAAGGGAAAATGAATACAGCACAATATAATGTAAAGTACCATATAACAAAACAGTAAGTAAGTAATTTATTTGTAACCCGCCATTTCAAAAAGCGGAGTAAATAAAAGAAAATAAATAGAAGTAGGAGGAGTGAAAATTTATAAACCCTATTTTTTCATATTTATAACTGTGCGCTGCTTAAATTTTACTTCTACTAACATTCCTGTTGATACCAATAAGCTACTGTACATATAGGCTTATTCTATATTTCTTCGACCTGAATTTGATCATTTTCTTGGGTTTTGTTCCAAATAAGATGAAGTCTGAAGTAACATACTTCTGCTGTATCCCCTTAGCTTAGGGAATACCCAGAATAAATAAGCCAAGGCACTACACAAAACTTGGGATATTGTATGACAGCCACAAGCCTGACGTTTAACATGTTTCAGCTGTACAGCAGGAATAATTAGTCAGCCTATATGTTGGGTACTAACTACACACTAACACATAATATGGTCTAGCTTTAAACAGCAGCATACACTGGCTAGCCTACAACAACTGAACAACAAAATTCTAACCTCCTTGCATAACACTTGAGGCATGGCTGGAGGGGGGTTTCGAATTATCCTTCCCCCCTCTCTCAAAGCTTCCTGGCTTATCATCCATCCTGACGAGCTGCTGAAAGTTATCCAAACGCCATACAGTATTTATCCAAATCAAGAACACACTTACAACCGACCACTTCAACGTCTGAACTCAAACTGATGAAACTGATGCTCCGGGACATAGAGCAACGCTCGCGCGCTCAGAGGCCACTGCATCCGCGCACTGCTTGAAAAGTTTCCAAAAATGGAAAACAATTTTTGCAATGTTTCACAATTATGCCAACTCTATATGATCCATAACCGGTGATTCAAGAATAGGAAAAGCAGAAATTACATGACCTATTCTTGACACTTGAAATGCTCTCCTCGAATTTGTCTTCTCTGGTTAGTCAATTCGTTTACCAGACCACAACCATGAGGGGCCAAAAAAATTAAAATGCGGTACACTAATAATTAAAATATAGTTATTTGGAAAAGTGACTGAACTCAGAAAAAGAGTTTGTGACATTAAGTGTGAAAAACAAACTTTGCCAGAAAACAATCAGGATCTCAATTCTCAGTAACTTGCAATTAACAAATGAAGCTACTAGCAATTCATTTGTTTAGTGCAGGCTGGTTTTCTTCCAGCAACAGTCTGGCGAGACGAGGGATCTTACCGAGACTTACCAAGACGGGCCGAAATTCTGTCGAAGAACATCGTGGAGCCCGTTGCTGACTTCTCCGTTTTGAGACGCTGTTATATTTGTTACAATGTTGCCGTTCCCCCGGGACTCCTCGGCGAATAGAGTTGAACGGCGAGAGTAGATGGAGTCCCTCGGCGCGGACGGAAAACAACGAGAACACCGGTAAGGCCTCGAAAATGGATTTTGTTTAGAAAAAACATTCAGGCGACGGAATTAGTCTGGGTCCATTTTATTTTCACTTGCGTTTATTCTGATCGTTTTTAACTTTACATTATTTACCACTTTGCAATATCGCAAAATAAGTTTTATCCCACAATTAAAGTCAATACTGATCTCAGAAATACTTATTAACCATTCCTAGCGTCTATTTTTCAAAAGCAACAACATGAACAACTTCCAAAATCGATTCCCCACCGAATCTGAAAGGGACTACGTTTTTTGATGATGCTAATCGGAATATTCCCCGTCCCTGGGGACTCACGAAAATACGGTGAGTGAGTCCCTGGGACAAAAATAACGGGGGCAATCCTCAAAGGGAGTCCTGGGGGAACGGCGAGAATATACCTAAAGTAAGTAATTTAACTATAACCCACAGTTAAAAAGGCATAAAAGACGCATAAAAAGGCACACAATTTCTTCGGCCAGGAAGCAGTAGATAACGTCATGTCCTGGTTATGCCCAGTTGTACATGGTTTTCGGGATCCCAAAACGTAAGGAAGTCCGTCCGTCCGTCCGTCCGTCCGTCCGTCTGTAAGCACGATAACTCTCGAAGGGAATGAGATATTTTGATGAAACTTCGCATGAGGATTGTTTGTGTCAAGGGTAAGGTCGAGTTCGTAGATGGGCTCTGTAGCCCTATATTTGGGGGTGAGGGAGGGGGTTCAATTTAAGGGACAAACAAAGTATTTTTAAACAGCTAATGTGATAGTCGATTATGGGGTAAGAAGACATGCTCAGCACGATGGTGACAATCATTTTCTCGCCGGACGAGTAGTTCGTCCGGAATCCGGCAAAAACCGGAAAGTTGGTTAAAAGTAAAAGTTTCATTTGAAGTTGATTCAATGTTTGATTTATGGGTAAGAAGACATGCTGAACCCGATGGTGAAAACCATTTTCTCGCCGGACAACTAGTTCGCCTGTAATCCGGCCAAAACCGGAAAATATGTTAAAAGTAAAAGCTTTATCTGGAGTTGATTAGATGATATATTTAGGGGTAAGAAGAGACGCTGAGTCTGTATATCAATCAATCAATCAATAATGATCATTGTTTACCCGGACATATAATTAGTCCGGAATCCGGTTGTACCCGCATTTTTTTTAAGTCAAAATCTTATTTAAAGTTGATTAGATTTCCTTATAGGAGATACGCCGGCTTCGTTTCTGAATTTTTATTTTTTTGCTGGACTAGTAGTTCGCTCGGAATTCGGGCGAAACCCCAAATTTGGCAGTAGTAAAGCAGGAAGTTTCGGCCAATATCGTCAAAATAGATATGGCCTATAGAGGTATAGATAGGTACATAGAATATCTGAACTCGGTTTTCTCTGATGAATAGCCTGGCGAAGACAAGACCGAATTGTCTGGATCAAATCTAAGATTTTTGGGATCCCATCGACACCTTTGGTCTTGTTTAGAGCGACGAGGAAACATCCAAAAGGGTGACAATTAAATATTCCTTGAGCCCAAGCTGACTTTGAAACATATATTCAAATAATGCATAAAACGAATACGTCAGCTATGATGCTTTAGCAGCGATATTTCGGCTGTTCATCTAAGGGTCCTCGCCTGGCTGCCAATCTTCTGGGTGAACGTCGGGGAAGGAACAAATCTGCAGTTGCAGGAACGCTGAACGAAAAAAACTGCAATTGGAGGCCTTCCCCGACGTCAACCCGAAAGATTTACAGCTTGACGAGGATCCTTGCCAAAAAGGGCCGAAATGCCGCTACTAAAGCATCGTAGCTGACGTGACCGTTTTATGCATTATTTGAATACGGGAAACAATTTCTTCGTTAAAATATGGTTATGGCCTATTTTTGCCTAATTTTGACAAATGGAGCAGGTGTTCCTAGATTAAAATAACACAATCTCATCTTTTTTATATCCCGATCTTTCGGAGAATTTCAGTAACACCAGAACGAAATAGAAATCGAGCAAAAGGTGCTTAAATTTTCCCAAAGCTTTATAGATAGATAGATACTTTAATTTTAGCCGTTAGGCCATACACAAAATCATACATTTTTAAACACTTCGAGAGAGCGATTATATAAACTCACATGTAAAACGATTTACATCTCTTTAACGCTTCTTTGACAAAACCTGTAACTGCCATTATCGCTGACCGTGAAGATGACTTTAGGATACCAGGAAAGAGCAACCCATCTTCACCAAAAAATCTTACTCTCAAATCCGAGAGCCCCTTGCATCTTAACAGGAAGTGAGACAGATTTTCCTCTTCCAAACCACATAACGAGCAAGTATAACATGACTCCGGGTTTCGGGAATTTCTTTCAAATAATTTAACCCTACTCTTAAGAGGGAGACTGTTCGCTCTGATCTGGAACCACAAACGCAGGTTTTCAGCCGGTAAACGTAACTTAAAATAAAATTCAAAACCAACCGACTCTTTAACATTCCTATAATCTTTCAGAGTCTCTGAATTAACAGTCTGTGCATGCCAAAGTTGAATTTCCTGATCCTCCTGAACTCGCGCAAAACTGCGACAAAGTTTGATACATCCTTCATAAAATCCGATGATAAATTGCCGTCAGGCGCCCTAGAGGAACAATAACAATCACACGTGAGATCTGGATATAAGTTATCTTACCAGTGAATAAGTGATTAGCTTTCACTTCATATTGAGTAACGCATTAGCCCCGTGGAAAAGTCAGCCAGCTCTCAGCACTGAAGTCGGAAGCCAGAAATGACAAACTTGATGACGCTTGACAAAACAGAGTCGGGTAAAGCAAAAAGAGGGGAAGAGGCATTTTAAACAGTTTTAAACTTGGTTAGGCCTAAGAGGAACTGAAGATAGCAAAACAAACCTGGATAAAAGTACACCAAGAAGTAACATGTCATTGTTTTCTTTACGATAGCGCACCTAGCGGAAAAAAAAACAAATCTGAGAGGAATTTTATGAGGGGCGTATTATAGCACCCCTGGTTGGGGACGATGCACCAACAGGCGGTATGGGTAGATTTACAAACTTCCTCACAAACTTCTTAAACAACCGAAGGGCAAGTTTTTGACAGTGAAGATTTGAATGTAATGTCAAGCCATTGCAGAGTCCGTCGATTGGACGATGAACGGTCAAAGAGAATAGAAGCTTGGGGTGTATTCGAACCGTTTGCCGAAGGCCAGGGTTGGTCACCAAAAGTAACTTCGTACACCCTGGAAAGTAACCCAAAAGTATCTCAAAGTAACCCAATGTACCAAAGTAACCCAATGTAACTCAATGCAATGTAACTCAAAGTAACCCAATGTAACCAAAAGAAACCCGAAGTAACCCTGAGTAACCCAAAATATCCTGAAGTAACTCGTACACCCTGGTTCTTGGTGACCAACCCTGGGACGAAGGGTTGAAATGCACTTGAGATTGTTACAAGATTTCTCACACAGGAGCCGACCACTGTTCAGACCTGTAACTGAACATCTAGGACAGATGGCACTACCAATCATCACGCCCATCCAAACCAGATTCGGATGCTCGTTCCAAAGTAATGCATGTCACAAGATTTCCGGTACCCGACCTCTAGTTTCCCTGCAGTGGCCTGGTATAGTACGAGCTTGTAAACAGGACATCTATGAAGTGTGCTGACTGCCAGGTTTCATACGTACCGGATTTCTCGTTCGAAATTTATGCGCCTTAAAATATTTCCGGGATCCCCATGCATCTCGACTCACAGTGCTTGCACCCGGTCCGGATCTGTAAGTTATATAACTAGGAGACAAGCTTGTCCTTCCCGCCAAGTCCTGTCTTGATCTCTTCTAAGCATGCCGCACGATTTCTGGTATGCCCCTCGAGCTCCCCTAGCAGTTTCGGGACCTGAATTGAAAATCTAGGAAATTTGCTCTTGCCAACTGCCGAGTTTCATCCAGACCAGATCACTAGTTAAAACGTTATGCGTGCCACAAGACCACGGATTCCCCCTCTCTCTTCTTCCCCTGGATGGTCGATTCAATCTAGTCAGGTCTCTTATACGCTTGCCAAGTTTCATCATCATAGCCCATCTAAAAGTACCCCGACTCACGTGCCCCGGTATCACCTCCTACTCCACCCCCTCCACAATTGCCACATTCAGGCCAGAAGTCAAACAGAACTTTGAGAACGTCATATGTCCATATACAAAAATTGCGCCCCTGGTCGCGTTGTAGACCTCGCACTGTTTACTCTTACGTTCCAATATTTAAAGTTCTTTGAATGCTGTAAAACCAGGCTCTTCTTTAAACAAATTATCCACGGTATAGGCTGTTTTAAGCCTTTTCCAAGGCCCGTTGACTTCTAGCAAAAACTCGGCAGAATTCAGAAAACCGATTTGACGCATCGGTACGGGAACACACGTCGGGAGCATAAGGTGCGTGGAAAACAGTGAATCCTGGGCAAGTGAAAATATTAGTGGGGTATCGTCAGCGGGCTTAGAACGTACCGTATGAAATTCGGGTCTCCAGACTTAAGAATTAATTAGTGCATAGGCCCTTAAGATTTATTCAAACAATGTTTACAACGGATACGTCAGCTATGATTGTTCATCAGCGATATTTCGGCCCTTCTTAGCAAGGGTCCTCGTCAGGCTGTCAATCGTCTGGTTCAACTTCGGGAAACAAAAGGAAACAAACCTGTAATAAATCATTACTTCGGGGAAGGAAACAAACCTGTACTAAATCTAAGGAATGATTTATTACAGGTTTGTTTCCTGTAATAAACAAACCTGTAATAAATCATTACTTCGGGGAAGGAAACAAACCTGTAATAAATCTAAGGAATGATTTATTACAGGTTTGTTTCCTTCCCCGAAGTTGAACCAGAGGATTGACAGCCTGACGAGGACCCTTGCCAAGAAGGGCCGAAATATCGCTGATGAAGAATCATAGCTGACGTATCCGTTGTAAACATTGTTTGAATAATTGTTTGAAAGTCAGCTTGGGCTCAAAGAATATTTAGGCCCTTAAGAGGTCCTCACGTCTGGGGATTTATAAGTAACCTGGTTTTAGGTTATCTATCTGTTTATTTTACTCGTATGGCCTCACATGACTCTTGGTTGCCTATAAGTACAGGACTGTAATTATATCATAAATTGAAAACATCCAAGTTGACATTTGACATATACTTTACACCCACGTTTTTGTAACATCACGTAGGATCTCTTCCGTCCGATTCGTCTCAGTGTAATGTCTTTCAAAAGTTACGGCGTTTCGCCATCTGTTATTTCCTTAGTTCGAGGACCTTCGTAAGATACCATCAGTCCAGGGTATAACGAGTGCTGGGAGCTAATATGGCACTTGCAAGGCTGGGTCAGAGGATTAAAGTAGGAATTCGTCAATTCGTGGGTTTGTTGTGATCATCTGTAAGCAAAACCCTTGAGATAAGGATGGTCATAGGTCCTTGGAAATCACGAGAATGTATTGTTCGTAAAAACTATTTATTTGTGCATTCAACCGTGATGATGCGCACTTAAGGGCGCTAGAGATTCATCTGTAATGAAAACTCTTGAAGCACAAACGATGATAAGCTCATTCGAATTATTAAAATATATATTTTGCTCAAAATTATTGTTTGTATTTTGAGAAATTCAGTTGTAAGCAAAACCCTTGAGGCAAAAATGATCATGGGCCCTTGTAGATCACGAATAAATATAGTTTGGTTAAAGTTTTTTTTTTTAGCACTTTAAGGGTGCTAAAAATTAGTTTTCGAGCAACCCCCTTGAGTTCCAATCAAGGCCATATCCAGCGGGGGGGGGGGGGGGGCGGGGGTTGAAACCCTCACCGAAACACACAAAAATAACGATTTTTATAAGCTTTTCCCTCTGATCTATGTGTTTTTTGTACTTTTTTGTCCGACCAGCAGGCACCCCCCCCCCCCCCCCCCCGAAACAAATTCCTGGATACGGGCCTGGTTACAATGTATACTTTGCTTAAAAGTATTTTTGTACTTTGTGGTTAGGATTAGTACTTTAAGGTTAGGATTAGTACTTCAAGGGATGGTGGGATCTGAGAAGTGACAACTTCTAAGCCAATCTTGTCAAGTTTATAATGTTCAAGCCAAGTTTCATCGCCTTGGCACCTCTGGAAGTACCTTAATTCGCGATCAACGAAATTCAGCCCCCCCCCCCCCCCCACCAACTCCCCTCACAGTGCCCGAAACCGGTCCGGTTTTCTCAGTGATGTATCTAGTTCTTGTCTTTGTTCTTCCCACCAAGTTTCATCCCAATCGCTCCACTCTAAGCGTGTCACAAGATTTCCGGTACCCTCCCACCACAGTCACCGGATCCGGTCTGGACTTAAAACGGGACATCCGAGTCACGAGGTCTTTCCAAATATCAAGTTTCGCTAAGATCCAACTACTCGTGCAAAAGTTATACATACCTCAAGATTCCAGATTCCCCCTCCCTCCACTCCCCCACGATGGATGGGTCGGAGAACTGACTATTTCTAAGCCAATCATGTCAAGTCTTTAATATTCAAGCCAAGTTTCATCGTCCTAGCACATCTGGAAACACCTTAACTCGCGATAGACTGAATTCCTGACTCCCTTCCCCCCCCATCTGACTCCCCCCACAGTGCCCAAGTTCGATCCAGTTCTATCACTGACGTATCTAGTTCTTGTCCTTCCCACACAGGTTCATCCAAATCGCTCCGGTCTAAGCGTGTCACAAGATTTTCGGATCCCCCCCCCCCCAAATTCATCGGATCCGGTCCGGACTTTAAATGGGTCATCCGAGACACGAGGTCTTTCCAAATATCAAGTTTCGTTAAGATCCGATCACCCGTTCGAATGTGATACGTTCTTCAAGATTCCCCTCCCTCCACTCCCCCACGGTGGTCGGATCAGGAAGTTGACTATTTCCAAGTTAATCTCGTCGGGTTCCTGATTTGCCTGACAAGTTTCATTATCCTAGCCCACCTGGAAGTAACTTAACTACGTACCACCAGAATTCCGGAACCACCCTCCAACTCTCCCCCACAGTGCACAAATCCGGTCCGGTTCTGTCAATGATGTACCTAGGTTTTGTGCTTGTTCCTCCCACCAAGTTTCCCCCCGATCACTCCACTGTAAGCGTGTCACATGATTTTCGAGTTCCACCCACATTCATCAGATTTGGTCCGGACTTGAAATGGGACATTCCAAATATCAATTTTCATTAAGATCCGATCACCCATTCGAAAGTTATGCAAGTCACTAAATTCCGGATTCCGGCTCCCCTCCCTCCCCCCACGATGGCCAGATCGAGCAAGTGACTATTTCCAAATTAATTTCGTCAAGTCCCTAATATGCCTGCTAAGTTTCATCGTCCTAGCACATCTGGAAGTACCCTAACTCGCAAACACCGAACTAACCGACAGACAGACAGATCGACGGAAATGTGATCGTTATATGGCACTTGGCCGGAAGACGAGTGCCATAAAAAAAAAAAAAAAAAAATTACCTGAGCCGAGGGAGGGTGATATCGGTTGTTGACGAAACTTGAGGCTGATACGTTCAAAACGAGTGTCAACAAGTTTGTATAAAAGCTAGGCTATATCTTCCATGCATCTGGGTCTTCTACACTTTCAGCTTCCGCATTTCGTGATAATGATTATAGCTAATGCATGGTGAGGCTCCACCTCCGGATTTTCCTTCCGGCTTCCAGACATCCGTTTTCGTCGAGACGGATCTGGAGGGTGAAGCCAGGCCAAAACATAAAGCTTGACGCTGATACGTTCTAAACGAGTGGCAACAACTTTGTATAAGAGCTACCTAAAGATATCTGGGGCTTTTCAATCAATCAATCAAGTTTAATCCGAATAGCTGAAAGCTAGAAAAGGAATACAAATTTACAAATTACACAGACACACAAGAAACAAACTAACTAATACACTTACAAGAAATTACCAGAAATAAATGACGGAATGAAATTACGTAAAAATGGGTAGAAGAATTAGCGGGATATGGGGAAAACTTATTGCCAGTATTCCTCTCGGACCGACGCACGGAAGACGGGAGGGGATGGGGGGAATAGATGGGTCATCTGGGGACACCACGTTATCTTAGCTCCAAATTTGTTTGAAAGAGTGCACTTTTTGCACTATCACGCCAAGCCTTTCTTATCTTCGTGACATTGATGATGACACGGTTCGTTCCAACTCCTTTTCGCAATTACTTCGAAGTAACTACGTGTGACGTCACGAATTCACCTGGAACGATCAGAGTTGCTACTGGACGAGATAACGCGTGTTTCTTGAGTGCAGGAAGAGATGGTGACCGCATGCGGAAGGAGCGGCTTAATAATTATTTTAAAACAGATTCTTCAAGTGAAGGAGACGAGAAGCTAATGCTTCAGGCTGGTTAACGGATTAACGGACATTGACTATGCCTGTTAACTCTTTGTCTCTATTCCGGTTGGTCGCAAAATTCTCATTTTCACATATAATTGTTTCCTACCCAGAATAGCTACAATCGTTCTTATTCCCATGCAAATTTTGTTTATTCCTGATCGGGAATGGAACGCTCAAGATTCTAGAATCTAGACGCCAACGATGTCAAAGGTGGTTTCAAATGGTCATTTAAGCGATTTTCCGCTTCTTCTTACTCATTCTATCACGGACATGCTACGAGGCATGCTGGAGACCTGGTAAGTGAGCCAAGAAGTACGGTTCGTTCTAGCCATGTGGCAAGGCATTCAGGTACGGTGGTCTGGAATACTTTTCCAGACTGAATTCGAGAAGCTGAAAGTGTACCGCAGTTTAAAAATCGGTTAAAGAAACATCTCCTTGAGGGTAGTTGGTGAGCAGTGGGTTATTTAGTGAAGGTTTGATTAGAATATGATAGTAAATGTGTACTGGTTGTATTTTTCAAGCGCGTATGTGCTTTGTGTGTAACCGGTCGTCAAGCCGGAATGATTTTTTTTTTAGTAAAGTTGCTGAATCCTGAATCCTTCTCCTTCGATATAAATAGTGCAAAAATTCGCCATCTGAATGACAGGCATTTGAAATTCATTCCTGTCAAACAGTGCAAATCAAGTCACCAGACCAACCGGTAAACCGTCTACGAGATTTACTATAATTTTGTTTTGTTTTTGTGTTAATCACTAATGTTAACTATCGGGCTAAGCAGGAACGAACCCTAAGTTCGAAGTGAGTGTGAGTGAATTTATTAAGTGATTTAGCCTTACGGCATTTCAAAACTAACAAAGGAACTAAAATAAACATCTAAAATAAACGACAAATCACATAATTTTGTACAAACAACTCATCATAAAAAAGAAAAAAAACTAAATAATACACACTGTGAATTCCATCATAAAAAAAGCAAATACTTTTAAATCAAATTATCTTCACCTTTAAATTTTTCTTCCAGACATCCGTTTTAGTCGACACGGATCTGGAATGTGAAGCTAGGCCAAAACCGTCTGAAAGTCAAGGTATAGGATGCCCAGGATTCTGGGTGCCTGGAAGGTGCCATAGAGGCAATAGATTGGACATAAAGGTAGGAAGAGTGATTGACAGTTGTGATTGAGAAACGTCGGGTATTTGAACTTAGGAGGGGACATCTAGGAAGCATCCAAGAATAGTGACATTAGCTACTCTCATTATCATGGAAATACGGAAGGGTTGGCTTGACTGTGCGGAGGACCCAGGTCTCTGTCCAGACTTCCAGATAATCTGGAGCATGAGCCGGGCTCGTTGACTGAAATTTGACCAAGTCCAAATAGTCCGACCGCCAGCTCGTCAAAAGATGCCTAGTTTCGAAAACACCTGACCCAAAAGGTACAGTCAGTCTGACGATACCATTTTGTAGGCCAAAAAATCCTGATTCAGAATATGTTTGGAACGGTGGTATCCGACGCTGGCCTAATTCCTGAAAATACTTTTTTGTTTTCGTTTATTCTTTTTGGAAGTGTTAGACCCCTTCTCGAAAAGTACCTATTTTAGTTGAGAATTGCTCAATAGGTAATGCGCCCAAGCAAGAATCGCCGCGAATTAGTTAACCCTACAGAGAAAAAACGGAAGAGGAAATAAAATTGAGAAAAAAACATGTGAAACATGACAGTAAAAGTAACTAAAGTTGTGTTTTATTGGATTCACTTTTGTTTCGTCAAAGTTTGTAGTTTGGCTCTTGTTTTGTCTTACTTGCGTTTTATTGAGTCCTTGTTTCCGAAAAGTCAAACTACGTCGGCGGTAGTTTGTAGTTTCAGCTCCGTGGATTCAGGTTCGAAACTACAGCAAATAGAATAGACAAATAAAACGGCTTTTAAGCGAAACTACGCCGAAAGTACATAAAAAAAACGCAACTTAAAGATCAGACTTTCATGCTACTTACTCAGAGAACGCCGTAAAAGGCAAAACATTTGATTTCTGACTATTAACAGTGGAAATAATGTGGCTGAATTTGGCATGGTAATAAGATGATTTTACCCATGTTTGCCGCTCAGTCTGTCTAGTGTGTTTATTATGTGAACAGTTACTTTAATGCGAAAAATGCAGGTTTGTGGTAAATGGTAGAACGTGTAAAAAGAACTTGATGCGAAGACGAATGGAATGTACAAAAGCTTAAATTAACCTGTTGTACCGACAAGACTTTAACTTCTTGGGTGCACCCGACGAAGTTTGCAGAATTTGATTTCTTACGTACAGGAGGGGTACCTGACCTCGTTTTTACACTACCTCGATTGTGGGGGCAGGTGCTCTGTCGACTCGGATGAAGAATAGGGAACTTGATTTTGTGAAGCAACGTTGGCAAAGTTTGAGATTTATGTGTCCCATTTAACTCGTCTTTTTGTGCTTTAGATATTTCTTGTGACATTTCAATACACGAGCATATTATTTGAACCAGTTGTAATCCCTGTAGTTGTTGATTCATTCCAGCAAACTTAGGTTATTAAGCAACAGACTTGCATCACATCCTTAATCAACCAGTGCTATTCCTGGCACACTGAATCAGCGGGTTCAATTTGGTTAGAATAAACTTTTCTGCCGACAGTAGCCCACTATACCAGATGACCTTGTTTCTGAGGAGGAGAATAACTTATCAGGTTTCAGGTCTACTTTATTTATCAACGGTATATTCATAATCAAAGGGTTCGATTTGGTCGGAATCCACTTTTCAACTAATGTGTTTGATAGCTATACTCATTATTGAGAAGAAATAATGGAATAGCATCAGGCTTCATTTCTACTTTAAGCCACCCTTCCCGGAATTTATTCTGGGCATATTCGGAATGAGCGGGTTCGATTTGTCCGGAATCCACTTTTCAACCTACTGTGTTTGAGAGCGATACTTCTTATAGAGAGGAAATAGTGGGGCTCATTATTTCACGCATCGGGCTTCATTTCTACTTTACGCCATCGTTTCCGGAACCAGTTCCCGGGATATTCGGAATCAGCGTGTTTAATTCGGTCGGAATCCACTTTTAAACATACTGTACCGTTTGGGTTAGGCGTGTGTCACATTTTGAGGACCTGGCGGTCGGACTAAAAGTAAGAGCCGGGTTCGCTGGGTGAATTCAAAACAGGGATCCTGCCTCACAACAGGGACCCTGACTTAAGAAGCAGGGAGAGATAGTCATCAAGAGTATTCTCGGAGCAAACGAGACTGACTTGGTCGGCGCTCTCCGGCGGTTTGCACACACAAGTGATGTGCAAACACGCGGTAGCCGGGAAAGCTCTCTGTGAGTTCTGTTGAAGGCTCCGTCTAGTAGAAAATGGCCATATTTCTGTTCAGCGTTTCCAATCGGACTAGTTTCTGTTAATCCTCCTATGTCTCACCGTCAGCACTTGGACCAGACATGGTAAAATAGATCCACAGGTTATTGAGTGGAAAACCTGTCATCTATGTCCCAGGTAATAGTGCGGACATACAATCAGGATAGGAAGCTCCCGGACTGGAATTCCTGACCGGATTTTTGCAACCATCATCACTTCCATATAGAAAAGTTGAAATTTGTTCAACTTGATGATGAAAGTGCAGGAAATCCTGCCGGGAAATCTTCATCGTGTGTTCGCGCTTTAACGGAGGTTTTGCATACGTCTTAGCAGCAGAAAGTTAAAGTGACCCACTACCAAGGCCGTATCCAGGGGAGGGGGTTGAACCCCTCCCCCCCGAAACACACAAAAATAATAATTTTTATAGGCTTTTCCCTCTGATCTGTGTGTTTTTTTTACTTTTTTGTCCGACCAGCAGGCAATAACCCCCCCCCCCTCGAAATAAATTCCTGGATAAGGGCCTGACTACTACCCTATGGATCCGACTTTTTACTATGTCTGCGCAAGTGTTGGTTATGAGGCAATGGGGGACTAACAGAAACTAGCCCACTAGGAGTGCTGAACTGTAATATGACCAATTTGGTGTTGAGCAGGCTCTGAAATCTGCCTTAGGGACGATTCTCGGAGCACTTTTTGTGCTTTGTTGCAGGTTCGGACTCGAAGGAAATTGTTGTCACGGCAATATCTGCATTATCGTATATCGATGTACGCCTGGCCACCGCAGAGTCGCGCACATGGCACGAAAATACGCCGTAGCCGGGACGTGCTTTGAATAATTCATTTCGTAGAGTATCGCCGGTAGATGGTGTCGTATCGTCTTTGTGAAGTTACCTGGATGATGCTGGTCCCCCCTCAGCATCATCATGTTTCAGTAATTAACTACACCAACAACTTTACAATCTTTTGTCGGGGATCGCTGGTCTTTACGCTATCCGCAAGATCCCAGCGCCCCCCTGTTCAAGGCCTAGCCTAAGCTCCACCCTCAAAACCACATCATGTAGTTAGCCTGCTGTAGAAAAAATCACCAGATTCCTATATTTTGGGGATCTCGTGAGAAATGGATCTCGTGAGAAATGGTGTAAAATGACGAAGCCTTGCTAATATTTCTTTTTTGACGATTCATTTTTAAGAAAAGGTGATTTATTTTGGTCTGGTGTGCAGGCAACCAGGTGTCATGGCAACCTGCTTGAAGCCTTGTTCTGTTTAAATAAGCTAGTTCAGTTGTGAAACTTGTGCAGCCGGCCTTGTTGGGAGGCCCTCCATATTTTCAACGCCCCTACTGAGCCTATTCTGAAAAAATGGTAACCCCCTCAAGAGAGTAAAATAATTCAGTGTATTCCCAAAGAATATAAAACATTAAGCTGACCTTTCAGTTAAACTTTAAGGAATCTTCCCAACTGGAAAACTACCGTAAATTATTCATCACTCTAACCATCAACTCCTCGTCTTACTTCAAACATTTCTTTCCTCATACCCTTCCAGTTCTTCACCTTCACGCATGAGGTGTTTAACAGTTGCGTTTTTCCTTTCGATTCTCCGCACATTTCTCCTTTTATTGTGTTTTGTCTGAATCAAGAACGGAGAATTCTGCAAAATCGGTCAGTTGTTTCGATAGTCGTTTCTTCGATTCTCGTTCTCCGTCCTGATTGGCCAACAATGGTGGATGTTCAATCTGTATAAACAGGTATTAACGGGTGGCTAAAATTCCAGTTTGTGTCAAAAGCGAGAACTGAGAAGAGCAAAACAGTAATTTGAACGATCGAGAATTTAGACAAAAAAACGTAACTACTATTCTCCACATATGCGGCCACTGTAACGTCCAATCCTACTTACCCCCTTAATCATACTTTCTCACGAATATACTAAATATGACCAAGCGCTTAAACTCTCTGCTCGAACCGTTAAAGAAAAGACGCCTAAATTTAACAACTGATTTTGGTAAGAAAAGTTTGAGTCAGATTCCGCCACCTCCGTCCCGAACAACTCCATGAATCGACTTAATCAACGAGACATTCAAATTTACCCAAGCCGTTTCCAGCATCAAGTGCCGCCCGTTGGCTCCACTCATTCTCCCCTCTTGTTACTAATTATTTCAATAACCAATAAAATTTCACGTTTGCTGTTCACTTGTGCCTGTTCGGTTCCTGATTTGTTTCAGTATATTGTCATAAGTTTTGTTGTTGATGGTAAATTATTTAGATGTTGTTAGTCATTAATGTGTTATTTCTTTTCTCTGTTTGCCTATTATTTAGCTTTTGCTATTGTTGCAATTTTTCAATTAAACCCTTGAACCCTTACCACATGCTTCGTCCTATCCCCTAGCGAAAAACAATCAGCTGGTCTGGGCGCTTATTTTGATTTACCTGGTGCTTACAATTTACAGTCTTTAATTTTCCTAGTCGAACCTCACGTGCAACTTATCTGATCTGAATACTGAAAAAACATTCCACTCCCTAAAAAAGAGCAACTTGAAAAAGTACAATCTGTCGATCATCTGAACTGCATGTCTGTCAACCAACCGTCCGTCGTCTATTCCAGCTCAACGCACGATGTGCTGCCATCTGACGTGCCAATGATCATATAGAGGCTCCTTGAAAAAGAAATCTCGTTAAAAAGCAAAACAAAAGCAGAAGGTATATTCTCGCCGTTCCCCAGGGACTCCTCAGGGAATCGAGGGGAACGGCGAGAATAAAGGGACTCATTCCATGCGGACTCCGCGGACGGAAAAAAGCGAGAACACGGAGAATGCGTCCATATTCGATTTTGATATATAACAAAAATTATAAAATCTTGAACCGGCATTAGTCTGGGTCTATTTTACTTTCACGATTGTTAATTCTTATCGTTTTTAACTTGATTTTACAACCACGAAAGTCCACAATGAAATGGACTTTTTTTCTTCTCAAAATCAGTTTCAAATCACAAATAAACCAAATTTTTGACTCAGACATTATTTTTATACATCCCTTACATCCGATTTTCCAAAAACAACAACACCCAACTCCCAAAATCGATCCCCCACCGAATGTCAAAGGGAGTCCTTTTTTGATAACGATGAAGATAACTGGAGCATTCGCCGTCCGTGGGTACTCGCGAGAATACGTGGAGTGAGTTCCCGGGACAAACAAAAATGCGGGGACTCCTCAAAAGGCGGCTTCGGGGACCGTCGAGAATACGCCTATAATGAACGGGATGCCATATCTGGTGTTATTCAAGCCGTGTTCTATTTGAGGCAATCCGAGTCTTGTCAAGGTGCCGGACGATTGTTTGCCAGAATATTTGTTGCGTTTTTGCAGATACCATGATATCTGATACCACGGTCAAAAGGCGTTTCTGCAGTTATCTTGGTATCTAGCCAGTTATCGTGGTATCTGATACACGGTTCTCTGCAAAAACGACTGTTGCGAAATTGCACTTTTCGAAGTCATCCCAAAAGAAAACCAGATATCCAGTTACATAACTAAGTGCTAAACTTCTTTCTCACCAATCTGACAAAATTTGATGAAAGTGAGATGACTTTTCAGATACCACGACCAGTTACCACGGTCGGACCGTAGTATCTGAATATCTGATACCACGATAACTGCTTTTGACCGTGGTATCAGATACAACGATAACTGCAAAAACGACTTTAGACCGCGGTATCAGATACCACGGTATCTGCAAAAACGCAACTATTGTTTGAATATATCATGGTATCTGCAGAAACGCAACTATTATGGTTGATAGTGACAAACGGATACGTAAGCTGAACTTTATTAGAGCGATTGGCCCTTCTTGGCAAAGGTCGTCTTCAGGTACAGGTTCACTTCCAAGCCTGATCGGTTAGAGCCTGAAGAGGAGCCATACCAAAAAGGTCCGAAATATCGCTTTAATAAAGTTTAGCTGACGTCCGTTTGTCGGTTTAAACTATGGTCTACGGATTCGCAGTCAACATGGGTTGAAAGAGTATTTATTGTTTGCCAGAAGCTCACTCGTAAAAGCAAACGGTTTTATTTGTCCGTACTTTGCTACAAGTCAACGGGCGTGGAGAAAGGCTTGAAACAGCAAAAAACGTGGGTTGAAGACGTGGCTTGAAGACCCGATGAAAATGCGCTACTTCACTGCTCCGCTATTCACGAATTAATCGATTTTTATATAGTGGAATTTTCCTGTCGGATTTGTGGTACCTCTATCCGCTTGTACCTGTGTTGTAGGCTATCGCTTGACGGAATGATAGACGAAAAATAAGTGTTCACGCAGTTAGTTACCTTCCGCGAGCTGGTCACTGGCCACTCAAAAGCCGCGTTTATACTGAAATTCAAATGTTCCGCGTCACAGTAGAGTTTGCGTTGTGGGGACGGCCGTAGGTATTCTGAACGTCACTATACTAGAGCAGATAGTGGAAACTCAAAAAATCCCTTAGCACAATCCAAATAATTCAGTGTATTCAATTAGATGATACAAAAAAATTTTGTCTTTTCAGTTAAACTTTACTTTAAACTGGAACACAAACTGTAAATGGTGCGAGGTGTCCTTTAACGGACACATCGTAATTATGATAATAATTCATTCTACTTCAGCAGTATTTCCATCCACTCTCGTTCACGAGATTCTACACTTCATAAGTGTATCCTATCCCCTCTATTAAAGAGATCCCCTCTATTTAAAGTTGGAGATACTGCACAGGAAACTCTCCGGTACGGCTTATGCGCGCCTATCCCCTGACCACCGTCTTATCCGTTTGTTTCGTTGATTTTGTGTATATTTCGTGTTCTTTTTTTGTGTTTCTTTACTTATTCCTACTCCACCATATTTACTTCATGTATCGTGTGGGTGATAAATAATAAAATAAAATAAAATTAAATTAGCACTATGTCGATTATAGGCGTATTCTCGCCGTTCCCCTAGGACTCCTCGGGGAATCACAGGGAACGGCGAGAATAGAGGGAGTCACTCCACGCGGACTCCGCGGACAGAAACAGCGAGAACACGGGGAATGCTTCCAGCACGGATTTTGTTTGAAAAATAGATATGAAGTTGACGAAATTAGTCTGGAGCCACTTTATTTTTGGTTTTGTTTATTCTGATAATTTTTAATTAATTTTACATTGCACCACCACCAGCAAAATTGATTCTGAAATCTGAAAGGGAGTCCTTTTTGATGATGGTGATGATACTCAGAGCATTCCCCGTCCATGGGGACTCGCGAGAATACGGGGAGTGAGTCCCCGGGACAAACAAAAACGCGGGGACTCAGCAAGTGGAGTCCGCGGGGAACGGCGAGAGTACGCCTTATAACGCTTGCAAAGTTTGTTATCTTTAAGTTACGTATCAGGCTTCCAATCCTTGTTCACTAGTTGTTTATTGGTCCAAATACCGGTTACGCAAATTTTGCCAAGCTTTCATCCAAGGCAATGGACACGAAAAGAGGCTGAAAACAGCCGAAGTAGTGTTGGGTCATATTAGATATCGATAACGATATATCGGACAAAATATTGAATATCGAAACGTGAATATCGAATATCGTTTATAATTATCGGAAATGATCCAAAATCAGTCACATTTGTATATCAGAAACTGGAGCATACGTTCTTGTAGAGGCTTAACGGCCTTCCATTCAATTTGCAAATATATTATATTATATTATTATTATTGTAATTGAGTTTTTATTTATTTGAAGTTTGAGTTGATGCGGTATGCTTTTTTACGACGATTTTGATCTTAAATTTTGGTGAAACGAGACTCCCCAAAATATCGATATCGATATATCGATTATAGAATACCGAAAGTGAATATATCGATAATTCCCAATATCACAACACTAAGCCGAAGTGTTATGGAATTCCTGCAGGCATAGCTAAGTTTTATGGTCAACTATCTCAGAATATCTTAGCAGACACACAATATAGTGCGAGGTGTACTTTAAAGGACCCCTCGCACTATTTACTCTTCAACTTACAGTATTTTAAAATATTTGAATACTTTAAAACTATATTTGTAGCGAAAATAGTAAACAATTTACATAACCGGTTTTTCTGATGGAAAAACTTCTCGCAGACAACCGTCGACAGCGTGATACACATCGAAGGTAGCATGGCAAGTGAGAAAATCAGCGTGGTTTTGTAGAAGGGTTAGAATGTAACGTACGAAATTGGTGTCTCCGGGTTTAAAAATATATCGAGTGATTATGGAAGTAGGTTGCATTAGTATTATAGGTAAGGCAGGTCCTTTAAGGTTTGACCTACCTGTTTCGGAAAATGTTGAGCGACGTTATCTCGTGTTCTATGAAGGTAGCAACGCCATCTATACGCTCTATATCTCCCGTTAATAACTGAATAGAAACGCTATTTGCAACTACCATGGCGACCGCGAGATGGCGTAGAGAAAGTAAAGAGATGCACGTGGGAATCGTCCCCCACTCAAAAGCGTAGAGGCAGGTCACTGTTTCCTAGAAAAGCAAATTAAGGTAGTATCAAGAACAAATAATCCAACAGAGCAAGTTTACGTAGTATCAAGAACAAATAATCCAATAGAGCCTCCGTCTTTGGTACCATATAGAGCCTATAGGCGTATTCTCACCGTTCCCCGAGGACTCCTTTTTGAGAGGTCTCTCCGTTTTTGTTTGTCCCACGGAGTCACTCCCCGAATTCACGCGAGTCCACGCGGATGGGGAATGCTCCAATTATCGCCACCACCATCAAAAAGAACTCCCTTTCAGATTCGGAGGAGAACCAATTTTTGATGGTGTTGGTGCAATCATTCCTCGGTGCTTCTCGGGGAATCAAGGGGAAGGGAGAAAACAGAGGGAGTCACTTCACGCGGACTCCGCGTATGAAAAATCATCACCGTCACCACCGATCACCATCACCATCATCAAAAAGGACTCCCTTACAGATTCGGAGGAGAACCAATTTTTGATGGTGTTGGTGCAATCATTCCTCGGGGCTTCTCGGGGAATCAAGGGGAAGGGAGAAAACAGAGAGAGTCACTTTACGCGGACACCGCGTATGAACAATCATCACCATCATCACCGATTATCGTCACCATCATCAAAAAGGACTCCCTTTCAGATTCGGAGGAGAACCAATTTTTGATGGTGTTGGTGCAATCATTCCTCGGGACTTCTCGGGGAATCAAGCGGAAGGGACAAAACAGAGGGAGTCACTTCACGCGGACTCCGCGTATGGAAAATCATCACCATCATCACCGATTATCATCACCATCATCAAAAAGGACTCCTTTTCGGATTCGGAGGGGATGCAAAACCGATAAGTAAGCTATATTATGTTAGAACCATATTTCGGCCCTACTTGGCAAGGGTCCTCTTCAGGCTCAAGCCGCTCATGCGGGAAAACGAACTTGGCGAATGAACCTGTCCAAATCAAGTTCATTTTCCGGCTTGGGCGGCTTGAGCCTGAGGAGGACTCTTGCGAAGAAGGGCCGAAATATAGCTCTAATAAAATGTAGCTGACTTATCCGCTTTGCACCGTCAATTATGATTCGCAGTCACCTTGGGCTGAAGGTATATCTATTCGGAGAGAATCAATTTTTGCTGGTGTTGTGCAATCTAAAATTAGTTAAAACGAGAATAAACAAAACCAAAATTAAACTGGATCCAGACTTATTTCTCCAACTGCATATTTTTTTTTCGAACAAAATTAATTTTCCCCAGATTCTTGGCGTTTTTTCGCACGTTGAGTCCGCGTGGAGTGACTCCCTCTATTCTCGCCGTTCCCCTTGTTCCCCGAGGAGTCCCTTGGAACGGCGAGAATACGCCTTATGGATACCCTGATAAAACTGCTGTGAACTGCTGTGAGGTTCGAGTTGTTACCCGTCTACTTCCCTCGTCGCCGCGGCGTCACAATGGTGTAAATTGCTTGGTGGAAACTTTACTTGATTAAACACTGGTGAGCCAAATGGCAATTCTATTTGTGTGTTTTTGCATTGTAGTTAGTCGCGTTTTTTGCCAAAGAACTCAAAGTCCTCTCTGCTAATTCGACCGTTTCTGGCACAGAGGAGTCAGGCGTCATTCTTCTGAGCAGATTGATTAACTCACCTCGGAATTGCCAATTTCCTTTCTCCGTAGGCCGTGAAAATGAATCAAGGCCAAACAAAAACGCGACTATGGACTTGAGTCCCATCAGGCCTTACTGGCCGTTTGGAGATCTCTCTGGATGTTCTGCCTGTGTGGTGTCGTTAGCAAGTTAAGAATGTAACATATGAATTTAGATCTTAAAGGACACCTGAACAATGAAACCATAACTGAACACACCATGGAGAATTCATTAGTTGCGTTTTTGATCGAAGTTTTAAATTACCTTCAACCTCAAACGTCTTTGTTTAATTACCGTTTTTGGTTACGGGGGGTGAAGGAAGATGGACCCGTAATGTACTCGGTCCCGTAAAGTATTAGGTAGCATGGAGGAGGCTCGTGGGTTCTATCTCCTAGGGCGTTATAGAGTAAAACAAACTAGAGTGCGAGTCTAGGTTTAATAAACGTTACGACTTCCTTAATACATGGAGAGCGTGCACTTGTAGTTTCACTATAACACTGTTACCTTAAGACTGGCTTAAGATCGACTGACTTCCTTACTAGATATATCTTTGCCCTTATATAGTTGTATTTCCTTGAAACGCTTCCGCTTTTCTTAGAGCTCCTTGGAGCATGAAATACTGGCAACACTTGGCAAAGGAAACGAAGTATAGGGAATGGAGGCTTCTGCGACAAATAAGAACTTTGCGAGAGTCCCTTGAACCAACCGATGATTCAGGGGACTTTCGCGGGTTTGGGCATCATTTCCGGGTGAGGGGGCGCAGAGGTTCCTCTCATTACAGTTACCGGTCACAGTTCCTTCGTCCTTCAAACTCTGACCGTCGAACTTCGTGAGCTAGATAGTTCGAAGTTTGCTTGAATCGTCGAAGAAACGTCCACCGGGCAAGGCTCGCCGGAGTCATAAAAACACTTTTTTTTTTTTTTTTCTATGTACTTCGTTGTATATTTAATTTGTCTTTAACGGTCAGCTGTTTATTAGTATGTAAGAGTGTGTGAGTTTGACTGACATGTTGTTGTTCCTTTTTATACATTACTCTTCAGTTTTGAAGGATTGAAATAAATAATAATAATAATAATAATAATAATAATAATAAATAATAATAATAACTAATTAAGCAAACGGCGAACTACGACCGCCTTCGAAAACGGAAATTAAGCAACCGGCTAGGCGAACGGCGAACAAAAACTTCGATCAAAAACGCAACTATTTACAGACATGGCTGCGGAGAGCATTCTTCTCCGGAGCGTGACGTTTTCGTAATAGGGATGTTCGTTTCTGGAGGTTTGCACATGCAGACTCCAAGACAAAAAGCGCAATTCATTCAAATCTTGTACAGCGCTGGCCGGATCGTATTAAAATTTCTTCTAGGTATACCTTTGGGCTTAACTGGTTAAAAAATATCCCAGAACAAGGGTTCATTGGAGACATTTGTTCATTTCTAAAATTGTTCGGCACTGAAATAAGGACAGATGCAAAACGGAGCAAAAATCATTGCTTGGAAACACTATTTCGAATTTGGATTGGGTTTTCTGCAGGCAATGCTAAAGGAAGTCATACAGATAGGGATGATACTTGGTACTCTTCATTCAGGTGTCTTTTAAGAATTAATGACTGTAATTCGGAAGTAGGTTACACTGGCAGTACAGGTACGACGGGTCCTTTAAGATATATTGGCAGAATTAAATGCTAGTCTGGTCCTTTTTTTTCCAGTAATGCGAAGAGATGCATAAAGATGCGGAACACGCATCTTTAAACTTCCTTCCCCAAATTTCTCTAGGTACCGATTTGAAGCGGGGTGGACTTTGGCTAATCTTACGGAGTTACACCACTAACCCTCGCCCGAAACCAAACGGTTGGCACCACCGAGACTCGAACCAGCGACCATTCACTTACGAGTTCAGCCTGCTAAAAGCCGAGCTTCACCTTTTTTTTTTTTTTTTTTTTTTTTTTTACGAGACAATCAATCAATCAATTTTATTTAGAACCCTAATAGCACTAGGCTAACATGGGCCGGAAAAATAAACACTCACTACAATACAAGTAAGACGCAAACTAACAAACAATAAATAAGAAACCTTCCATATTTCCAGATTTCCGAGGCTTCCGCATAGCTAAAAGTGAAGCTTCACCTTCCAGATTTTTCTTCCGGATTCCAAACAGTCGTTTTCGTCGAGACGGATCTGGAAGGTGAAGCCAGGCCAAAAACGTCTGGAAGTCCGGGGTGTTGGACACCCCAGATTCCGGATGTCTAGAAGGTGCCATAGGGGCAACTCGTTCCAGAGACACTACAAATATACAAATGGGGAAAGAAAAGGGAAAGTGATTGGCAGTTATGACTGGGATACAAGAGATATTTGGAATGTAGAGGGGACATCTAGGAAATGTTGAAGAACAGCAAATTTAGCTGTCATCACTATCATGAAAATCTGGAAGGGTTCGCTTGACTATGCGGAAGCCCCAGACGTCTGGTAATCTGGAAGGTGAAGCCTGGCTTTAAGCCAACCCTTCCAGATTTTCATAAAAATGATGAACGCTAATTCTGCTGTTTTTTTCAAAATTTCTTAGATGCCCTCTTCGCACTTCAAATATCTCTTACAACCCAGTCATAACTGTCAATCACTTTCCTTTCTCTTCCCACATTTCATTATTTGTTGTGTCTCTCGAACCTTCCAGACACCCGGAATCTGGGGTGTCCAACACCCCGGACTTCCAGAAGTGTTTAACCTGGCTTTACCTTCGAGATCCATCACGACAAAAAACGGCTGTCTGGAATCCGGATGAAAAATCGAGAAGGTGAAGCCTGGCCAATCGGCCATTCGGCCAGGGCGGACGGATGTTAGTGTAGGGACAGAAGCTGGCAGGGCACGATGTTGGTGGAGGGTGAGCAGATTTGAATGTGAACGAAGAAGTGTGTTGATGCTATCCTGCGCCTCGTTTTTGTTGCAATAGCGCTGCCGCATCGCTGCTGCAGCACTTCTTTGCTTTTGCATAATATGAATGAATGAATGAATATTTTTATTTAACCACTTCTTTAAAATAGAAATAGTGGAGTACGTAAAGAAAAGAAAGAAACACAACTAAAAATTAGGATCCAACTTTACACATCGAACAGATTACACTTCAAACAAACGGACAAGACCATGATGTGGAGAAAATGCGGCGACCGACATATTCCTATGCAGCTCGTCAAGTTTAACAGTTATATTAGTTACTGAAAATTTATTTATCATTTTTCGATTTTTATACCAAATTGGCAAGTAGAGGAGGAATTTACAGTAGCGGAACTATGCTATTCGAATAGCTGCTACATCCTTTTTCTTCAGCAGGGGGTAGAGTCCCGAAAGGTAAAGGACCGAGTGGTCGCGGTAAGCGGCGTAGAGCTTAGCAAGAGCTCTGCGGTTATATTTGCGTTTTTGGATTCCCTTCCTTCTTGGTTGAAGCGGCAGCGCTGCAGCATCTTGCAGGGAAGCACGGACTTGGTCGGGAAGCAAGTCCGTGATTCTCGAGACGCGCTGCCGTCTTCCTCGGAAGTGCTGCAGTGCAAAAACGGATGTAGTAAGAATCAGTCCGGAATCGGCCGAGAAGTGAACCTGCAGCATGCAACAAAAACGAGGCTCTGAATACTGAAGTTTGAAACCAACTTGCGATTACGGAAAGATTTTGGGAGATACATCACACATAGAGCGTGTTCCATCCTACTTACCGTAGTTACTACGCATGACGTCACGAATTCTGGCTTTTTGCCGTCAAGGCTGGAACAATTTTTCTATTTTCCAGCAGGATCTCACGCCACGGGAGAATCCGACCAATCACGTTACAGAGATGCGTAGTTACTACGCTTACTACGCTCCCGAGCATGGTAAGCAAATAGTAACTATTAGTTACTATTCCGACAAGGTTGGAACGGTCAGCGTAGTAACTTTTCGTGAGGATGGAACGGAAATAGTAACTAATAGTAACTATTGTTAGAAGGGTGGAACACGCTCATAGAGACAGGATTTGCTTCCTAATCGATCAGGTGCAATTTCTACACTGTGAAAACGAAGAGAACTGAACTGAAATCGACGAAAGGTTCGCTGTCTTACCTTTACGCTATCGAAGAACTTGACCTGTCCACCAGCTCCATAGCTACCAATCCCTCTACTTCCCCCCAGCTCACAAGATGTCAGCACCTCAACGTTTCCTGAGTGCTTATAGAGATACTCGAAAGTATCTGACTTCGGGTTCCATTTGCAGACGTGTCCGCTTCCCAGTCCGAAGTATAGAGTTTCTTCATAGTTGCAGCAAAGGGCAGTCACGGGTAAGGCAAGGTCTTTCATTTTGCCGAGTCTTTCAGTGGATGGGAGGATGCTACCCTTCGCTTCGAATCTGAAATAAAATCGAGGTTAGGGAAAGAAGAAACAATAAATCGTTTTCTTTAAAGTTTAGCCGAAAAGAGCCGAGAAAAGACAGTCTTGCTACCCGTCACTTATTCACTTAAATAGGCTTAAAGATCCGATGAAACTGCGTTACTTCGTTGCTCCCCTATTCGCGAATAATCTGTCTTTGAATAGTGGACTTTCCATATCGGATTTGTGGTACCTCTATCCGCTTGCACCTCTGGTGTATGCTTGACGAAAAAGATTTACGAAAAATGTATGTTCAGGCGCTTCACGAAGATCACCACTGGCCACTGAAAAGTCGCATTTGTGTTGAGATTCAAATTCATAGTAGAATTTGCGTTGAGGGGACGGACGTAGAAATTCTGAACGTCACTACTAGAGCAGATAGTTCCAGTTAAACATTAAAGGACCCGTCGAACCTAGAATGCCAATATAACCGACTTCCGCAATCACTCCATCAATTCTCATACCCGGATTTTCCGTTCCCCTATTTCGTTAAAAATGATAGGTTAAAACGGCCGAAGTCGTGAGTAATTTGTAAAAGCAAAGCCTGGGTTTAAAGTTTTCGACTATTTTTGAATACTGATTTTGAAAAATGAAAAATAACTGAACAGTATGTTAAGTAATAAAAACGACAATAAAAAATAAAGAAGATAGAAATATCAGAGAATGTGTAAGCAATTAGGCTTGTGAAAATTATTTTTACTACTATATATTGTTGTTTAATATTGATCTGAGATGATTCTATTGTTCTAGGGTTTCAGGGACATCTAAGGAGACCAAGAAGCTGAGTAAATAACAACCGAGGATACCAACATTCGTCCAATGTCGTTTCCAGTCTATCAGTCGGCACCTCGAAGAATGGCACTTGATGAAAATGCCAGAAACGACAATTACTGTATAGACGCCTTTTGTAGAGCTTTGTAGGGGCTTGCGTCTTCAATTTTGCTTCTAATAACAATAATATTTGACGGTGCAAAACGGATAAGTCAGCTACATTTCATTAGATGACCTTCTTGGCAAGGGCCCTCTTCAGACTCAAGCCGCCCAAACTGGAAAATGAACTTGTGGAAAAATAATTAAAGATTCTTTAAACTTTAACAGAATAGGGCTAAGATACGACAGTGTGATTACGCATCATATTTTTACTTAATTAGGCTAGAAGAACCGACAAAAACGCGTTACTTCGTTACGTTGTTATCCACGAATCTTGAATTTTAGCTGACGTAATTTCTCTTCCGTAACTGTTGTACCTCTACACGGATGTAGCTCTATGTTTGAAATGTTTAGCAACTACAGCGGCAGCCAACTGCCGTAATAACAAGTCATGGCGGATTTGCATTCTTCAAGCTAGGAAGATGAAAGTAACATGAGAAGTGAAAGTGACCGGGAAGAACTTGGCATTCGCCCCTATATGTTTGAGCGACAGTGCTCATCAGATTCGTCAGATGAATTGAACATTTCAAAATCTTCGTTTGATGGCCACTGAAACACACGCTTTTGCAGACATTCAAATTTCCCGCGACTCGCCGTAAAGTTACGTGTCGTGCAACCAGCGGAGATTCCAAACGTCACTAATAGACTACGCGACGTAAAAACAAACATCCCCTACATGAGTCAAAATAATTCAGTGTATTCAAATCAAACGTATAAAAATAAGTTGGCTTTTCAGTTAAACTTTAAATTAAAATCTTTAAAGTAAATCTTTCAACGAAAGATACTTAAATATCTGATTTTGTGAACCTCTTCTCTGAAAATTGGTTGGAGTTAAACCTGGTGCTGGGATTTCATTCTGCTGTTTTTGCTGTTCGATTGGGTGGATTCTTGTGCATTTTGGTTTTGGTCTCTTCTTCTTCTTTCCAGCTAGGATGGATACTTGTCGGTGGCATGTATGGGCGATTTCAAGTTCCGTACTGTTGTGATAGATAATCTTTCAGCCCAAGCTGACCGCGAACCATTTGACGATGCAAATAAGTCAGCTACATTTTGTTAGAGCTATATTTCGACCCTTCTTGGCAAGGGTCCTCTTCAGGCTCAAGCCGCTCAAGCTAGAAAATGGACTTCTCGGAAACCTGTTCAACGTGTTGAACCGTCAAATATGATTCGCAGTCATCTTGGGCTGAAGGAAGATCTATTAATAACAGTAATAATAGAGGAAACTCACTTTGATTCACTTTTGGTGCTAGCTTACTGTTGAAAGCACAACTCTTACATGATAAAATAGTTGCGTTTTTATCTAAATTCTCATTTCTCAATTCTCGTACAAACTGCCGTTTTAGATCTTCTGGCTTGTAAGTTCGCTTTTGAAACAAGAACAAAGGTTTTGATGGGATCCCCAAAAATCTAATATTTGATCCAGACAATTTGGTCTTTAGATATCCGGTCTTCGCCAGACTCCTTGAAAATTTTTAATAATAAGATTTAGAAACAGAATAAGGTCAATGGCTAATCATCTGAGAAAACCAAGTTCAGATATGGGTTCAGCATGTGTGTATTTACCCCTAGGCTATACGTCATTTCTACTTTCACGAAACTGATCAAAACTTCCTGTCTTACTTCTGCCAAATCTCCAGTTTCGACCGGATTCCGGGCGAACTACTTGTCCGGAAGCTCAAAAACGAATTGCGTATCTCCTTATCCCTATGTCGAACATCTAAACAACTTCAGATAAAACTTTAACTTTTAACAAATTTTCAGGTTTTGGGCAGATTCCAGGCAAACTATTTGTCCGACGAGAAAATAATCATCATATACAGATTCACCACGCCTCTTTACCACTACATCGAGCCTCTAATCAACTTCAGATAAAACTTTTAGTTCTAACAAATTTCCGGCTTCAGCCGGATTCCGGACGAACTATATGTCTGGGTAAAAAATGATTGTCAAACGTGGATTCAATATGTATTCTTACCTCTAAATCGAACGTCTAATCAATTTCAGGTACTTTTACTTTTCACAAATTTCCGGTTTCGGTCGGATTCCGGGCGAGCTACTTGTCCGAAAAAATGATTTTCATATAAATGTTCAGTATGTTTTCTTACCCCTATTTCAAACATCTAATCAACTTTAAATAAAATTTTTATTGTTGACAAACTTTCCGGTTTGGGCCGGATTCCGGGCGAACTACTTGTCCGGCGAGAAAATGGTTTTCTTATTCGTGTTTAGCACAAGTCTTCTTACTCAGCTGTTAAAAAAAAAAAAAAAATCGCGCGCCCATTTATTCGAACCCCCTCCCCCACCCCTAAATGTTGTGCTACAGAGCCCATCAACGAACTCGACCTATCCCTTGACCCAAAGAGTTCTAATACCAAGTCTCATCAAAATATATCATTCCCTTCTAGAGTTATCGTGCTCACAGACGGATAACTTTTACGAAGTCATAGGTATCCCTCCATTTACTTTTTGGGATCCCCCCCCAAAACAAACTAATTTAGCCAACCCGTTACGAATTAAACTTCCGCCTCTTGTTGACCATTCATGAAAGAGAACAAGAATCGAGAAGTAACTATCGAAGCAACTTCTCGATTATGCAGAATTGCGAAGCTTTCCCCGCTCTCGATCTGACAAAAAGCACGACAAAGATGATTGGCTTCTTCTCAGTAGTTACAAAAAAAACGAAATAATGTTAGAGATAATTATAATGAAAACTGGACTGGAAATTTTCCGTTTTGAACTATCAAATAAAATAATTTAAGATAATTTTGTAAACCACAATGGCCTGACATATCATGAAAATTGGTTTTCATTTTCGTTTGGATGTTGGTTTTCCGCTTTCTTCTGGCTTCCTCGTTTCTCGATCTTCATCCGCATTTTGGCGTTTTTCCTGGAAATTTTCCGTCAGCGCTAAAGAAGCGAAGCGGTTGTCCTCCCGAAATATTCGCTTTTTTCAGGATTTTCGTTGGCCTTTAAAAACCCCATTTTCGCCTGTTTTTCTTTGTTTTTTTTTTCGTGAAAGTGAAACAGGAGAAATGAGAGGAGAAATGCGAGGAGGACTGAGACAAAAAACAAACCAATGCTTAAAAAATATCGTTTTTTATGTACCATTATTTGATCAGTGATTTCTTGTTGGCGCTTGTCTGTCCAGACCTGGTTTCGACGCAAAATATTTGAAAACTGTTGCCCTACTGAAAGTAGGCCAACTATGCCAACTATATTCGATGGTGCAAATTGGGTAAGCCAGCTACATTTTATCACAGCTATATTTCGGCCCTTCTTGGCAAGGGTCCTCTTCAGACTCAAGCCGCTCAAGCTGGAAAATGAACTTCATGTAGGCCAACCACTTTTCGTTTTTTTTTTCGCGCTAACAGATTCTGACCTGGCATTGCAACCAGGGGCGTCGCAAGTGCATTTTCGGTGGGGGGGGGGGGGGGGGGGTGCAGAGCCAAATTTTACCGAATCTTTCAAAAATTTTACCGAATCCTAGAACTAAGAATTCGAGCTTTAAATTATGGAACAGAAACGATTACGTAGGAAGAGTAACAATAAAAGGCAGCATGAACGACGATAAGCCAACTATTAGGCACCGTTTTGGCGAAGCCCACATAGAGAATACGTTGCCGGGCATGATTGTAGTAACAGCTACTATCTATTATAGCCATTTTTTTTTGTTTTTGTAGGCTAAAATTTAATTGCTTCTATTACAAATTCTATCATTTACCGTTGATGAAATACCGAGACTCTTAAGAAGTTCAAGAAAACGGATGGAGCGACGTTCCGGCAGCAGCAGCAACTGTAGTCTAGTCAATATACTACCTATGATAACATAAAGTGAGCGCCGCAGGCGACATTTTTTTTTGCTTTTTCCTGCCAAATTTAATTTCCATTTAAATTCTAGCTTTTAATGTTTCGAAATCTCAATCCTAAAACTGGCTTAAACCCCCGTCAAATGACGCGCCCTTCCACAAAATAGAGAACATTACGAAAAGTGCTGCAGGCGAAATTTTCGAAATATTTATGATCAGATTTTCTTTTTGGGATCCGAAATAAAAGTAAGGACTATCGATGATATCACAGATCATCAATTTTGTCTGCGACAAGTGCTTCACTCGACCTCTTCTGAATTTCGAGGTTCGTGGTAACTTCCGGATCCTGGCAATTACAACGAATAAGTTACCGAATCTCAGTTATTATACCGATAGCGTGTTCGGGATTCTGTATAACCACCGTATCCCGGTTAGTATACCGAATTGTTTCGGTATCGAAAGACTACCGAACAATATTCATATTCGGTATACTTTCGTCGAAACTGGAACAAAGTCAGGATTCGTGGTTAACTTCCGAATCCTGGAAATTACACTTAATTAATTACCGAATCCCAATCATGACACCGAATAATACTGAACCAACAGCTTATTCGGGAGTCTGTGTAACTGCGGAATCTCCATAAATATACCGAATAGTTTCGGCATTGAAAAATTACCAAATGATTTCAGTAATTCTCTCACCAAATTCGTGATAACTAACGAATACTGGCAACTATACCGAATCCCGATCATTATACCGAAGAGATTTGTACAGATAGCCTATTTAGGAGTCTGTATATATCTACCGAATCGCCGTAAATCGAAAAAATACCGAACAATTTTAGTAAACTTTTGGGCCTCCGGCCCAAAATTTTACCGAATCTCAAAAAGGTGGGGGGTGCTGCACCCCCCGCACCCCCCCTTGCGACGCCCCTGATTGCAACCATCCCCAGAAATACATACCTCTTATCAACCGCCATCTTGTTTTTCTTCACAATCCACACGTTAACTATCCCATCCAATGCCGACGAGACTAGTCTAGTATCGCCATCTATTGGTAGCCACGCAAGACCCAGAACAGAGTCGACATGAGATGCTGCTGAACTTTTGACAATGGAGATAAGAAGGCTGGGGTCTTGGTTGAGGTCCCATAAGTAAATATCACCTATAAAAAATAATGATTAGATAGACCAATAGACGTCGCTTCTTCCTCGAAACTTTTCAATTCAATTTATTTATTTATATCCATATTCCTTGAGCCCAAGCTGACTTTGAAACATATATTCAAATAATATATACAACGGATACGCCAGCTACGATGCTTCGTCAGCGATATTTGTAGTAGGTAGAAGCTTCAGTTATTTAGTACAGGTTTGTTTCCTTACCCGAAATAGACCCTGAAGATCGACAGCCTGACGAGGACCATTGCCAAGAAGGGCCGAAATATCGCTGATGAAGCATCGTAGCTGACGTATCCGTTGTATACATTATTTGAATATATATTTATATCCGCCAAAACTGGCGAGTAGAAAAATCATAATAAAATAAAAAAGTAGGTCTACAACTGGCCAATATCTAGACCATATACTTTCACAGATTCTACATTCAATTCGTTTTAAAAGGTTACACTAGCACTATCACGCTAGACTTCGCTTTTTGTCCAAACTGTCATGGTTTTCCTTCAGGGTTTTTGTCAAAACTATCACCGACTTTATCGAGGTCGTCAGTGTAGGTATACAAAAGACAAACAAAAAAAATCACATTTCATGGATGACTCTATAAAGATTTTAGTGAAGGTTTGGGGTCGCCACTGAGGCTGCTCTTGCAGCTCGTTCACGAGCGATTTCAAATGGTGGTCGAATTAGGCTATACATTTATGAATAGGGTGCTCAAGCATTTTTCAAGCACAAAGTTCAATGTAACCAGAGCTTATCCCCGCAAAAAAAAAAATTACATCAGCTGCTCAAATCAGTCCATCCCTCAAATCAGTTCATCCCACTCCCGGGCAGTACATAAGACATCGACCCTATATAGTCAATAATTTATTCTCAAACCGAAATGATCATAGCCGATAGTTAGTTTTTGCCCATAAAAAAATATTAAATAGACTTTAATTTAATAGACTTTATTATAGTGTTTTCGAAGGGGGTTTGTTAAACCTCTTAACAAGTGTAAACTTCTAGAGGGTGATGTAGTTGCTAGTATTTTTTCCAATAAACCCCATATACAATCTAACAGAAAATTTAAAATCTAAAAAACCGATCAATGATAATCGTAGCCAATATATACCTAACATTAATAACAAGAATAAATATTGTGATAGAACCTCCGTCTTTCGTCCCATGCAGCGACTATGGGCACCCCGATAAGACTGAGCGGAGCTAGAGGTACATGCTGTGAGGTTTGAGTTGATACCCGTCTACTTCCCTTTACGCCGTTGCTCATACAAGGTGAAAAACCGTAGGATGCCTTGCAGGCGCGGGCAGCCCGCTCTACAGCGCATTAGGAATACTTGAAATTATTAATTTAAGACATTCCTAATGGTCATACAAAATTTGCGTGAATCAACGATTCACTGCTACAGGTATTAAGACAATCATAATTTTTGACGCACCGAATATCATCAAGAACAAATAATCGTGTAGAGCCCCCGTTCTTGGCCCGACAAAACTGAGCGGAGCTAGAGGTTTTTGCTCCGGCTTTGAGTTGAGGCTGATACTCGTCTACTGTACTTCCGTCTTCGCCGTTGCTCATCGCAGAGCAAAAAGTGCAGGAGGCGCGCTGACCCGCTCGGAGCGTATCCAGAGAACCAATCGGCTTTGTCTTTGAAAGTTTTCCTCTACGCGGCTTCAAAGCGATAAAGCTATTTGTAGAGGTAACGAAAAGTGATGTGCCGCAAAGCTTCTAACCTCCCCTCGTTTGCATCGGTCAGGGTACGGGGAAATATTCAACTCCGCATGGTCGTATTGCAGAGATACGGAGACGGAGGTTCTACCTGATTATTTGTTCCTGATATTATGCATCTACTAACCTATAATCGTTCCTGCAGCTAGAATAGTTAAGATCAAAGGATGAAACCGCACAGCAGTGACGCAGTTCGAAGTTGCAAGAGTTATTGATGGAACACCCTCGTTAGTTTTCCTACGAAAAACAGATCAAATTGTCAATACATAGAACCTTCAAGAACAGAGCACTTTTTCCAAGAACCTTTTCAAGGGGTTCTAAGCTTCTTACGGTGGATTTACACGCTTCGTAAAAATCCGAGGTGTTTACGTTCTTATGGTTGCTAGACACCTAGAGTCAGTTTCCTTAACTAGACTACAATAACAGCTCTTCTTCATACCTTGAATTTAGAAGCACTGTTAACTGAAAAACCAGCTTATTTTGTATCTTGAATACAACTGAATTAGATACTCCTTGAGCCCCAAGCTCACTGAGTCCTGAAGTTTGAAAGTAAAATGTTTATCACATTTTATATACAAATAGCTTTAGAACCAAGAAATTCGTCAATACTCTATCTGATTAAGTCCAAAGCACGCCAGCGATCCTCAGGAAGAAGGAGTAAGCGTGTCCGTACAACTCGAACTCAATGACTCAAATCTTGTGTCAATCAATCACGGCGATCTTTGCGATCAGCTGTGACACCACTTCTGCCTTTCTTCCGCAAGCTACCCGGACTCCGGAGAGGCCGGAGGTTTTGCATCGGCAAGGAGAGATACACTGTAAAAAGTTTCTCCGAATAAGGATATAGTATTTGCTACTGGGATTAATCTTATCTCTATTGGGATAGGATTAGTCCGAATCTTACCTCAATAAAGATAAGATTAATCCCAGTAGCAAATACTGCAAGATTTGTTTGTACAGTGTAGTGTACAGTGTCACGAACGTTGTCGCAGTTCGACAGCCGTTGTCGCACGTTGTCTTTGAAGTTCCAGACGTTGTCGCACGTTCGACAGCCTGACGAGGATTGACCTTGATTGATTGATCATGATTCTTTTTCGAAACGAACTCCTCGCAGCATCAATGCGTAACCTACACTATAAAAAAAAACTTGCAGTATTTGCTACTGGGATTAATAATGAGATAAGATTAGCCCTAATTCGGATTAATCTTATCCCAATAGAGATAAGAGTAATCCCAGTAGCAAATACTGCATGCTTATTCGGAGAAATTTTTTACAGTGTAGGCAGCGTTCGTTTTACAAGTTACGATGATAAGAGGAGGGGGGAGCAGGGGCGTAACTAAGGGGGGGGGGGGGGGTAGGGGGGGGGAATCCCCCCCCCCAACATGGCCTGGAAAGGAAATTGCCGGCAAAGGGTGAAGCGCCGGCAAAAGCTTTGCACACGAGCAGCTGAAGTATACGGAAAATTTTTGTCGGCACGTTTCTGAACCTAATTAGCTATTTTCTGCACATATTTGTAAAGAAATCAAAATACAAAGAAATCAAAAAAAATACAAAGGAAACACAGCTTTGTACATATTTCATATATAAGAAATCAAAATCAGGAAATCACAAGACAGAAGAAATCAAATGCTGTGTGGTTTCGTCGGTCTTCTCGTCGGCAAATTAGGTTCTTTTTCATGTAAGAAATCTAATTCCGTAAATGCTTATCGGGCGCATCCTCAAAGTTTAAGTTTCGTCTCGGTACATCGGCTTCTGTTTACACAGAATAAATCGAATTCTGAATGATTTTGCTGGGCGTAGGTATTCTTGTCGGCACATCAGGTTCTTTTTAATGCGTAAGAAGCAAATATTACTCGGGTGCAACTGGAAAGTTTAAGTCTCGTCGGCAGATCGGGATCTTCCACGTAATAAATCAAATTCCGCAAACTTTTGTCTGGCCGTCCCGGAAGTTTAAGTCTCGTCCTTAAACCTTATATTTTTTTAAATGCAACGTCAAACACTTTTTGCTCCATTCCGTTGCTTGTCGTCAAGATTCGGCAAACCTGTTCTTATTTTGTTTGTAGGTCGTTTATCGGTTCGTACACATAAACTGCCCTTTTTCGCTGATTTGGCTGCACATCCTTCTTTCTTTTCTTGGTCGAGTCTTGGTGTGGTCATAATCAGGAAGAGTGAATGAGGGGACATAGTGCAATGTCGATGCGCAGTATACAGAATGTCTTTTTAACGTGAAAACTACTTCTTTTGCCGTTAATTCAGAACAATTCTACTTTGTACCTACTTTATTGTGCATAGCCACTACTTGTTTTGACGGACAGATCTGTGATTTTACAGCTAGCGTTAGTTTTATTTCGGACCGCAAAGAGGCGCTCTGCTCACCAGCGTTTCCACAAAACTTCGCCTGCGGTGTATTTCCTAGTATTCTCTGTTTGAAAGAACGGTAATTCAATTAGTTGGCGCTTTAAGCGTGAAATTCTGGGGGTTTGAAGCAAATTAAGAGTTAGAATTTGTATGGTAGGTACAGATCAGTTTTTTTCCGGAGATAGGCATATTTAAAAATTTCGCCTGCGGCGCTTAGTTTAACTCTATCTGGATAGGCTACAGTCGTTGGAAGCGTCACTTTTTAGCGAAAGATGAAACGAAAAGCTATGAATTTAAATTTATTAAAGGAATAATAATAATTGATGCATCACAGTCAGTTTTATACAAAGTTTCGCCTGCGGCGCAAAGACAGAAGAAATCAAATGCTGTGTGGTTTCGTCGGTCTTCTCGTCACATTAGGTTCTTTTTCATGTAAGAAATCTAATTCCGTAAATACTTATCGGGCACATCCTCAAAGTTTAAGTTTCGTCGGTACATCGGCTTCTGTTTACACAGAATAAATCGAATTCTGAATGATTTTGTCGGTATTCTTGTCGGCACATCAGGTTCTTTTTATGCGTAAGAAGCAAACATTACTCGGGTGCAACTGGAAAGTTTAAGTCTCGTCTCGTCGGCAAATTTAAATTTATTAAAGGAATAATAATAATTGATGCATCACAGTTAGTTTTATACAAAGTTTCGCCTGCATTTCGTATTAGGCCTATTCTCTATTTGGAAGAACGGTGTTGCATTTAGTTAGCATTTTAGGATTGAAGTTCTAGGGGGTTTGAAACTCATTAAAAGAAACATATTAATATGGTAGGTATAGCAAAAATTTTCGCCTGCGGCGCTTACTTTAACTTTTTCAGGGCATAGTCGTTGAAAGTGTCACTTTTTGGCGAAAGTTGAACAGAAAAGCCGAAAATATGAATTTGAATAATAATTTACATTAAAAAAATAATCGCAATTGCATTACAATTCGTTTTACACCGGTTCTGTTCTATGCTGGCAGGAAATGTACTTACGTTTAGTACGTACGTTTTGTCGGCACATTTTTTAGTCCGTCGGCACAAACTGGCCGCCCCCCCCCCCCCCAAAGGTAAAAGGCGGGGGCGGGCGCTGTATTTTGGTAGTTATCACGCTCTCTGGAACGAAAATAATAACAACGCGAAAATACGTCATCACTCTTACCCCGATGAAAATTTTATCTCAAAATAGTACTATGAAGTAGTAAAGTAGCATGCAGTACTAACGATGCTACTACATGCTTCTACTTCAAGGCTACCTTGTTACTGCATACTAAAATATGCTACTATGGCAAGACAGGATGCTACTGGATACTTTTACATAAGATTGGGCCAGTCTGAGGCACATTAAATGATAGTATTCTTTGCTATTACATAGTATTACATGCAACGTTTTCGTACTACTACCATACTACTACGCAGGCTACAGATTTTTCATCCGGACGGGAGTTCCTGCAGGACCGATAGTTATACTCTCCTTGTCCATCCCATGCAAAATCTCCGGCCTCTCCGGTTACCTAGCGGAAGAAAGGCAGAAGTGGTGTCACAGCTGCACCCAAAGATCGCCGTGATTGATTGACACAGGATTTGAGTCGTTGAGTTTGAGTCGTACGGGCACGCTTGCTCCTTCTTCCTGAGGATCACTGGCGTGCTTTGGACTTAGTCCCCCCCCCCTGTTTGGTAGATTTAGAGTTTTCGATAGGCATAGGACTGGTCCAGATGTCAGGTATAATTGCCAACTTTGCAAAGCAGGGGTAGAGGAAAACATGGAACACTTTATCAATCGATGCCAGGAGCTTTCGGAGTTAAGGGGATCTTATTTTAAGGGGAGTGTTTTGCTTCTTCCGGATATACTGAATAGCACTTCGGAAAGGGTTATAACAAAAGTGTGCGAGTTTATGGACGGAGCGTTGAAGCTAAGAGCGACCAAGCTTAGTAGTGAGGCTTCATAGCCGTAGGAAATTATTGTTGTTGTTTTCCTTTGTAATATGTACTATTGTTGTATTATGTATATGGCCCCTGGGCTTTTAAATACAGTTATTATTATAGAGTGCGACCATCATAAGTAAATAGTAACGATCATAACAGTCGTGGAACGAAAACAATAAGTCGGAGGAGCCAATTTACTTATTACGGCGGGCTCTGGAACGGCAATAATAACAAGAATAGTAACGATCGTAACTAATAATTAAGTCGCTACCCTAGTGTCTGTGCTCTAGCTTACGAAACAATTCTTACCAACAAACAGCATGTGCACCCAACCAGGAAATTCTCAAGAAGTCGTCAGACAAAGAGTGGAGTGATAGCATTGGAAGTACCATTGGGATGCATCTCCACTGTCGGAAGTTTCATGACAGACAACGCAAGGATGCGCAGTTTCAACAGACAACACGCAACAGACAACACTTCGAATGTTACCTTTTGTCGCGACAAACATTATGCATGAAATGTTACAACAAGCATCGCCAGGAAGAGACGAATAACCGCCAAAAAGCATATCTGCTATTAAAATATCATATTTTAAATTTTCCAAATTTCTCCTTGGGTCCCCATTTCTTTCAATAATTCGCAAATGGTTTCTGATTCTAAAATTAAAGACCCAGTTTTAATTTTGACGAATAAGATAACAAACTTTTATAAAAAAGCTTCGGTAGCCCTCCAAACCCACAACCTGTACCCTTTTTTTAACAGGTGAATAATGTAGTAAGTAAACAATTGTAATTTAGTTGTCAAAATCATGTGTATTTTGTATAGTATTTATATGTCACCGAATGGATCAGTTGGTTCAGGCATAGTTCTGTTTTATACATTATATTTTGTATTCCTCAATTCTGAGGGAAATAAATAATAAATATATAATAGATTGGTTATTGGAAATTTAAAGAATAGTTTAAACCATTGAGTCTACTTTTTGAAGTTTAAAATTTGTATGATCATATTGTTTAGTTTTTATAGAATCTTTATTTCGCTCTGGTGTCGCACATGTTCTACGGAAGGAGTTGCAGAAGATGAGAAGATGCTATTTTAAGTATGCGAAGCACCTGCTTTATTTGCCCAAGTTATACCATAGCCACATGCTAACGGAGCGTTTCCAAGTTAAAAATGCAAGCATCACACCTTTGAAAATTTCGTCGGCTCTGCCAAAATCATGGACAACAGGCCCAGACAGCACATGACACTCTACATTCTTTTCTGGCCGATGAAAAAAAAATTGTATATTGTATTTCTTGTGTTTTATTTAATTCTTTTATTTTATTTTACATACTCGACTTTTCAAATGGCGAGTCAGAAATAAATTACTTACTTACTTACTTAGTTTTGGAAAGAACAGGTGACATTCAACAGTTTAAGGAAATATAGACGTCACCGAGTAGAGGAGGAGTCGTAGCCCAACAAGACCAAAGATTTCGATGGGATCCCAAAAATTCAATATCTGATCCAGACAACTGGGCCTTGTCTTAGCCAGATCCAGTCATCGCCAGACTCCTTGAACATTTTTACAATTAAAATTCAGAAACAGATTAAGGCCAAATAGCTAGTCATCTGAGAAAACCAAGTTCAGATATGGATTCAGCATGTGTGTTTACCCCTATAAATAAGTCATATCCGTTTTGACGATAACTTCCTGCCACTTCTGCCAATTTCCTGGTTTCGGCCGAAATCCAGAACTACTTGTCCGGCAAAAAAAGAAAGCTCAAAAACGAACTTTAGGGTATCTTCTTTCCCAAATAATGAACATCTTATCAACTTTAAATAAAAATTTAACTTATAACAAATTTTCCTACTCCAGCCGGATTCCGGTCGAACTATATTTCCGGGTAAATATGGTTGTCAAACACGGATTCATCATCTCTTCTTACCCTTAAATAGGTTATCTAATCCACTAGAAATAAAACTTAAGCTTCTAACTTTACGGTTTGGGCTGGATTCCGGGGGAACCACTTGTCCGATCACAAAATGGGCTTCACCATCGTGTTCAGCATGTCTCATTTACGAACTTGACTGGTCCGACGACCCAACGAATCCTCACACCAAGTTTCATCAAAATATCTTATTCCCTTCGAGAGTTATCGTGCTTACAGACGGATAGACGGACGGACGGACAGACGGACAACTTTTGCGATGTCATAGGTATCCCTCCACTTACGTTTTGGGATCCCAAAAAGGCAAAATCAAGTTTTTTTTTTTTATAGAAAGGACTGACGGACCCTGTAACATTTGGCCGCAAGAATCTGTGACATTCTGGTGCCCACAAAATTCGGTTTTTATGGCACTTGTTTAGATTGTAGTTTTTTGGTGCCCCTTTTTTATGGCACTTGCCCTTCGGCCAAGTGCCATATAGCGATCGCAATTTCTGTCCGTCCGTCGGTCCAGGTTTTACTAGTTCGGGCACTTCTACATAAGCTAGGACGATGAAACTTGGCAGGCATATCAGGGACCCCAAAGGGGGGAGTTTGGGGGGGCGGAATTCGGTGATCCCGCGAATTCGGTACTAGGACGATGAAATTTTGTAGAGATACCAGGGACTCGAACAGACTGCCTTAAGAATAGTCGATTCCCCGTAGGGGTAGTGGAGGGATGGGGAATCCGGAAATTAGTAACATGCATAACTTTGGAAGGGGTAATCGGACGTGCATGAACCTTGACAAGTGTCAAGAACAAGTGCCTCAGATGTTCCTTTTCAAATCCGGACCGGACACGATCGGGAGGGGGGGGGGGGGGGGCTGGAAGGGGGCACCGGAAATCTCACGAAAGGCTCAGATTCGAGGGATCGGAATAGAACTTGGTGGGAACAACAAACTTACCCTAGATACATTACTGACAAAACAGGACTGTATCGTGTCACGGTGGGGGGAGTTGGAAGGGGTTTACCGGAATTCCGGTGATCTCGAGTTAGGATACTTCCATTTGCCTGTTCCAAAATGCCTGTTGGCAGGCATTTTAGAAATTCTACCATATTGACTTGAAAATAGTACCTTCCCCGATCCGATCATCGCGGGGGGAGTAGAGAGGTGGGGAATCTGGAATCGAGTGACATTCACAACTTTGGAATGGGTGATCGGACGTGAATGAAACTTGGTAAGTATTAAGGACAAGTGTCTTAGATGTTCAGTTTCAAATCTGGACCGGATCTGATCACTTGGAGGGGGCATCGGAGTTGGAATTGGTTGGAAGAGCAAGCGTAAGCCCTCGATGCATTCCTGACAAAACAGGACCGGATCGTATCACGGTGGGGGGAAGTGGAGGGGGTTTCTCAGAATTCCGGTGATCTCGAGCTAGGGTGCTTCCAGATGTACTAGGACCATGAAACTTGGCAGGCCAATTAGGGACTCTAACATATTGACTTGAAAATAGTCCCTTCCCCGATCCGACCATCGTGGGGGGAGTAGAGGGATGGGGAATCCGGAATCAGTTGGCATTCATAACTTAGGAACGGGTGATCGGACGTGCATGTTCAGTTTCAAGTCCGGTATGGGTCTGATCACTGGGGGGAGGGGGGGGGGAGCTGTAGGAGGACAAACTGACAAACATGTTAACTGTTCCTACAAGTGCCATATGAGCTTTCCGCTCTTGTTTTTTCAGTTTCAGCGAAAAACTCATAGAGTAAAAAGTTCTAATCCGCTCTTACTCGAGGAGCTCATGTTCATAAAACAAATAAATCCCTTCTCTCGAAAAGAGTTGCCTTGAAATTGTCCAACGTGCGATTTCCTGTGACAAATTGTTAACAGCTGCGGATCTGGGACGAAGCCAAAACCTGTGACAAATCGCAGAATTCTACTACCAGTGGCAACGCTGGAAAGGATGCTACGCGGGTTTAAAAAATACAATCCAAATAGTTGCCAAGCCTCACGGAGGGGAGGGGAGGTCATACCTTAAAACGTGGTAGACAGCAACGCAGCTACGATGGGTGCACACACCAGTCAGACCATGCTCTTTTCTTCGATAGCCCACGGCAAGAAGAGAACCTCGCGAGTTCATGTCGGTCGCCGAAGCTCGAGCCTAAAATGATAACTTCTCAGTCGACTCTATAATCCGTCCTAAGGTGTTTTTTTGCGAGCTAGGAATATGGCACGTACCCACGAAAAACAGTCTCCGGCTAATCGTCCCCAAAACTTTCTTCAAGAAAAAGAATCTCATATTCCCATAGTGTGGTCTTAAATTATATTAAAATATAATAACTTTTCTCGAATAGATATGCAATGCATAGCTTCCTATGTCCCACAGGAATTTATTTTATGACAGTTACTTTTGTGGAGGTTGTTACGACCTCGTATCATCCTCCAGATGGGCTGATACGAAGCCGTAACAGCCCTCGCACATGTTCATCGAGCACTTTGCTTACATAATGAATTCATCGAGCACTTTTTCTCAAATACTGAAAAGTAGAAGCTGACTTTTTACAAAAAAATAAATTAGAAAAAAAATACTTTCAGTAAAATAGACAAAACATACTTGAAAAGAATAAATGTTGAAAAATGACAGAACATTTTACTCTCTTAGACAACCAGTCTGTGCCCTCGGTTATAGGTTGTCACAGTCAGATTACCACTCAAAATACAGCTTGTCAACTGAGACAACATCCTACTATCCCTTGCTTTACAAAAGCTAGTTATTCAGCATTGAAAAATGACAGAACATCTTACTCTCATAGACAACCAGACTTTGCCCTGGGTCATACCTTGACATAATCAGATTTCCACTGAAAATACAGCTTGTCAACTGAAAGAACATCCTACTATCCCTTGCCTTCCAAAGGCCAGTTATCATTGATCACTGTCTTTGTTCTGGAATTATCTTGTTTCTTAAAAGCCAACAAGTGCGGTTTGTTATTGTTTCCTTTTTACTTCCACGACCCCTAGAGTAGTCATTTGAGTAGACCTATAGTAGGTTTTCATGACCGATAGATGGCATCTCAGTCATCAACAAAGTACAAGACTATAGGCAGATTCTCGCCGTTCGCCAAGGACTCCTCGGGGAATCTAAAGGAACGGCGAGAATAGAGGGAGTCACTCCACGCGGACTCCACGTAGAGAAACACCGAGAACACGGGGAATGCTTCCAAAATGGATTTTGTTCGAAACAAAATTATGCAGTTAAAGAAATTAGTCCAGATCCAGATTACTTTTGGTTTTGTTCGAGGTTTTGTTTATTCTGATTGTTTTTAATTAATTTTACATTGCACCAACACCAGCAAAAACTGATTCCCCTCCGAATCTGAAAGAGAGTCCTTTTTTATTCAAACAATGTTTACAACGGCTACGTCAGCTACGCTTCTTCATCAGCGATATTTCGGCCCTTCTTGGCAAGGGTCCTCGTCAAGCTGTCAATCCTCTGGTTCAACTTCGGGGAAGGAAACAAACCGGTAATATTGATTACAGGTTTGATTACAGGTTTGTTTCCTTCCCCGAAGTTGAACCAGAGGATTGACAGCCTGACGAGGACCCTTGCCAAGAAGGGTCGAAATATCGCTGTTGTAAACATTGTTTGAATAAATGTTTCAAAGTCAGCTTGGGCTCAAAGAATATTTATGAGTCCTTTTTATGATGGTGATGATAATCGGAGCATTCCCCTTCCGTGGTGACTCGCGAGAATACGGGGAGTGAGTCCAAGGGACAAACAAAATGTGGGGAGTCCTCAAGAGGAGTCCTCGGGGAACGGCGAGAATACGCCTTATACTATTGGTAAAAACTGAAGTGCTTGGGTCCCAACAGCTGTCATTTTAGTAGGTCTACAGTAGGCTTGGGTTGTTACTTTACTAAAATAAAATTCCCTACGCCATTAGCGAAAAAGTACAACAAAAGAAGAATAAGACCTACCTATAACAAGACCAAAGGTGTCAATGGGATCCCAAAAATCTAATATTTGATTCAGACAATTGGGTCTTGTCTTCGCCAGGCTAGTCATCAGAGACAACCAAGTTCAGATATGCCTCTATAAGCCATATCTATTTTGACGATACTGACCAAGACTTCCCGCTCCACTTCTGCCAAGTTTCCGGCTTCGCCCGAATTCCGAGCGAACTACTAGTCCAGCAAAAAAAGAAAATTCAGAAATGAATCCAGCGTATCTCCTTATCCCTATAAAGGACATCTATTCAACTTTAAATAAAACTTTGACTTAACAAATAATTCCGGCTACAACCGGATTTCGGACTAATTATATGTCTGGGTAAAAACGATTGTCAGCTACTGGCTCAGCCTCTCTTCTTACCCCTTAATCCGTCATCTAATCAAACTTTTGCTTATTTTAACGAATTTTCCGGTTTAGGCCGGATTTCGGGCGGACTAGTTGTTCGGTGAGAATGTGGTTTACACCATCGTGTTCAGTGCCCTTTTACCCCTAAATCGAACATTTAATCAACTTCCAATGAAACTTTTACTTCTAACCAACTTTCCGGTTTTCGCCGGATTCCGGACGAACTACTTGTTCGGCGAGAAAATGGTTTTCACCATTGTGTTCGACATGTCTTCTTACCCACAAATCGAACATTTAATCAACTTCGAATAAAACTTTTACTTTTAACCAACTTTCCGGTTTCCGGACGAACTACTTGTCCGGCGAGAAAATGGTTTTCATTATCGTGCCTTACCCCATAATCGACTATCATATTAGCTGTTTAACAATATTCTGTTTGTCCCTTAATTTGAACCCCCTCCCCCACCACCAAATGTAGGGCTACAGAGCCATCTACGAACTTGACCTTACCCTTGACTCAATGAATCTTCACACCAAGTTTCATCAAAATATCTCATTCCCTTCGAAAGTTATCGTGCTTACAGACAGACGGACAGACGGACATTTTTGCGATGTCATAGGTATGCCTCCACTTACGTTCTGGGATCCCCAAAATATTCTGTTCGAGAAAGTTGTAATAGTGAACATACCTCCATCTCAATTTATATCGGTATAACAACCTCTACGGCCATTTGAAAATATCAACCTCGCTGCGCTCGGCTGATATTTTTCATAACCTGCCTCGCCTTCGGCTCGAACAGGTTATTTTCAATGGCCGTCTCGTTGTTATTTTCCGACATCAACCTCGATGTCTGAAGTTAATCTTTAACATATTTAAAATTTTGAAGCATATTTAAAACATAATTCGTTCCGGCGCAAATACGCAAACCTTGAAACCCTGACAAAAATTTCTCTTTTTTTTTCAGCCGGTGACTTTTTGGTTGGGAACATTTCGCCATCGGGACGTTTTGCAATCGGAACATTTCGCCATGGGGATGTCTTGGTTGGAGACGTTTTCCCATAGGGACGTTTCGCCATGGAGATTTTGATTCCGGACTTTTCGCAGACAACCCAGAAAGCAAAGCTGGAATGACTTCCCAATGGTTTTCGGATTGCTTCGGCGAGTTGCCAAACTTTCTGAACAGGTTTTCACGCTTTGGAAACCGTCGCAGTTTTCTCGGACAGTGGATTCCCAGCGATAGTGAAAAGCTCCGAGGAAAGTGGAACTTTTCGGCAGAAATTTTGAAAGTGTAAACAAAACAAGGCAAACGTCATTAAAGACGCTTTAGTCATATAAGAATAGAAGGAAAACCAATGAATCACATCTCAATTTATTTATTCTAAAATTCCTGAAATCTAAGAGATGTACGCGGTAATAGGAGAGACTGATGCGACTCTGGGTAAGAAACAAACTATGTCAAAATAAGAATTTAATGACTGAAAAATAAACGGGAGCAGTCAAAATTAGTGAACTGGGCATGATACTGGCATGACCTCCGCTCCAAACCGACAAATGACATCTACAAACATTTCTAGCAAGAGGTGTGCTTTATAGCACGGGTTAACTACCAACTTACATGGTCTGCACCAAGAGGGGGTTCAAGCCTGATTTCTTCTAGGACCCTAATCTCCACCGAGTCTAGATCAGTCTGGAAAGCCTGAGACTCCAAAGCTTCTGATAGCTCTTGTTCCATCAGGGGAGTGACTTTCTGGAGGAATGCCAAAACCCAGAAGATGTTGATTTCTTGATTAGATGACGGGGGGAGGGGGCAGAGGTCAACTTGTACCTAGAAATGAGGAAAGTATGTGTATCTTTCAATTCAATTCAATTTATTTTCAAACCATTCACAGACTAGCCGAATTTTCGTTTTTTTGTCAACAAAAATAACTTTATCAATATAAAATGAAGTCAAACGTAAAGTGACTAAATACAACAGCAACAATAAAAAAAGATACTCAGACAGCAATATAGGTTAATACAAATTTAAAGAACTAAAGAAAATTTTATACATTCATTTATATACTGGCAGTTGATCAAACTGCTTCAGAATTGTTCAGTCGACAGATTTACTGAACAAACGACTGTAGTCATTATTCATTTGTAGAAAAATTTAGTAACATAAATAGAAAATACACTGAGCTTCGGGTACGACAAAATTAGGATACTTATTAATTTGCTAGAAACTTCGTTTTTTACAATTTTAAAGGACCCCTCTTGCTTATTCTGCCTTTTAAAATATACCTAGCTCCCTTATGGAATCATAAGCTTCCAAAATCCCCACTTTTCTACATTGTTTCGTTTTGTACCTATTAAGACCTATAATTTCTTTGCTTTACAAACGGACCATACTCATGGCGCCACCCACTACGCTTCCGGCATTTAAAGCGAGACAAACCTACTGGTTTCGAAATTTCTAGCAAAGCTAAGATTCAGTATACACACACCAAGCAAACAGGAGGCGCTGTACCTTTTTTTTACTGTGTCCAGACATGAAGCTTTTGGAGCCAGTGCTAGTACACGACCGATTCAGTTTCAGTAGGGACGTTCACTACAGCTAGTGGTGCTAGTGTCGCTGCTAACAGAGTGTGTTACTATTTTCAAGTCTTGGCGCTACTCCCTAGTGTTATTTTGCTCTAGTTGGAAGGAAGAAGGGAGGAAGCATCAATAAACAATTTATTTTAATGTTCCCATATCAATGTAGAAAGTTACCTCTGCGTTGCTGTAACTACTGGCCTGCACACCTCTATTACTGACAGGAATGGTTTCTGTCTGACATGCTGTTTGAACGAGCTTGCTAGAAGAAAATGAACTTACATTTACACTGAACTGAAGGTAAAACTGCCTACACTGTAAAAAAAAAAATCTTGCAGTATTTGCTTCTGGGATTAATCTTATCTTTATTGAGATAAAATTACCCCTAATTGGGATTAATCTTATCCCAATAGAGACAAGATTAATCCCAGTAGCAAATACTGCATCCTTATTCAGAGAAACTTTTCACAGTGTAGACAAGCTTATTTAAAAGTAGGGTGGTCTTGGTCACAAAGTACTTTTGCCGGTAGCTTGCATATGCCAAGTGCGCATACCTGAGACAAATTTAAGATGACAAACAGTAGAAATATCCAACTTTTTCTTATATTAGTCTAAAAGAAAATAAAGCTACACAAACAAATAGTTAAACTCGGCTAGAAAATTTGCTCCTGCAATATGCAATTTACCCCATTTTATAATCCAGCTGAAAGACACAATATACAATGCTCTATTTCATTACACCTTCCAAATCTCAAATGGCCGTCCCATGGGAATTTGAAATGAACAGAACATAATAGATTTGTTAGTAAGTCCCAATTTGAGAGAATAGCACTGGAACTTTCAAAACACAAAAATACTCTAAGAAGTTGAATATTTTAGCACTTTTTCGGTGTAAAGTCGTTTGTTACTAAAGAAAAAATTAAATCTGATACCTAAAAATCCTACAAAATTTATCATGGAGTGTGTTCATGGTGACATTTTCTGACAGGATTTCCTGTTTTTCAAAACAAAAGGGCAACTCCATGAGATGGTCTACCAACAGAAAGTTTTCCAAATAAAAGCTGGTGGAATCTGTTCCAAGTATCAAAATTGGAGCATCCTTTCTAATTTTTTTCAGCTGTCCAAATCTTAAGCTGATCAGTTTCAGGGATTGCCACATTTTACAATCAGTTTTTAATCTATTAGAACCTACCTGAGCATAACCCCTAATCCTCTTAATTTACCACCTACTTAAAACCTGCTAATCATTCGTCGCTATCCTTAAAGGATTGGATTTTATCAGTGCTGCATGGTAAGCCATCTAATGTTACGTTTGTAACGAAAAAGTGGCATGTCGTTTGTCTACAACTGAGTCCAAGCAAGTTTAGAAAGTGTAAGAACATGAGAAAACGGCAAATTTTGTGGTTATTCCAGTAAACAAAAAACAAAAATTTAATTTCATACCTGAAGCCAATAAAACAGGTTACAAACACGACAAAATTTGCGTTACTGACGTAACAGCCCATTGTAACAAAAAAACGAAGTGAATTTTTGGTATGCTGATATGCAAAAAATCACTTCCGTTTTTTGTTACGTTGGAAACGCGTGATGGGACACGCAACAAGTAAAAAGACACCCCAATGCTCACAATCCTACCTAGTTTCAACTTGATAACTGTTCATTCCTGTCATGGGTAACAAACTTTAATCCTGGGCAATCTGGGCCCAGTTGCCCCTGAATAGGGTGGGTGGGGGAGGTGCAACTTTAAAAGCAATTTCCCAGCCCTAGGATCTACGCGTCCAAGAAATGTAATCGTCCTATGTCCAGTTCTAGTCAAGTTATGAACATTATTCACTGGGCAATCTGGGCCCATTTGCCCCTGAACCGGTTGGGTGTGGGGGGTTGGACCCCCAAAAGGCACAACTAGACCCCAATATCCACAAGTTTACCAAGTTTGAACTTGATACTTGCACTGGACCAGTGCAAGTATACCATATTTAGTGGAGCTCGTGAACCAGTCACTGGTTCACGACTTATGAGCTCCACAAAGTATGGTGAAAACTGAAAGCTACTACGCTACAGAGCTCTCAATAGTGGATTGTTCCAAGGAACACTCCACCTGCACCAGTCTAGTACACTAGCCCCATTTCAGGCACGGTGCTCAAAGGTCTAGCACCATGCCTGGGTGCTAGACGACGTTCAAGCACTGTATCTTGGAATTCATGTATGGTGCATGGATTTCAGTATACAGTGCATATAGAAAAAACACAGCTTCTCTCATCACGTCTGAGCACCGGCTCGGACAGGGCTGAAATTACTACTATGAATTAGAGAAATCAAAGACAATCCTTTATATATTTTTCACAACAAAAATAAAAGGGCTCTAATGATGATGGAGATAAAAAACCTAACAGCACCCTATCTATTTTCCATGTATTTTCCCTATCTATTCCCCAAGAGTCAATATTCTGGTTGGATGCTAGGTAGAAAAAGCTGAGGAACAGGACACTTTGCATGCAAAACCCTTGACTATGTATCAAAGGAAATGAGGTTTTTCACATCTGTCATCAGCCGAGCCCTTTTGTTTTTGTTGCGAAAAATATATAAAGGATTGTCTATTTCTCTAATTCATGGTAATAATTTCAGCCCTATCTGAGCTGGTGCTCAGTTGTTATGACAGAAACTGTGTTTTTGATGTAAGTTACTGTATACTGCAATCCATGCACCATACAAGAAATCCAAGGTACAGTACTTGAACGTCTAGCACCCAGGCATGGCTGAGGCATGGCGCTAGACGTTTGAGCACCATGCCTGAAAAGGGGCTAGTGTACTAGACTGACCTGCACTCCACTAAAAACGAGTCCTCCAAGCAGCCTCCAAGTTGAGAATTGATGATGCTACAGCCTTTCTCAGCGTACAAAACGTTACATATGCAACAATGGAGTTGCCCAAAGTTAAGATATTCATTAGCAATGTGGGGAGCTGATTTTGATCTCAGACCAAAGCAAAATGGTAGGATGTCTAGCCCAGGTCTAGCCTAATCTAACTACCTCTTCTATTAAACTGATAAAAAAAGGATATTCACCCTCTCTTTTCATTATTGACCAACACCTGGAAGCCATCTATTCCTAAGAAAGCTTCTGTAAACATTAAGAAAAGGCAGGAGCAGGAAAATAAACTTAAACTTTCTGAGACTTTCCAGTCTCTTTATGGTGATGTTTCGATTTGTCACCATGGTAACTACAGTGACTAATCTATGTTGCTGAGCATGTCCCATGGTTTTCGTATTTCTTGCCATGAGATGTTCGTTCACCCATTTGTGCTGTAATTAAATCCCTAAGGACCTGTCTTACCTATAATAGTCGCGTTTTTTGCAATTGCTTGGAAAGAAAGTTGCCGTTTTTTGCGATCGACTGTCGACTGGAGGTCCAGTCGATCCGTTTTTTGTCGCTTGACTGGAGATCGACTGGGAACAAAGTCAACAGTCGATCCGATGCACCTTTCTCTTGGAGGTCCAGTCAAACTTGGTGCCAAATTTTGAAAACTGAAACATGTGGACCCAAAAACGTACAATTTACACCTCAGGAAGCGCCAGTACTGCAGCAGTTTCAGAGACTGCCGAGGGAAGAGTTGTGGGGATGGACTGATTTATTGACTGATTTAGACCGTTTTTCGAAGGCTTGTCTCGCTCCCCTATCAAGCGACAAAAAACGGTCAACTGGATGAACCCGAGAACAAGTCCCAATCGCCAGTCGATCTGTAAAAAACGCGACTAATGCTAACGGCGCTAACGCAACCTACTTCCAGATTAACTCCATATATTTGATCGAAATCTCACACGGTACATTCTAACCTCCCTAACAAAACCACGCTGATTTTCTCACTTGCCGTGTTTTGCTACATTCTATGTGTATCACGCTGCCGACGGTTGTCTGTGAGAAGTTTTTCCATTAAAAAAAAAAACGGTTATATAAATTGTTTCCCTGTTTTCATTAAGTCAACGGGTCTCGGGAAATGCTTAAAACAGACACGACAGAGGGTTATTTCTTGAAATCACAGCCCAGTTTTAAAGTATTCATATATTTTAAGATACTGTAAGTTGAAGAGTAAATGGTGCGAGGGGTCCTTTAACCAGTTTGACTGTAGCACATTTCGTAAAAAACACATTTTTCTCACACCGTTCTTCATGCGTTGTGCCTATAAATAGTCTTTTGCTGGGCGAGTTTCAGTCTCGTTTGCCGTTGAGGTTGTAACAAAAGAAAAGCCTCTAAAAGGAATTTTCAATCTAGTGGCTAATAGCTTACAAGTAAAAGTATTCGCACACATGTCCACGAATATTTTGGACCTCCAGGGGCCTCCCGAGCCTTTTTTCATTGGGGTGACTCTCCTTGTCGATGGAAAATCGCCGTATGGCTAGCGGAAGAGCCGGAAGCAGCACCGCGGCTTTCCCCAGCGATCACCGTGATTGGTTGACAAAGGTTGAGTTTGAGTCGTTCGGGCGACGTTTTCTCACTCTTCCTGAGGATCGCTGGCGTGTTTTTTGTTTTTACGACTCCAGCGGCCCTTGCCTGGTTGACGATTCAGGCAAACTTCAAACTTGTTAGCTCACGAAGTTCGACGGTCAGAGTTTGAAGGACGAAAAAACTGTAAACAAAACTGTAACTCAACCTGTGAGGTTTAAGGTAACTTCAAACTTCAAAAAAAAAAAACACACAACTATATTCAAACAATGCGTAAAACGGTTTCAGATTTCAGATAGATTTCAGATTCAGATATTTTTTTACTGCACCAAAAAAACACAACTACATTGTACAAAAAACTCAACAACCACATAAAAGACAAAAGTCTTGTGGGTGGCTGTTTCTTCTAACCACTTCTTAACTTGAAATTATTCAATAAATAATGACATAAAAACTAATCTAATATATTTTCAAAAAAAAAAGAAAAAAGAGGTAAAGAAACAGGGAGAGAAAAAAAGAATATAGGAAAGAAAAATGATTTAGATATGTCAGCTACGATGATTGCGCAACACTATTTCGGCACTTTTTTTGGGAAAGGGTCCTCGTCAGGCTGTCGAACTTCAGGGTCAACGTTGGGAAAGGAACAACCTACGATCTGCAACTGCATAGTATAGTAGCCTGTATGCAAAATCAAGACCAAAGGTGTATTCTCGCCGTTCCCCAAGGACTCCTCGGGTAATCGAAGGGAACGGCGAGAATAGAGGTAGTCACTCCACGCGGACTCCGCATACGGAAAACAACGAGAACGCTGGGAATGCTTCCAAATGGATTTTGCTCTAAAGAAAAGATGTGCAGTTGACGAAATTCACTTTTACTTTTACTGGATTCACTTTACTTTTGGTTTTGCTTGTTCTAAATGTTTTCAATTAATTTTACATTGCTCCAACACCAGCAAAAACTGGTTCCCCTCCGAATCTGAAAGGGAGTCCTTTTTGGTGATGGTGATGATAATCGGAGGATTCCCCGTCCGTAGGGACTCGCGAGAATACGGGGAGTGAGTCCCCGGGACAAACAAAAACGCGGGGACTCCTCAAGTGGAGTACGGCGAGAATACGCCTCAAGGAGAAACTTGACGCGTATTCATGACTTTCCATTTCTGTACTATCAGCGATACACAGGGCGTTGCTAGCCTTTACCTTTGACGGGGAGTCCAGTTTGCAGACGGAACTTGAAAATGTACCGACCCAAGACGTCGTTACTGCGAAGCGGGACGGCGCTAACGACTGTACTCCGGACAAAGTAAGTCCTCAGTGCCGCAGGTAATCCGCCTTTTTCTGGAAAAATATTTAGTACTTACTATCGAAATTCTAGCTTTCAACGTGGTTCAGATCATAACAAATTCCAAGCCTTAAACGGCAGTCAAATGACACGCCCCTCTTCTGTTAGAGAATAATACGGAATGTGCCGGAGGCGAAAATTTGTTGAAACAATTATGCTCGAAATGTTTTTTTGCGATCCAAAATGAATGTCAGAACTAACCGTGAAATCATAAATCTGTAGTGGACTGGCCATCCAGGGCAAAATACAGACAATATACATTTATTCTGAATTTATAGTAAAACGATTTCGCCCGGAGAAAGTCTACAGATAATTTTATTCCATATTAACAGGAGAACACTTTTCAGTTGTTTGGCAATAACTAAAGCATTCTAAGAAAGTACTGTGAATGAGCCACCCTTCTAAAGATTCGTTTCCTCGTCATTTAGGTTCAAGCTACTGCATTCGGTACGGAGAAATTTTTTATTGGCGCGAGAAAATAAATGACGGTAGGAACGCGCTGAACTACCCTATGAATTGGAACCAGCTGAAACTACCGATAAAGAACGGGAGCTAGAAGGATGCCACTAAAATTTACCGACTTCAGTAACCGGCGTGAACCAACTAATCGATTCGTACTACCGAATTTGATGATTGACGAAACATTCAGATTACCCAGTATTGCAACGGATGGACCAGGAATAGATCGGGACTAGTATAACAAGACCAAAGGTGTGGATGGGATCCCAAAAATCTAATATTTGATTCAGACAACTGGGTCTTGTTTTCGCCAGATCCAGTCTTCGCCAAGCTAATCATGAGAGAAAACCAAGTTAAGGTATACCTCGATAAGCCTTATCTATTTTTGACGATACTGACCAAGACTTCCTGCTTTACTTCTGCCAAGTTTCAAGTTTCGCCCGAATTCCGAGCGAATTACTAGTCCAGCAAAATAAGAAAATTCAAAAACGAATCCAGCGTATCTCCGTATCCCTATGAAGAATATATAATCAACTTTAAATAAAACTTTAACTTAAAAAAAAATTCCGGTTACAACCGGATTCTGGACTAATTGTCCGGGTAGAAAAAGATTGTCATATACAGACTCAGCCTCTCTTCTTACCCCTTACTCTGTCATCTAACCAAACTTCTGCTTGTAACAAATTTTCCGGTTTTGGCCAGATTCGGGGCGAACTTGTTGTTCGGCGAGAAAATGGTTTTAACCATCGTATTCAGCATGTCCTTTTACCTCTAAATCTAACATTTAATCAACTTCAAAAGAAACTTTTACTTTTAACCAACTTTCCGGTTTTCGCCGGATTCCGGACGAACTACTTGTTCAGCGAGAAAATGGTTTTCACCATGGTGTTCTGCATGTCTTCTTACCCCTAAACCGAACATTTAATGAACTTCAAATAAAACTTTTACTTTTAACCAACTTTACGAACTACTTGTCCGGCGAGAAAATGGTTTTCACTATCGTGCTTAGAATGCCTTCTAACCCCATAATCGACTATCACATTAGCTGTTTAAAAATATTTTGTTTGTCCCTCAATTTAAACCCCCTCCTCCACCCCTAAATGTAAGACCACAGAGCCCATCGACGAATTTGACCTTACCCTTGACCAAGTAAATCCTCACACCAAGTTTCATCAAAATATCTCATTCCCTTTGCGAGTTATCGTGCTTACAGACAGAAGGACAGACAGACATTTTTGCGATGTTATAGGTATCCATCCACTTACGTTTTGGGATCCCAGAAACCGAATTTCGCAGTGGAATAAAGTTCCTGTTCAAACCTCCTACAACACCCGAATGTAGTAAGTCTGGTAGTAGATATGGACTGAACGAAAGTCCGATGAATTACCGAACTCGGCAACTAATCACAAACAAATGATTGTGATCCACCGCATCACTAAGTCGACTGAACGCGATGGAACAGATACGGAGCCAAAAAAAAAGTCCGTGAATTACCAAATTGGGTAGGCCTCACGAACGGGAACCGAATAAACACCATAAATCACCAAATTTACAAATGGACAGACGAAGTGCAATGGAATTAAAACAAAAATCGGTGAATTACCGGATCCGGTGACAAATGGGAACCAGTAATATGTTAAATCACCAAATTTGGAAATGGACGAACGCCGCTACTCAGCTACTCACCTTAGTCACTTACAAATAAAGCAAGTTTTACTATTGGCTGATAAAATATTACCTATACAACAAAATACGGTAGGAACTATCACCTATCAGAAGGAGTTTCAGTCCAACTCAGTTCAGTTTTCTCGCAACAACAATTACGGACTGGCCGAATAGCAGGTGGTAAAAGACCTGCTGGTCATTTTTACCGTTTTTTTTTTTTTTTAAATGTCTGTTTTGACGAAAAATGTACTGTTTCGAATAAAAACTGGACTATTTTTACGAAAATCGACTGTTTTGAAGAAAAATCAACTGTTTCCAAGAAAAATTTACTGTTTGACTGACAACATTGGTGGGGGTCGTCCCCCCCCCCCCTCCATACGTGACGCCCCTTGGTAAAGTCAAACATAAAGACTAACGTAAATAATAGACATGGAATATAACGTAGTCAAATTACATATAAAATACTGAAGAAAAAACATATAAAAACGTAATGATTCGGGTAACAGACAATGGGGGGGGGGGGGAGGTAAAACAATACCCTACTAATTATGTAGGCAAACAAGGGAGGGGAATAAACTATTCTGGTATCTGACATTACATGTCGGCAAAAAACTGGCTGAAGGGTAGGGCTTTTTCGGAAGCTTGTCTTTGAGGTTACACCTTTCCTCTTTTACAATATATGGTGCACAGTTCAAAGACACGCTGCACTAGCAGAAAACTAGCATAAGGCGTATTCTCGCCGTTCCCCGAGGACTCTACTTGAGGAGTCCCCGCGTTTTTTTTGTCCCGGGGACTCACTCCCCGTATTCGCGTGAGTCACCACGAATGGGGAAAGCTCTGATTATCATCACAATCATCAAAAAGAACTCCCTTTCTGATTCAGAGGGGAATCAATTTTATCAGGTGCTGTTGCAATGTAAAATTAATTAAAAACCACAAGACAAACAAAACCAAAAATAAAATGGATCCAGACCAATTTTGTCAACTGCATATTTATTTTTAGAACAAAATCTATTTTGGAAGGATGAACCGTGTTCTCGTTGTTTTCCGCACGCGGAGTCCGCGTGGAGTGACTCCTTCTATTCTCGCCGTTCCCTTCGATTCCCCGAAGAGTCCTCGGGAAGGGAGAGAACACGCCTATAGGCGTACTCTCGCCGTTCCCCGCGGACTCCTCTTGAGGAGTCCCCGCGTTTTTGTTTGTCCCGGGGACTCACTCCCCGTATTCTCGCGAGTCCCCACGGACGGGGAATGCTCTGATTATCATCACCATCATCAAAAAGGACTCCCTTTCAGATTCGGAGGGGAATCAATTTTTGCTGGCGTTGGTGCAATGTAAAATTAATTAAAAATGATCAGAATGTACAAAACCAAAAATAAAGTGGCTCCAGACTAATTTCGTCAACTGCATATCTATTTTTCGAACAAAATCCATGCTGGAAGCATTCCCCATGTTCTCGCTGTTTCTGTCCGCGGAGTCCGCGTGGAGTGAGTCCGTCTATTCTCGCCGTTCCCTTCGATTCCCCGAGGAGTCCTCGGGGAACGGCGAGAATACGCCTTATGGCTACTTTTCCGAGTGGAATCCATGATGGGCTGAGGAAGGTGAAAATCCTGTCAGGTAATGTTTGAAATTAGTATGAAACCGTATATTCAGCTAGCAAAGATAGGTGGTGGTTCAACAGCGCAAGGAATACACAAATACTTATACATTTCACGCGTATTCTCGCCTTTCACCGAGGACTCCTTTTGAGGAGTTCCTGTGTTTTTGTTTGTCCCAGGGACTCACTCCCCGTAAAGGGACTCAGTCCCCACGGAGGGGAATGCTCCGGTTATCATTACCATCGTCTCCCTTTCAGATTTGGAGGGGAGAAAATTTTTGCTTGTGTTGCGTGATGTAAAATTAGTAAAAACAATCAGAATAAAGAAAACCAAAAATAAAGTGGATCCACACTAATTGCGAATTTACTTTTCGAACAAAATCCATTTTGGAAGCATTCTTCGTCTGCTGCAGTTTTCCATACGCGGAGTCCGCGTGAAGTGACTCCCTCTGTTTTCTCCCATCCCCTTGATTCCCCGAGAAGCCCCGGGGAATGATTGCACCAACACCATCAAAAATTGGTTCTTCTCCGAATCTGAAAGGGAGTTCTTTTTGATGATGGTGATGATAATCAGAGTATTCCCCGTCCGTGGGGACTCGCGGGAATATAGGGAGGGATTCCCCGGGACAAACAAAATCGCAGGAACTCCACTTGAGCAGCCCCCGCGTTTCTGTTTGTCCCTGGGACTCACTCCCCGTATTCTTGCGAGTCCCCACGGTCGGGGAATGATCCGATTTTCATCACCATCATCAGAAAGGACTCCTTTTCATATTCGGAGGGGAATCAATTTTTGCTGGAGTTGGTGCATTATGAAACCAATTAAAACAATCAGAATAAACAAAACCAAAAATAAAGTGGATCCAGACTAATTTCGTCAACTGTAAATTTTTTTTTAGAACAAAATCCGTTTGGAAGCATTCCCCGTATTCTCATTGTTTTTTGTACGCGGAGTTCTCGTGGAGTGACTCCCTGTATACTCTATGCCTAAGTCCAAAACACGCCAGTGATTCTCAGGAAGAAGGAGTAAACGTTTCCGTAACGACTCAAACTTAATGACTCAAATCCTGAGTCAGCGCAGCTGTGACACCGTTTCTTCCTTTCCTCCGCAGCTACCCGGAGATTCTGCATCGGCAAGGAGAGATAGTCATCAAGACTATTCTCGCCGTTCCCTTCGATTCCCCGAGGAGTCCTCGAGGAGCGGCAAGAATACGCCTTTAGTCATCGAGAGTATTAAAAATCTATGCGATCTGCAAGGCAACTTTTTGTTGTAAGCTGGACGTAAGTTAAGATATTAGGCGTGTTCTCGCCGTTCCCCGAGGACTCCTCGTGGAATCGAAGGGAACGGAGGGAGTCACTCCATGTGGACTCCGCGTACAGAAACAGCGAGAACACGGGGAATGCTTCGAAATTGGATTTTGTTCTAAAAAAAAATATGTAGTTGACGAAATTAGTGTGGACCCACTTTATTTTTGGTTTTGTTTATTCTGATTATTTTTAATTAATTTTACATTGCACCAACACCAGCAAAAATTGATTCCCCTTCAAATCTGAAAGGGAGTCCTTTTCGTTGATGGTGATGATAATCGGAGCACTCCCCGTCGGTGGGGACTCGCGGGACAAACACTCCCCGGGACAAACAAAAACGCGGGGAGTCCTCGGGGAACGGCGAGAATACGCCTATTAGTTGGTTTTGTGGCATTTAGGATCTGAGCGTAAAAGAAAAACAAGTTTTTTTGCTCTCCGTTCCCGGGAAACTCGGAAATTTCCTTTATTTTCGGGATTTTTCTTCTCTTAAAGCGGGATTCCAGCCAAACAGTCTTCGGCACCTTTTTAAATTTTAATGGGCGGGAAGTTTGATTTGTAATTTTAAACCCGTGGATTTTAAATTGTGAACCTTTAGTGGATTGAACCAAGCAAGAATGAACAAAAAAGAAAGAAATCAAAATATTCAGGTCTTCGTGAGAGTCAGGTGCTGTATTAATTGTTTCTGTTTTATAACTAAACATTTTTAAGCCAAGCTATTGCTAGCCTAACTGATTTACAGGAAAGGGTATCCAACCTCATGATTTCAAATTGTCTTTCCTTCAGAATAATCTATCTGGTTTATGAAAGAACCAACAAATATGACAAACATACTAGACTGAAGCTAATTGAATGGTTTAACATATTGGTTAGATAATTATTGCTTCAATATTTCTGGTTAAACATATTTTTCTTTTAAAACAAGATCACTTCATTCTAACCTTATCTGGATTGACTTACAAAATGATGAAAAAAACAGAGTTACCAAAGACAACAGCCAGAAAATCCCTTTTTGAAGCAGCTTCAAAACAAAGAAAATGCACATAATTTAAATATTTTTTGATACATGACTGTTGAAAAAAGTCATATTTTGCCTCTTGACTGTCAGGATAGAATGTGCATTTCATTTTAACATTTTCGCGGCAACAATCGAGATAGTGTAAAAACGAGGTCAGGTACCTCTCCTGTAGGCTAGGCTAGATGAGCTGATCTAGGCTGAGGTCAAGGCTAGGCGAAATAAAGCTGCACTTTATTTGCTATTTGCAGATTTGTCTTTAGTAGATTGTTTCCCTTATTATGTTTCCTTTTGGGACTTAAACAGGAAATTAGTGGTGGGTGATATTAGTATTTTTTGATATATCGATATATCCATATTTTTACTTGTCCATATTTTTACTGATATTCAAAAATCAATATATCAGTATTGATATTTTGTTATCATCAATCATGTTTTGCTTTAGTATACCTAAGTCTTGTTTCCCGAAAATTTTAGAACAAAGTTGTCACAAAATCTTATCCCGCATCATCTCAGACTTGGAATAAATAAAAATTAAACTATGAAAAATATTTTGCTTCAATTTCGTAACTGATGTTGGATTATTTACTATAATTGTAAACATCAAAATGTTATTTTCGATATCGATATTCAAGTTCCGATGTTCAATATTGATATATGGCCCGATTTATCTGTTCATTATTATAGATATTGAATATCGCTCAACACTACATGAAACTGTTTGCTCCATAGAATAGATATTGGCAGAGCTTGGTCCTATTTAGACTGCATTAAAGTAATTGATTGATAACTTAAGTAAGTAATATCTGAGTATTTATTCAACCCAAGCCAGTGTAGCACCCTATAATATTGGCCAGGGAACCAAGTTCCCTTGCTGGTTGATAGCATTACCAGCCGAGCTGGGTCTCTGGGGGTACATCAGTCATATATAAGTCCTAATTTTGTTTGACATGGTGCCCAAACATATGGGAATGCCCCAATGTCTGGGCATGCATTAACGTACAGGCATAGTGCTCATACATTTGGGCACGATGCCCTGCAGCAAGGACATGGTACCACCATATAAATCTGTTAAATCTGAGATAGAAATTTGCTTTTCAAATTGATTTGTTATGGGGGTACAATGCTCTTTCTGTAGGGAATGGTACCCCAACTTATGAGCACCATGCCCATAGGTTGGAGAATGTCTTGACGTTGGGGCAGCATGCCCCCAAAATTATTATTTGTGTATGATTGGGGGAAATGCAGCCAAATAATCACCTTGAGACAGTCCTACTCTGAGAGGAATGCTAAATGCATTTATGAAAAGTTTGGTCAACGATGTAGCCTAAGATTAAGAATGTGTATTGAAAAGTAGCTGACTGTAAATCATGGTTGACTGAGCCAAATCGATTTGTCAGCTGATTTAATTTCAAGCAATCAGACCTTTTATATGCATTTAAAGTATATGGCCATTTTTTCTTGGCACAGCACAGTTTTCTATGAAAATCAGATCTTGACAATAGTTTGTCATGTCAGCTCTGTTCTAGTTATCTTATTCTTCTTTGAATTAAGATGTTTTGGCAAAATAAACAAAAGTATAATCAGACTAACCTTGAAACTTGAGTTTCAAGTTTCTAATGAAAGTGATGGAAATAATAAATATGTTATGTCAGATGACATATCAGGTAAGGGCAGTCAGCTTTAAATTATAAACTTGCAGACACTAGCAAAACACCAGATATACCAAGTATTTGGCAGAGGCTATCCAGAAATCAGGGGTTTCTGGCAGAATTATCCACTGGGACTTTACTGTTTTGGCTGCTGAAGTATAGTCATTGTAAATTGCCATTTTTTCATCTTAGAGTTTTGCTTTAGGCCTAACAAAAATTGCACTTTTGATTTCTTCCAGTTCTAGTACAGGTCAGCTGAACTGTTATGTTCACATTCTTTCTATTCTTCATATAATCTAAAGCCATGTTCACTAGCATGACTAGCCAGGCACATATGCCTAGGTACGTGCCCAAGCTTAGCCAGGCACCGAGTTCTAGAGCCTATAACTCTGTACCTGGCCCAAAATGTGTGCCTATTCATGGGTATGAACGGTGATGCTAGGCACATGCCTAGGCATCCACGCTTGGCTGGGCATGGTTTTGAATGGGGTGAATGCAGAATAATTGAGCTTGTCTCTCATTAAATCTGGTTTATTTGAGTACTTGAACTAGAATTGAAACTTAAACTAAAATACAAAGCACATCTTCTTTTGGGTCTCAAACGTAGCTTGCGTCTTGAAAACTTTCCCAGGGAGAGTGGTGAATGACCAGAGCCAGCTGCAAGGAAAAGAACATGTCTCAGTTCATGCGAACATTCAGTTCTCATTTCAACATGGAGCAGAGAAGAAGAAGATTAATCATTAAAATACCAATGAGATTATAAATCTTGTTGATTTTTATTATTATATTATTAGGCCTATTAATAGTAAAAAAAAGGTGTAAGCCTCTACGAAATTCTCTAACATATTATTTGTCTGTTCCAACATGTTCATCTAGTGTATTGAAAGCATCAACTGATGGGCTGGCAACAGCTTGGGATTGAAGTTGGTTCCAAGCCTTCATGGTGGGATTCTAATCAACAATGGGACCCCCAAACAAGTGAACATCAGACAACCGAACTAACAAAACTAGAGCACTCCAGGTCTATCATGGACCAAAAGTTGAATTAAGTTAAAAAGGAATTAAAAAGTAACCTAGTAGCTGTTACAAATTGGATTATTTCTAGATACAAATTTTTTACTGAAACATTTTGAAAAATGAAAAGTAGGCCTAAGCCCTTAAATTCTAACTTAGGTCACAGAAACTGCTTGGAAATAAACCTTTTCCAGACAACTAAACCAGACCATAGTCTGCTCAAACAAGTAGGCTCTTGGCTACACTCAGCGGTCATTACAAAACTTGGATAGCCTATTATGTAGCCTATTTTGTGTTTAAAGATTGTTCAGGTATTTTAGATGCAGAAAGTCTCAGAGGGTGTTTATAAACAAAATTAAAAAGTATATGGGGGCTGAATTTCAGTAACTGTTTTAATGAGCTATTTTGTATGAATTAAACATTTGTATGACTTTTATGCAATTGTGTTACATATTGGTGCATTTCCACTATCGACCTAAGATTCTAGATTTTTTAGAGTCGGGACCAGACACTATTGACTGGAGAAAACTAGGTGAACAATTAGCTGACAAGTTTGTATGGCTTCGAAGATAGCCTGAATAATGGTCATGATTTTACTTCCGCTGTATTTTAAAACAGTAAAATTGTACACCAAACTTTCATCAGATTTGCAACTTCATTTTAACCAGAGATGCAGCTTATTTTTTTTTAGTTTTAAACTTTTTATTATACAAACCAACATTTGGCTACATACTAAACTACATAAACTAACCTTTTATAGCTTCTAGCTATAAGCTATTTGAAAGATATACTTGATTGATTGATAACCCTCTTACCATCCTTTAAACAGGTAGTCAATACCTCTGACTGCAGGAAAGCTCGAATGGGCCTTTGGCGTTTATGAACAGTGAGCATCTCGAGAACAGTAAGCGGGAGCCTGATCCGCCTCGAAAGGACGCTGACACGGACAAGAAAAAAAATCAGCTTTAGGGGGGATACATCTGACTTAGTACGAAATCTCGGGGAGAATGGAAGGAACACCTAGGGTCTTGGAGTTAGCAGTAAAATAAGTAAGACAATTTTAATTTAGGAAGATAAAGTTTGATGAAAACACTACCGGCTCACTTCTTAATTTCATTTTGTCTGTATTTTAAATTCTTTATTCATTATTGAATTGTTATCGAGGGGTTATCCACTCCCCGGTACCTGCTGTACAGCCTTTCTAGGCACCGGTGCGGGTAATAAATCAGGCGATTCATGTTTTAAACTGCTCTGCTCTGAAACTGCTCTGATATTATTTGAATGTCATTTCTTACATTTTTTAATTCGTTATTAAATAGTTATCGAGAAGCTACCCACTCCCCGTCACCTGCTGTACACCATTTCTCGCACCGGTGCGAGTCATAAACCAGGCGGTTCATTTTTCAAATGTCATTTGCCATATTTTTTTAATACCTGGCTTATTCGAATGTCATTTCTTTTATTTTTTAATTCATTACTGAATTGTTATCGAGAGGCTAGCCACTCCCCGGCACCTGCTGTACACCATAGCTTGGAACCGGTGCGGGTAATAAACCAGGCGATTCATATTTCAAACGGTTTTAAAAATGGCTTATTTGAACTTTCTAATACGTGGTAGCAGGTGCTGGCATCGGCCGGGCACCGTAGCATTTGCTGTACACTAAAATTTAGAGTGGACAACCCCTTCATTGTTATCTCAGTTACAATTGTTATTTATTGTTTTATTTTCTAGGCCTCAAAATGCCGCAGAAAAAGCTCGACTGTCACACAATGTCATCAGTGCAAAAGGCCCAAGAGAGCTTGAAGTTATTGAGAAAGGATCGTCTTCAAAAACTTTCACATTTGATCGTGTCTTTGGCATTGAATCCAAACAGGTAAAAACGACTATTGTATTATAGCAAGTACAATAAGAGCTTGGAAACACTGAACAAAAAAGCCGCCTATTCCACAAACACTGCATTTAGGGGACAATTAGGGTTCCTGTAACATAATTATATGTGCTGTTTTGCTTTAATTGGTTTCCTGAATTTAAAATGACAATATTCAGAGTTTGTTGTATCGTGCTCTTTTTCTTTTTTCTACCATTGCAACCCAAAAAGTCAGGAAATGAGCCAAGTGTGACCAAGCTCTAAGCGAAAGAACCTCTGTCTCCCGATATCTGTAATTTGTTTATTCATTATTCCCTAGAAATGGTAAGCTAAAAGCTTGTCGCTATTAATACGACCTTGTCGTAATACGACCATGCGGAGTTGGATAGATTGCCGATGCCCTGCCCGATGTAAAATCGCCGAGGTTAGAAGCTATGCGGAACATCACAATTCGTTTAGAGCGCATCGCCATAGAGCCCCGGAGAAGAAAAGTAGACATTTTTTTTTTAATAAGTAGTGAACTGACAGACAAAAATGCTCCTGAGCCGGGATTTGAACCGAAGACCCTCTGCTTCCATGACAGGCGCTCTTACCATTTGAGCTACCAAGGGGCTTGTGAACAAAGTTGTTAAATCACTACAGTAGTGTGGTAGAAGCCGGCCATTCATCAATTCATCTAACCAGTTCACATCCCCATGTCACAGAAATTAATAACAATACACAGATGGCACTTTAAACAAGGGGACTTGTACCGTGACAAAAACCAGAAATAGTTCTTTCGAATTTAATTTAGAAATCTAGGACTCCATTGTCGGAGCCGCGTAGACATACCAGGACCCACAAGGCGGTATAAGTCCCTTGTGTAAAGTGCCATCTATGTATTATTATGAAAAGTAGAGAGTAAACATCACTATTAGTTTTCTAACATTGTGACATCACTGCAGAGGCGGGTCTTACACGCCTGCTACCGTCTTTTCCTCTCAATGTCCAGTGGCCAAGAGAGAAGTAGACGGGCGTCAACCCAAAGCTCAGCAAGTACCTCTAACTCTGCTCAGTGTTGTTCGGGAATCCAGTCGGTGCATCAGTTTTCTGTTAATTTTTCTGTTTTATTTTAAAAGAAAAGTGATTAATGTATCAATTAGGCTGGACTACTGGGAAAAAAACAAAAATTAATATTCCTCATGGTGGCGAAAAAAAATGGGACCAATGACGGAAGTTCTATTGGCTTATTTGTTCTTGATAATAGCAAGAACGAATAATCAGATAGAACTTCTGTCTCTCTATCCCTGTACTATGACTATGCGGAGTCAAGTATTCCCCGTACATATTCCGCTGTGAACGAGCGGAGGTTAGTAGCTTCGCGCCACATCATGTTTCGTTACCTCTACAATTAGCTATATCGCTGTGAAACCATCTTGAGGAAAAGTAGAAAACAAAGCTGATTGGTTCTTTGGACGCGCTCAAGAGCGGGTCAGCGCGCACTCCTGCATTTTCTTTCTCTGCGATGAGCAATGGCGAAGACGGAAGTAGAATAGACGGGTAAAAAGCTACATTAAATACCTCTAGGTCTGCTCAGTTTTGACGGGGTATTCATAGTCGCTGCATGGTACAAAGACAGAGGTTCTATCTGATTATTTGTTCTCGATAATAGGCAGGCACTAGTAGTTTGTGTTTTTGGCCCACTACTGTCTGGTGTTTCCTCTTTTTTGGTCTCATAGTTGGAGGATTTTGACATTATTACCAGCATGTGAGGGCTTCGGTTAGATTTTTTTTTTTTTTTTTTTACAGGTTGACGTTTATAAAGCCGTGGTGGCACCGATGATTGAAGAGGTACTACAGGGTTACAACTGCACCGTATTTGCCTATGGGCAAACTGGCACCGGCAAAACTTTCACCATGGAAGGGGACAGAAGCGATAACGCCAACAACCTCTCCTGGGAAAATGTAAGCAAATAACTGTTTATTCATATGACGAAAATGGGGTTTTTGTCCTGCAAATTCCTAACAGCATTTATTGCGTGTTTGCATATACCTGTTACCACGGTAACTGGATGTGCATTTTGCGTTTTTTGCAATTGCCGAGGGGTTACCCAGTCCCCGGCAGCTGCTGTGCACCCGGCACCGGCACGACCGAAATCGGCGGTGTCGCCACAGGTGACGGCCATAAATTAGGCTACTCATCTTTCAGACGCCTATAAAAATGCTCATTTTGATATTTTAAAACGTGGCAATCGGTGCTGGCGGATTTCAGCCGGTGCCGACGCCGACCCGGCACTTGCTGTACAGCAAAGTCGAGAGTGGGCAACCCCTCGGCAATTACTTTGTTATTGATACTACAGCAGCTTTAGCATAGGCATATCAGAGACCCGATCAAACTGACTTGAAAATGTAAATTTCCTCGATCCGGTCATCGTGGGGCGAGTGGAGGGAGGGGGAATCCGGAATATTGAGTCATGCGTAACTTCGGAACGGGTGATCGGATTCCAGGGAAATTTAATAATTGAACAGAGGACATGTCTGATGTTCTTTTTCATGTTCGGACCGGATCCGACAAATGTTGGGGGGGGGGGGGAGCACCGGTAAATACGTGACCCGCTTAGACTGGAGAGATCAGGATGGAACTTGGTGGGAATAACAAACGGTCTAGATAAATCATTTACATAACCGGATTGGATCCGGGCATTCTTTGTTTTTTACCGTTTCGACGTTGTAAGGAATCCTTGCTTCAAAATTTTAACCAGTTTTACATTGCTCAGGACCTTCCCCCCTATGATCTTTATTATTTTCCAACTTCAATTTAAAGAGAGGGGTAAATTAGAGGGGGGGGGGTTTATCGTGAGTTAAGGTACTTCCCCAGCACTTGCTGTACAGTAAAATCAAGAGTGGGCAACCCCACGGCAATTACTTTGATATCGATACTACAGCAGCTTTGTAAAGCGACTGCAGTCAACTGCAGTTTAATCACCCCCCCAAAAATACTATTTATGGTTTTATTTATGGTTGACAATCCTAGCACTTATTTTTGACAATACCACTGTTATTTTCTACCGGAAAGGATTCTCGCGAAAAAAAAAAACAGACTAAATTGAATTGTACGTGACCCAATTGACATTGTAATACGAGTAAGTAATAATTGTATATAGTGTATGTAAAGATACCATGGTCGGTTACTACGGTCGGGATCTTAGTATCTGAATATTATATTCAACGGTAATGGGCAGATACCACGGTAAATACAGAGTGACTTTTGACAGTGGTGTTTGTTTTATGGCACTTGCAACTCCGCTCAAGTGCCATATACCGATCACTTTTCGGTCGGTCGGTCGGTCCACTCTTCTCGAGTTAGGGTACTTCCAGAAGTGCTAGGACGATGAAACTTGGCAGGCATATTAGAGACTCGACCAAACTAACTTGGAAATAGTCACTTGCCCGATCTGGCCATCGTGAGGGGAGGGGGAGGTGGCGGAATCCGGAAAATAGGGGCATGTATAACTTTCGAACGGGTGATCGGATCTTAATGAAACTTGTTATCTGGAAAGACCTCGTGTTTCAGATGTCTCATTTCAATTCCGAACCGGATCCGGTGAATCTGGGGGGGGGAGTCGGAGGGGGGAACCGGAAATCGTGTGAAACTCTCAGAGTGGAGCAATCGGGATGAAACTTGGTGGGAAGAACAAGCACAATCTCTAGATACATCACTGGCAGAACTGGACCGGATTCGGACACTGTGGGGGGAGTTGCGAGGGGGATTCCGGATTTCCCATAACAAAAGGAGGTACTCAACTTGATGCAATATTGACAAATTTGCACAAATTTTACCAGAAACCTGTTGAACTTCCTGCTTTAGGTGGTAGTTATCATTTCATGATTCAGTGGTACCCAGTGGAAAAGATTAAAGTTGAATACAAAGTTACGGAGGTAGCTACAAGACCAATTAGTGATTCTGGGCTTTTGAAATTTGGTGACTGGATCACTAGCGAGAGTTGGGAGGATATTTTTGATTCACCAGATTTAGATGCTCGTGTGAATCTGTTTCATGATAAAATTAATAATAAGTTCGATGAATTTTTCCCAGAAAAGAAAAGTAAAATATGTTCCACTGATAAACCTTACATCAATTCAAAAATAAAATCACTGATAAAACGTAAAATAAATCTTATTCGTAAAGGGAAAAAGCCAGAGGCAAACGAGTTGAGGAATATAATCAAAAGTGAAATTAGAGCAGCTCAAGTTGAGTACTACCATAATGAAGTAGATGGTCTTTTGGAATCTAAACAATCAAAATTCTATCAAAAAGTTAAACAGTTGAGCGGAAAGTCACCCCAGCAACTTGATTTCATGAAGGATGAGCCCGCAGAAACAACAGCGGATAAACTAAACGAGCACCTAGCATCAATTGTCCAAACTTACCCCCCTTTACAACTATCCCCATCTATAACTTCATCTCCCAATAGTTCCCCTGACCCTTCTCTTATCCCAGATACTTCTGATAATAATCCTGAAACAAGTGAACGTATTTTCCAATTACCAAGTCTAAGGAAAAAAGATGTTGAAATAAAGCTTTTTAAGCTAAAGCGTACTTCTGTCGCCGCGTTTGATATTCCTGTCCCTTTGATTAAAGCTTTTGCTCATAAGCTTTCCATGCCCTTGCAGTGTTTTTATAATGATATTACGGAAAATGGAAAATACCCAAAGAAATGGAAAATGGGCTTTGTTACGCCGATACCAAAAGAAGGTGCTCCAAATGATTTTACAGGAGTTAGACCTATAACTGTGACATCCATTTTCAGTCGAATTTATGAAGGATTTGTTACTACTTGGTTGAAAGAACGTCTCTCGAAGATTATTGATAAACGCCAGTTTGGGAACATACCTGGAAGTTCTACAACACATTACCTTCTTGGGTTGTTAGATTTTATTTGTAAAAATCTTGAAAATCCAGATAAATGGTTAAACCTAATAGCTATAGACTTCAAAAAGGCTTTTGACTTGATAGACCACTAGACTCTAGTAAATAAGATGATGGAAAATAATATTCCAGCCTTTCTAATAAATATTGTAAAACGTTTTCTTACTAGTCGAGAACAGACAGTAAAATAGAAAAATGTTTTTTCAAAACCGTTGCCCATTTTCTGTGGAGTACCACAGGGGACAGTTCTTGGACCCTTTTTGTTAATGATTAATGATATTGCTACAGATATGGATGAACGTTGGAAGTATGTTGACGATCTGTCTCTTGTTAAAATCCTTAATAGAAATGCTAAAAGTCAAGCTAAATCAGTAATAGAAGATGTTGCTGCAGAAGCATCATCAGTTAAGATGGTTGTGAACCATGAAAAGTCAATTGTTGTCCCTATAAATTTTTCAAAGTCCCAGCCTCAACATTTCCCTCCCATCCCAGATCTCATTTCAGATAAAATTCAACTTCTCGGTGTAACGATTTCCTCAGACCTTTCTTGGCATGCACACACTTCAAATATAACAAAAAAAGCTAATGCAGCACTTGCCATGATCAAAGTTTTCAAAAGGTTTAAAATGCCTAAAGACAAGCTTGTAAAAATCTACTGCTGTTTCGTGCGCCCCCTTCTTGAATATGCTTGTCCGGCATGGCATTACGGTCTCACCCAAGGGGAGAAGGATCTGATCGAGCGGGTATAAAAACGTGCACTACGTATTATTTATGGTGAAGCCAGATTACCTTACTCTTTTCTGCTAAAGGAACTTCGGCTGCAAACGCTTGCAGAGAGGAGAGAGCACCTTTGCCAGACTTTTGGCCTAAAACTCCTTTCCCACCCCGTGCACCGTTCCCTCCTCCCTAGTCCCCATTTACCCGAGAGACTTCGCCAACCTAGAGCGGTAGCAGTGAAGGTCCCAAAGCTCGCCCCAATTCATTGCCGCACTGACCGGTTCAAGAAAAGTTTCGTGCCTAGTTTCACTGAATGGTATAATGCAAATTGAGTTTGTTTCACGACAGTGTTTTATTTTTGATAATTTATATTTCATTCAGTGTATTTTTGACGTTTGACACGAAGAAACGAATTCGGCATTTTGCTGTGATAGTTTTTCTTTTAAATTAAAACGATCATTCATTCAATCCCGTCGATCCGTCGTTAATGTACTTCCAGGTGGGCTAGGACGATAAAACTTGGCAGGCATATCAGGGACCCGACCAGATTAACTTGGAAACAGTCACTTGCCCGATCCGACCATCGTGGGGGGAGGGGGAGACGGCGGAATCCGGAAATTAGTGGCATGCATAACTTTCGAACGGGTCTTCGGATCTTAATGAAACTTGATATCTTCAAAGACCTCATGTCTCAAATGTCCCATTTCAGTTCAGGACCAAATCCGATGAACTGGGCGGCGAGGGGTGGAGGGGAGAACCGGAAATCTTGTGACACGCATAGAGTGGAGCGATCAGGATGAAACTTGGTGGGAAGTATTTTTAGGATGAAACTTGGTGGGAAGTATAGTCACAAGTCCTAGGTGCGTCAGTGATAGAATCGGACCTGATTCGGGTACCGAGGGGGGGGGGGGGGCTGTAGGGGGGTGTCCGGAACTCCGGTGGTCGTGAGTTAAGGTACTTCCAGATGTGCTAGGAAGATTTGCTGGAGCATTAGAAACTTGACATCACTGGGTAGTCTTCCAAAAATGGAAAAAATGGTTTAGTAGTCTATCTTGTGCGAAATTGTGTGCTGAATCCGAATTTGCAGTCATAATTGGCACCACGCCGCTAGATGTCTTCCAAATCGTCTTCTTCTTTCTTATCCTATGTTGCAAAGTTGCTTTTTCTATGTCCTTATTTGGACTTGGGATTGTTTCAAGCAGTGGATTTTGATGAGTTGAAGGACATAGGATAGTTTGTTTGGACTTAGGATATTGCCATTCTAAAGTATCGATACGTGTTTTTGGACATGGGATAGTTTGATGGCAACTTTTGTCTTCACAATCATCAATATTTATAGTAAAAATTTGCCCTATGACATCGCAAAAGCTGTCCGTCCATCTGTAAGCACGATAACTCTCGAAGGGAATGAGATATTTTGATGAAACTTGGTGTGCGGATTGTGCGGGTCAAGGACAAGGTCGAGTGCGCAGATGGGCTCAGTAGCCCTATATTTGGGGGTGGGGGTTCAAATTAAGGGACAAACAAAATATGTTTAAACAGCTAATGTGATAGCCGATTATGGGGTAAGAAGACATGCTGAGCATGATGGTGAAAATCATTTTCTCACCGGACAAGCAGTTCGTCCGGAATCCGGCAAAAACCGGAAAGTTTGTTAAAAGTAAAAGTTTCATTTGAAGTTGATTAAATGTTTGATTTAGGGGTAAGAAGATATGCTGAGCACGATGGTGAAAATCTTTTCTCCCCGGACAAGCAGTTCGTTCGGAATTCGGCCAAAACCGGAAAGTTGGTTCGAAGTAGCAGTTTCATTTGAAGTTGATTAAATGTTAAACTAGTTGTCCGGCGAAAGCTTTATCTGAAGTTGATTAGATGATGTCTGGACAAATCAGTTTCTGCTGAGAGTCTGTATATGATGATCATTTTTTACCCGGTCATATAATTAGTCCGGAATCCGGTTGTACCTGCATTTTTTTTTAAGTCAAAGTTTTATTAAAGTTGGTTAGATGTTCTTTATAGGGATAAGGAGATACGCCGGTTTCGTTTCTGAATTTTCTTTTTTTTGCTGGACTAGTAGTTCGCTCGGAATTCGGGCTAATCCGCAAATTCGGCAGTAGTAAAGCAGGAAGTTTCGGTCAGTATCGTCAAAATAGATATGGCTTATAGAGGTATAGATAGATAGGTAGATAGAATATAATAATAATAATAATAATTTATTGAGGCCCGCTATACAACAAATGAAAGAGCGGAGTAATAGAAAGAAAGAAAAATGAATTACACACAAAGAAAACGATATCTGAACTCGGTTTTCTCGGATGATTAGCCTGGCGAAGACAAGACCCAATTGTCTGGATCAAATCTTAGATTTCTGGGATCCCATCGACACCTTTGGTCTTGTTATCTATGAATATTCTTTGAGCCCAAGCTGACTTGGAAACATTTATTCAAACAATGTTTACAACGGATACGTCAGCTATGACTCTTCATCAGCGATATTTCGGCCCTTTTTGGCAAGGGTTCTCGTCAGGTCAATCCAATCAGGTCAATCCTCTGAATATATTTTCCAACCCTAGGCACTATCTCCAATTTTACAAATTTTAAATCTTCATAAACATTCTCATATATTTAAAAAAAAAATCCTTATACCCTAAATATTCTTTGAGCCCAAGCTGACTTTGAAACATTTATTCAAACAATGTTTACAACGGATACGTCAGCTATGATTTTTCATCAGCGATATTTCGGCCCTTCTTGGCAAGGGTCCTCGTCAGGCTGTCAATCTCCTGGTTCAACTTCGGGGAAGGAAACAAACCTGTTTGTTTCCCGGCTCAAGTCGGGTACCTCTCCTGTATCTGCAAAACCGCAACTAATCTATCAATCAGATACCAAATTTATTTACTCTTCAGCTTTCTGCAGAAAAATTGTAAAAGGGAATTGACCCCGACGTGATTTGAACACGCAACCTTCTGATCTGGAGTCAGACGCGCTACCGTTGCGCCACGGAGTCTTGCTGAGTATTACGGTATTGTGGAGCATTATCAGTAATCAAATGAATACAAACAGGAAAAGTGATGGAAATACCGATTAAAGCACAACTCTTACTAGAAATGATCTTTTCACGATTACATAGCTGAGAAATATCGTTTTCAAAATCACCATTCTCTTTAAGAGGAATGATCGATTTTCTTGTTAGAGCTTGTCGACTAACCTTCCCTCTTTAGGACGCGGCGGCTGGCCGCAAAATATTTGAAAACTGAACGCGCCTTGGGTAAAAAGTGGGAGAACCAAATAAACTAAAAAGGTCGAAAACACAAAGTATGCCTGATGGTCTACCATGTTTTCCAAAATTAAAACTTCTCATGTCCTTATTTGCGAAAGAGTCTTTGACGGACATTGAAGCCGAGATTGATGAAAGGCAGAATAGCTAGGTGGGTCCTTTAAATTGTATAGTTGTAAGAATATCTCAAGGTGACGTGAACAGTATAACTCGACGGAATGCCTAATGGTTCCTCTCGTCAACTCATATACATCTGAGAGTGCAGGCGGTAAGTAAATAAGGTATAATTTGGGTAGCATATGGCACAATTTGGGTAAAATAAGCTATTCAACGGGACAGTTGAATAGCAATTGGCGCACTGTGAATATACATATATATGAAATAGAATATATGAAAAGAAGAAAAGAAACTAAAGAAAATATATACACGCACTAAACGTAATACTAAAATCTATACCACGAATCGAGTTCGTATGTGGTTTGCGCAAGCATTTAAAGCTCTTGCTCGAGCACTTGTTTCATTTTTATGTATTGTTTCGGTGGGGTTTATTATTTTATGTTTCGCTGATAACTCGTGTTTGAACTTCGGAGAGGGACGCTAAGCAAAAACTTTGCGAACTTGTAGTACGTGGTGCGTATTTTTCTGTGGTCTAGATATAATTTATTTATTTTGATTTAGGATCCCCTGTGTGGTATTATTCCACGAGCCCTCTCACAGCTTTTTGACGAACTTCGCCGGCAAGAGTTGGAGTTCACCGTTAGAGTCTCCTTCGTAGAGATGTATAATGAAGAACTGTTCGATTTGCTCTCAGCAGAAACTGATTTGTCCAAACTAAGGTAAGACCAGTCCCTAAAATCTGTTTCCTATCTGACTTACGATCCTCTTTGCGACTTTCGCTCCTTCGTACGATTCGCCCATTCATGCGAATTTCGGTCCTTAATACGAATTTTGGTCCTTTATGCGAATTTCGCTTCTTCGTGCCAATTTGGCTCCTTCATGCGAATTTTGCTCCTCCGTCCAACTTTCGCTTCATTGTGCGACAAGTGCTAACGAGAAAATTGCCAGTTTCACGGGTTAGGTATTGGCAGAGGCGTTACCAGCCAAAATGTGTGGGGGGCAAGGTTTTTACCGACAGGCTGGTCATTTTTACCGACTGTTTTTGCAGAAAAACGACTGTTTTTAAAGTTTAACTGAAAAGCAAACTTATTTTTGTGTCATTTAACTGAATACAACGAATTATTTGGTTTCTGGAAAGGATTTTTTTTTATTTTCCACAATCTACTCTAGTTATGACGTCTAGAATAGCTGCGGCCGTCCCCACAGCGTAAATTCTACTATGACGCGGGAAATTTTAATCTCAACACATACGCGGCTTTTTAGTCGGCAGTGGTGAAATTGGTGAAGACTGCTTAGTGCCTGAACAACAAAAAAAATCATAAATATTTCTCGCAAGGCATACAAGAAAAATACAAACGCATAGAGGTACCACAAATCACACGGAAATTCCACTATTTGAAAGTCAATTATTTGTGAATAGCGGAACAACGAAGTAACGCATTTTTAGCGGGTCTTCAAGCCAATTTAAGTGAGTAAGTGATGGGTAACTAGATTGTCCTATCCGAGCCCTTTTCAGTTAAACTTTAAGACAAAAAAAGACAACTGTTGATATTATGATATTCAGAATGTCTACGGCCGTCCTCACAACGCAAAACTCTACTATTACGCGGAAAATTTGAATCTCAATATAAACACGGCTTTTCATTGGCTAGTGGTCGGCTCGTCTAGCTCACTGCTTGAACACTTATTTTTCGCAAATCGTTTTCGTCAGCCATACAGCAGAGGTACAAGCGTATAGAGGTACCACAAACCCGACAGGAAAATTCCACCATATGAAAACCGATTGTTCGTGAATAGTGAAGCAATGAAGTAACGTATTTTCTTCGGGTCTTCAAGCCTCTTTAAAGTTTAACTGAAAATGGCTGGGATAGGACAATCTAGTTACCCATCACTTATTCACTTAGATTAGTTACGTATTTGATCCGAATCCTCCGTTCCGAATTCTCCGTTCCAAATTTTCCGTTCCGAATTCTCGCTTCTGAATTTTCCATTCTCGTACAAATTACCGTTTTTGCTCCTCTGACTTCTCCAATCTCGCTTTTGACAAAAACACTAATTTTGCAGCTCGTCCGCAACACGGTATACGTCTTTGTGCATATTGAGCACCCGCACTCTGTTCACCAATCAGGGAGGAGAACGGACAGAGGAGAATCGAGAATTCACCATCGGAGCAAATTTTGGATTCTGCAGAATCGCGAGGCTTTCCCCTTTCTCAATTTTGACAAAAACGCAAGAAAAAGAGAATTCACGTCATCTTAATTGTCCAAAAACGCGAAATAGGAGAATCTGGAGGAGAATCGCGATGAGAATTCGGATCAAAAACGCAACTATTGGCTTGAAGACCCGCTGAAAATGCGTTACTTCATTGTTCCGCCCTTCACGAAGAATCGATTTTCAAATAGTGAAATTTCCTTGTGATTTGCGGTACCTCTATGCGCTTGTATCTGTGTTGTATGCCTTACGAGAAAGACTTATGATTTTTTTTGTTTAGGCACTAAGTAGTCTTCACCAAGCTCACCACTGCCCACTGAAAAACCTCGTTTGTGTTGAGATTAAAATTTCCCGCGTCATAGTAGAATTTACGTTGTGGGGGCGGCCGCAGATAACGTCTTAACTAGAGCAGATAGTGGAAAATAAAATAATCCTAGAGCAGAATGCAAATAATTTACATGTTCAGTTAAATGACACAAAAGTAAGTTGGCTTTTCAGTTAAACTTTAAGTCTATAAGTGATTGGTAACTAGATTGTCCTGTCTCAGCCCTTTCCAGTTAAACTTTAAAGCAAATGGACACTTTAATGCTTTACTTTGTATTAAATGCTTCACAAATAAACATTTCCGACTTCTTTCAGAAGTGGCTACGAAAATCGGCCGTTTCCTTGTTATCCCTTGTCTTTACCTCTCTGGCATTTCGGCGATCCAAATCTTAGAGCGTGTTCCACCCTTGTAACAATAGTTACTGTTAGTTACTATTTCCGTTCCATCCTCACGAAAAGTTACTACGCTGACCGTTCCAACCTTGTCGGAATAGTAACTAATAGTTACTATTTGCTTACCATGCTCGGGAGCGTAGTAAGCGTAGTAACTACGCATCTCTGCAACGTGATTGGTCGGATTCGCCCCTGGCGTGAGATTCTGCTGGAAAATAGAAAAATCGTTCCAGCCTTGACGGCAAAAAGCCAGAATTCGTGACGTCATGCGTAGTAACTACGGTAAGTAGGACGGAACACGCTCTTAGAAGCTGGGATATCGTGGCAGGAAATTCAAAAACTCCCAGCAATGCTTGATATAGAAGGATATATTTGAGATGTCACCAAAGTCAAGCCGCAGATGCAGTTTACTTGATTGTTCTAGGGTTTCATCAGAAGTTCCATGGCATAAAGTGCCTATTAAAAGTTTTTCTTTGGGAAATAGTGTTGTGAAGCTTGATTAGCTTGCTTTATAAAATGCACCAGAATATGCAATAAGCTTACAAAAATAACATAGCTACAAAAAACGTTCAAAAACAAATAACCTATTTGAATCTGAATTATGCAAGCTGATTTATGTATAAAATAAAGATCTACTAAGTATTATAAGAAACATCACTTTTATCTTTGTCCAAGCTAGTAAACTGAGCATTTACTGGCCCAAAAAATTACGCTTTGAAATATCACAGAGAGGAAACTGTTGAAAAAGCTGCTGATCTAGGGGGTAAGCATTGTTCCTAGGTTGTTACAGAGTGGGAGTTTGATGTGCCCATTGAATTTAAGAAATTTGTATTATAGGTTATACGAGGATGCTACAAAGAAAGGTTCGGTAATTATCCAAGGAGTTGAAGAAAAGACTGTTCACAGCAAAGCAGAAGTATACGAGATCTTACAGAAAGGCTCAAACAAACGGCAAACGGCTGCAACGCTGATGAACGCCCATTCCAGGTACGTTTTTGGCTTTTGACCTTGAGTAGCCTAGTAGAATTAGAACTGCGGGTATAGTATAGAGACCAGAGCAAAATAACACCAGGGAGTAGTGACAAGACCGATGCTTTCCATGTTTTGGAAACGGGGCATACTGGTAGCGCCGCCCACTACGCTTGTGGTGTTTAAAGCAAGACAGACTTGCGGGTTTAAAGATTTCTGGTAAAGCTAAGATGCGGTCGACACGCATCGAGGAAACAGCAGAGGTTATATCTTTGTTTTACTAGAACTCGTTGTGGCTTCGAAGTCCCTAAAGTCCCATATTTCAATTTGTTAAAGCACACCTCGCACTAATTTTTTTTTATGTTCCAGTATTTAAGCCTAGTGAATACTGTAAAGCTAGGCCCTGCTTTTAAAATTTTTAAATTATCCACGGCCTTGCCTGTTTTAAGCCTTTTTCCAGGCCCACCGAATTCTAGCAAGCTCTCGGCAAAATTCAGAAAAAGGTTTTATGCATCAATTGCAGGATACGCGAACACTCGTCCGTAGCATAATGCGCTTGGAAACTAGTGAACGCGGCTCTGCTGTACACTAAAATCGAGAGTGGACAACACCTCGGTTCGATACCTGAAGTCTAGTCGCGGTATAATAGGGGCTCACGTCGGATGGTGGATTTGAGTGCAGGGGTTGTCCACCCTCTCTTGGGGCTGGGAAGTCCATGTATGAATAAGGATGTTCGGGTGGTTCAAACTACTATGGATCTCAAGAGTTCTAGACTACCTGGAGGCAAAAGGACTGTATGATTATTAATTTGTCCGAGTACGTATAATAATAATAATAATAATTAATTGAAAAAAGCCTAATACCGCAATAGAACAGGCGCCTGAAGCGCCAACAACAATTTGTTCGCTATCCCAAGTCTGTATGTCGTCGCAATCACAAGTCTGTATGTCGGTACTCGGTCTGAGCGTCCCTGACGTGACACCAACGTCACACCTGACAGAGAACACTGCCTGGTCTGACACGTTTGTCACAGTATTCATTGCTTTCAAACTAATTTTTTTTACTTCAGATTCCCGATCTAAGGGTCCGATTTAAGATAAGTGCCGACAGAACGCGAATTCGCGTTCACCTAGGCCAGTTTGACGTCGCTAGCGGAAAAAATTCGCTTCGCTAGGCAAAAATTTCGTGCCGCGCCGTTTCACCTCTAAATCGAATTATTTTCGCTTCGCCTCGTTTTCGCGTCGCCTCAGTTTGCGTTGAGGAAATTCAGGAAATTAAAAATCAACCTGGCCAAAGTAGAGTATATAACCAGATATAGAGTATATAAGCATATAGTTGACTTTTCATCCTATTGTCGTTCATTCTTTTTACGTCTGCTTTTTTTTTCTTCTTTCAGTCCTTCTGAACTTTCTGCGTTAAAAGTTACTTATTATAAATTCTCTAAACTCCTTCTTGGTTTCCCGATTTGTGCGAGTAACTCTTTCCTAACTTCGAATTTTAAAGTGAAGGATCCTTTGGAAACTTTAAATGGTAAAATTCAGAACTTTCATTAAAAGGCTGAAAACGTTCTTCTTCATCAAAACCTTTTTCCTTTTTTCAGAAAAAAGCGCCCTGATTAGTTTGTTTAGTTTGAGCTTCGTTTTTTTTCCGTGTATTTCGTTGTATATTTAGTAGGCTAATTTGTCTTTAACGGTCAGCTGTTTATTAGTATGTAAGTGTATGTGAGTTTGACTGACATGTTGTTGTTCCTTTTCATACATTACTCTTCAGTTTTGAAGGATACAAATAAATAATAATAATAATAATATCCATGTATACGTATCTAGTCCTGACGAGTTGGTTAAGGTATTCGCTGCCAATGGGTCTACGAAATGAATCCGTTGAGCGGCGCGAAAGAATAAAATTCGTTGGCTGCAAAAAATTGCGTTCTGTCGACACCTATCTTTACCCAGAAGAATATATTACCGAGTTGAAGTCCCAAAAAACGTATTCGCCGGCGGGAAAGGGTTAATGTTTGTCTGATCACTTTTTAGCCGTTCACACACTGTTTTCGGGATAACAGTTCACATCCGGGAAAACACCGAAGATGGCGAAGAACTCATGAAGATTGGAAAGTTGAACTTAGTCGACCTCGCAGGCTCTGAGAATATTGGGCGCTCAGGCGCTGTGGACAAACGTGCGCGTGAGGCGGGAAATATCAACCAATCACTGCTTACCCTCGGTCGTGTTATCACGGCATTGGTGGAAAGAGGACCGCACATCCCTTACAGGTAAGCAGTTCTGTGAGTTATCTATTCCGAGTCATACTGGCCGAAAATGCCGTAATTCAAGCAAGGTAAAATAAGGAACAAAATAGGTTGTTGGTCATGTTGTTGGTTATCTTTGTATCGTAGGCTATATTATATTATATTACGTTAATTTTATCCTTGTTTATTCTCATACCGTTTTATTTAAAGGACGCCTGAATGAAGAGTACCAAGTATCCTCCCTATCTGTATGACCTCCGTTAACATTGCCTGCAGAAAACCAAATCCAAATACGAAATAGTGTTTCCAAGTTATGATTTTTGCTCCATTTAGCATCTGTCCTTATTTCAGTACCAACAATGTTAGAAATGAACAAATGTCTCCAATCAACCCTTCTTCTCGAATATTTTTTAACCAGTTAAGCCCAAACGTATATTTAGAAGAAATTCCAATACGATCGGGCCAGCGCTGTACAAGATTTGAATGAATTGCGCTTTTTGTCTTAGAGTCTGCATGTGCAAGACAGCAAACCTCCAGAAACGAACATCCCTGTTTTGGTGTGTCATGGTGTGTCATTTGGTCTATCATGGTGTGTTCAAGTATGGTTTCATTGTTCAGGTGTCCTTTAACAGAATGCGAGTCAATTTGTAGATAGCCTACAATAAAGATGAATAGTCTATTTTGTTTACCAACCCATGTGTGACTAGCCACACTGTCAGAAGTTTCATAACAGATAACACAAGGATGCGCAGGGTCAACAGACAACACTTGGGATGGACCCTTTTGCGATTTTGAAAACGTTATGCATTCATTGTTATGCATAGCCAGCATTGACAGGAAGGAGCCGATAAACTGCCGAAAAAGCATCTGGCGACTTTTTTTTTTGTCGTCTTGATATCGGGAGTCAGCATATGTTTTTTCGGCGTTTTTTCGGCTCTTCCTGGCAATGGTTGTTATGGTGAACATTTAAAGCACGCCTCGCACTACATATAGAGCGTGTTCCATCCTACTTACCGTAGTTACTACGCATGACGTCACGAGATCTGGCTTTTTGCCGTCAAGGCTGGAACGATTTTTCTATTTTCCAGCAGAATAGCATGCCGCGGGCGAATCCGACCAATCACGTTACAGAGATCCGTAGTTACTACGCTCCCGAGCGTGGTAAGCAAATAGTTACTATTAGTTACTATTTGGAGAAGGTTGGAACCGTTAGTGTAGTAACTATTGGTGAGGTTGGAACGGAAATAGTAACTAATAGTTACTATTTGTAGAAGGGTGGAACACGCTCATACTGCTTATGTTCCAATATTCGAGACTGTCTGAGTATTATGTATCTGAGTATTGAGATGAGCTATCTGAGTAATTATATTAGCTACTGAGGAAATAACGTTGTTATCATTATTGTTGTAACACTGAGCTCTGCTTTTAACAAATTATCCACGACTTTAGCTGTTGTAAGCCTTTTCCCAGGCCCACTGACCTCTAGGAAAAAATCGGCACGATTGAGATAACCGGTTTTATGCATCAGTAGCAGATACGCGAAAACTCGTTTGGACCTTAAAGCGCTTGGAAAATCCTGAATCGCACGAAAGATCGAAAGATCGGTGTGGTATCATTAGCGGGTTAGAAATTTTGATTTTTTTTTTTTTTTATAGAAATTTAGGTCATCAGCTTTAACAATTAATAACTGCAATTGGAAGTAGGTTGCATTGGCACTATAGGTACGACGAGTCCTTTAAGGCATAACGTCTCCGAAATCACAACAGTTTGCCTCCCAAGTGTTGTCTGTTGAAACTGCGCATCCTTGTATTACCGATTATGAAAGTTCTGACAGAGCAGCAGCCACAACTGTATTCAGTCTATGGCTAAAAAGCGATAGTCAGTTACGGTGCTTCGGGTGCAGTTGTAGTTTTCTTCCGGTCCGGCAGCAGCCTGACGAGGACCCTTGCCAAGAACGGCCGAAAGCTCGCTGCAAAAGCATTGTACGATTTGAGCCATTGTTTTAATGTATTTTTCACAGTCTGCTTGTGCTCAAAGAATAGGCCTATTTATATCCACCACTATTTTTGGAGAGGTAGGCCGGTAAACGGAAAGACAAAATCGCACGGAGTTTCCAAAAATCACAGGTTCGTCACTTTTTGGCTGACGGAATACATATACAGTATCAGTTATAATAAGAATAATATGTTAGCAAATTTGATGGAAGGCCGTCAAGGCTCTACAAATTTTTTACTTTACATGTCTGAAGTTTACACAGGGAGAACATGTCAGTTTAGTAAAATTGATCTATTTTATTATTGTTTTTACTATAGTTTATTATTAAAGTTCGAAAAAAGAGAAAGAGTTAAAATGAACCATAGAGTTGTTAGAAGAATAATTTTGAATTTTTAGATTTTGAGAGGAAGTGATGTTTAGTGGAAAGAAATATGAACGCCACCAAGCGGATGTGGGAAAAAAATACGAGGATAAATATCAAGAAAACAACAACACAGCAGCGACCCCCGACTAATCCGTTAAGCAAACCAAAAATATTATCAGCACTGGATAATAATTGATATTTTGGAGGTAACCTACAGATTTAGCTGTAGTACAACGGTAAAACGAATAAGATGATAATAAGAAAAAGAAAAAAAATCGTAGACAGGGTATAAGGATTTTTTTTTAAATATATGAGAATGCTTATGAAGATTTAAAATTTTAAAAATGGGAGGTAGTGTCTAGGGTTGGAAAATATAAAAAGAAAGTCGGTTTTAGGATGAAAGTGCGAGTGACGTCAAAGTAGGGTAAACTATTAGATACTTTTGTTAGAGGAGTTAGAGGTTCAGAAGTAGCGACCTGCTTTAGTTTAATTTAAAGGAAGAACAGATTAAAAAGAAAAATAGTTAAGTGGGAATTAAAGTGAAAAATGATGCTGTGTCTGCATTACTTGGTGACCTTAGACCTTAGTTCCTTCTGCACCTCCCGAAGCGCTTAGGGTTCCAAAAAGAGCCGCCAGTCGTTTCTCATAAGGGCCGCTGCCCGTACGTCTTCCCATTCGGGCTGGATAGACGTTGCATGTTCCCACCGGTTGCAATTCCCACACCCGGTACTTAAATAGTTTTGTCTCTTCCTTTTTTAAGTTCTTTAATAATGGATTTACGGTTGATTCCTAACATTTTCTCTTAGATTTTGAGGTCATTTATATTTTGGTTATTTTAGTTTAATTGTTGTTAATTAATTGTTTTGTTTAACACTGGATTTTCCTACCTAATATTTCCCCTTAGATTTTAAGGTCATTTATGTTTTGGTTATTTTAGTGTTTTGTTGTTAATTGCAAGTATTATGAATATTGACACTTTTTATTGACAAGTTAACGTGACTTGACATACAAATGGCCAGTTATGAGCCTTAGTGTGATGTGTGATTTAGCTATATATATATATTTATATATTTTTTATATATTTAAATTGTTGACGTAAAATCAACTAGTCGGCTTACCGGCGTGTCAAGATTTTTAATGAATAAACTAAATTGAAATGAAATGACAGCTTATTATGGAAATAAACACAAATAATTGTTATATTTTATAAACATTATATTAATATTTTCATCTCCTCTCAAGGGAGTCGAAGCTCACTCGTCTCCTGCAGGACTCCCTCGGCGGGCGAACGAAAACTTCCATTATCGCTACAGTGTCACCATCTAGCTGCAACCTTGAGGAAACTCTGTCCACTGTCGACTATGCCCACAGAGCCAAGAACATCACAAACAAACCGGAGGTCAACCAGAAGTTGACGAAGAAAGCCCTATTGAAGGTAAGGTGTTTTGAGTTCTGTGAGTTATTTTGGGTCCTAGCCTTGGGGGGGGGGGGGGGGGGATTTTGCTCAACAAAAAAATGGTGGGGGGGGGGTAGTTACAGTGTGTTTACTTTGAAAGGTTTTTGTTGTTTGGGCATCCCGGACTGAGCAAGTCAAGCTCCTTTCTTCTTTTTTCTTTTTCTGCAAGGTCCCATGGTTATTCGGTCACTGCTTGCGACTGGGAGAAGGCCATATGGAAACCTAGACTTCCGGGTCCATATCTTGTCGTCAGTGTCTGCTTCATATCAACCCACCCTCTGTTTGAAGTGATTTGATATTGTTGATGTTTTAGGGTTATTTAGTTCCTTCCAGGTTAGCCTCTGGGTATTGAGAATTGTCTGTTCAAATGTTATTGGTGGAATTACCTATTTATTCATTCAGACTAATGACCATATTTCAAGAAGAAGAAGTGTGACCCACGAACTCAGTGAATTTTATCTCACCCATGGATAGTCCAACTTGTTCCTTTGTGCGCTTTAGGGCCTACTCTCCGCCAAAATTACTATTTCACCCAGTAATGAGTAATCCAACTTATTCCTTTTGTGCGCTTTTAGGAAGTTGAACGAAACCTGCTTATTAGTGCATTTTCAGTTATTCAGTTTGTGATGATCTTGTAGGTTTATCACTTTCCTTTCCATTAACAAGTGGCGCACCGGTATATATGTATCCGATATTTCAGAATTTCTCCATTATTGAGTAAAAAACCTGTATTGTCGTATATGTCAGCTTTTGCCTGGTTTTTGCTACATTCAAAACTAAAACTAAAGCTCCTAAAAGCTGGTCAAAACCATTTGTCAAAACTACCAGATCATTTTTGCTAAATTTTTTGGTCTATATTTTTTCCCCTCTGTCCTGGATGCTATCGACTCTGTTTTAATAATTAATAAATAAATAGTTTCACCGCAATCACCATTTGTTACTTGCACAAAGGCTGGGTCATAAGAATTCTTCTAGCCAAATAAGCTGTCTTGGCGTTTGCAAAATCATAAGAGTAAACATCTCAAGTGCTTTCTGTTGAAACTGCGCATCCTTGTGTTTATACGTTATGAAACTTTTTTCAGTGTACTATTTCACCTTACCTCAAACCGCTAGATGGCATGATATAAGTAAAAGCGCGGGAATTCAAATTAACCTGTGTGACGAGGGAGTTCATTGATAACCGCAAAGAATTGAAAAGTATTTGACAGCGCAAAACGGACACAGCAGAAGATATTTATCCTCTAAATGAAATGTATATCTAGACTGGGGGAGTGCCAGGGAAAAAGATACACTAGTGATTTTCCTCATCACCGAAAAGTGCCAAACCATTAGAGTTTTAGCTGAAAAGCCAACATATTTTTGTATGATTTAACTCAGCACACTTCATTATTTGACTTGTAATATGCTCAGAATGTCTACGGCCGTACTCGCAGCAAAAAATTCTACTATGACGTGGAAAATTTGAATCTTCAAACAAATGTGGCTTTTCAGTGGCCAGTGATCATCTCACGGTTCACTGCGTGAACACTTTATTTTTCGTACATCGCTATCGTCAAGCATACAACACAGGTACAAGCGCATAGAGGTACCACAAATCATACAGGGAAATTCCACTATATGAAAATCAATCAATCGTGAATAGCGCAACAACGAAGTCGCATATTCATCTGGTCTTCGAACCAGGGTGGCAACACAAAAACATATTTAGAGAGTGACTTTTGGCCCATAACAGAGAGTGAATTAGGAGTGAAATCTATTTTCATGAAATGTTCACTTTTGGTCGGAATCGCCTCTGTAAAATGACACATCTTAACTTTACTTTCATGAAAAAAACTCGAAATAGTCAGTTCTGGTGGGAATCCCTGCTGCAAAAATGACACATTTGGTCATTTTTTTTAAATAGAGTGATTTTTATGTCCTGCGTAGGACAAGAGGGACAAAAATAGAATAGAGTGTCAATTCACACTATCGTGCGACATGTGGCAACCCTGCTTCGAACCTCTTTAAGTGAATAAGTGATGGAAAACTAAGGGGTCCTATCGCAGCTCTTTTCACTTAAACTTTAAAGATGTAGAAGAAGAATTTGCATGATGAAATCATACGATTGCCGCCAGGATCCTTTTATTAGGTCAAGATTTCGTCTCTTGGTGACACTGAATGACTTTGTGCCGATCGCACGGTTTAGCACCGGCGTCGCTTCTTTCAAATGTCTGGCTTATCAATATGATTGTAGGTTCTTGTTTATTTGAAATTACCATACATCTTCAAAGAGTATCACTTTTCCGTCTATTTTTCCTCCTGTGGTGCTGAAATGCACCGGTCTTGGTCAGACTAAACAAAATACTTAGTTCATAAAAGCCTATGAACGATGGGGCCGAGCTAACGAGCTCGTATCCCTGCCGGTCCCCAGTGATCAAAGTATATTGTCACGAAGTATTTTCGAAATAAAAGAACCTGAACCTGAACCGGTTGTAATTCTACATTAAATCACCTCTCGCACTATTTACTCTTCAACTCCCAGTATTTAAAAATAATTGAGTACTTTAAGACTAGGCTCTGCTTTCGACAAATTATCCACGACGTCGGCTGTTTTAAGCCTTTTCCGACACCCTTTGACTCGTAGCGAAAACGAGGAAAAATTTACATAACCGGCTTTTTTGATGGAAAAACATGTCGGCAGGGTGATACACACCGAAGGTGATAAAACACGGCAAGTGAGAAAATAACGAATTTACCGGACGAATTTCGTGCCTCCGGGCTTAGAAATTGTTGGAGTGATTACGGAAGTAGGCTGCGTTAAATGAGTCATCATATTTGTTCCTTAATTTCGAAAAAATTGGTATGAAGATTTATGTTAAACATGACCTGGACTTGATAAGGTCAGCTAAGATTTGTTCTACCGTTTTCGGCCCTTCTTGGCAAGGGTCCTCTTTGGGTTCAAGCCGCTCAAGTAGGCTGAGTGTGTTGCTTCGTTTAGGCGATCGAGGAATTAATTTTTGTTATTAAAAACTTTATTGAAATTAGAGGTTATTATTCAATTTGACAGTATAAAAAGTGTGTCTAATCAAGTTGGTCCCTCCGCTTGGTGTATACTAGCGTACGTTCTGTACAGTCTCTCATCTCCTCCCCCTAGTAATGACTTTCCTATATATGCACCGCCACTGCATAGAAAATTTAAAAGGGTATTTTGTATTTCAAACATGGGCAGCAGTGTAGCCCAGTACTATTTCACTTTTTTGTGAAAAACTTAATTGAAGTTAGGGATTATCTTTCGATCGCACCACATAAAAAGTGTGTTCAATCAAGTTGTCTGCTTTGTATGTATTATCTGTGCGTTGCGCACAGTTTTTCAGACCCCCTCACCCTGAAATTAACGCTCCCATATACGTACTGCTTCTGCAAAAAAGGTGTATAAAGAGCATACTTTGTATTTCAAACATGGTCAGCTGTCGTATCATGTAACATAGTATTTCACACTGACAAGCACGATTTGATTCTTTGACGAAAAACTAAATTGAACTTAGGTATTATCTTTTTGCAAACAGCGTGTGGGATTGGAGACTCATCCTGCCATTTTAGTTCACGTGTGGTGATTCGGCTATTTAGTCATTCCTCCCTTACGGTTGTGTAGTTCTCGGGTTGCCAAAACATACGATCCAGTCACCATGTAATTATGCGTATCAGTATAAAACATTGCCAAGATGCAACCCGCACACATGTTTTATCGGCAATGAATCATGTCAAAGCGTCACTGCATCTTATCAAGAATCTATATATTTGCACGCGAATAAACCAAAGAGCCAAGGTACATAATTAAAAGACCCCTCGAACGATTACTCTTCAGCTTACAGTATTTTACAGTATTTGAGTACTTTAAAATTAGGCTGTGCTTTCAACAAATAACCCACGGCTTTGGCTGTTTTAAACCTTTTCCGAGACCCGTTGACTTGTAGCGAAAACAGTGAAATAATTTCCATAAGCGAATTTTTCTAACAACCGTCGACAGCGTGATGCACATCGAAGCAAAAGACGCCAAGTAAGAAAACCAGCGTGGTTTTGTTAGCGAGGTTAGAACGTACAGTACGAAATGGGGGTCTCCGGGCTTGGAATATATGGAGTGATTATGGAAGTAGGTTGTTTTAGCATTATAGGTATGACAGGTCCTTTCAACACGGAAACAAACAAACTATTTTTATCACCTTAAAGTCCTTACCAAAACCTGGACTTCTTTACCCTAATCCATCCTTCGGCTTTTGTTCTATACGAACTGACACTCTGCCATGGCCAATGTCAGACGAGATTTCATACATCGAACATGTGCTGCATAGCACATGTTCGATGTCTGAAACTACGACATCTGCTACATAACAATAAATATTAAGCACTAAAGAAAAGGAAAATAAAGATATTCAAGACATTCGTAATGAACCTTTCGGATGAACTGTTAACAAATGGATATTCAAAATTCTCAGTAAGAAATAGTTCTCAGTCGTCTAACTTTCAAGATTTGAGTTTCCCGCGAAAATTTTGTCACCTACTGTGCCACGACCATGAAAGTAAAAGTAAAAGTAAAAGTAAAAGTAAAAAAAAAAAAAAAAAAAAAAAAAAAAAAAAAAAATAGAAATAGAAATAGAAATCCGTGATTTTTTTTCCTTGATCAGCTAGTTAAGCCTCTAAGATGATGTGGATAAATATAATTTCGGATATTTCGGAAAAAAACAATAAAACCCCGAAAATCACGGTTTTCTCCTTCTTTTGTAATGAAATCCTGATATCCGACACTCTAGTTACACTTCACTTATTTACTTAAATAGGCCAGAAACCCCCCAAAAATGCGTCATGATATGTTGAAATAATGCTCAAAACGGAGACGTCAGCTACGATGTTTTGGCGTTTGTTGGCTATCTACAGATGGTCGATTTCATCGAATGAACTTATGCTTTCGGATTTGTGGTAGCTCTGTGTGTTTGTCCCTCTGTAATACTCTATATGACTAAGTCGAAAACACGCCAGTTATCCTCAGGAAGAACGAGAAAACGTCTCACTAACGATTCAAACACAGCGACTCAAATCCTGTGTCAACCAATCACAGCGATCGTTGGGAACAGCTGTGACACCACTTCTGTCTTTCTTCGGCTAGGTACCCGGAGAGGCCGGAGATTTTGCATCGGCAAGGAGAGATAGAGCGTGTTCCATCCTACATACCGTAACTACACATGACGTCACGAATTCTTGCTTTTTGCCGTCAAGGCTGGAACGATTTTTTATTTTCCAGTAGAATATCATGCCACGGGCAAACCCAACCAGTCACGTTACAGAGATCCGTAGTTACTACGCTTACTACACTCCCGAGCGTGGTAAGCAAATAGTTCGAGAAGGTTGGACCGGTCAGCGTAGTAACTATTGGTGAGGTTGGAACGGAAATAGTAACTAATAGTTACTATTTGTAGAAGGGTGGAACACGTTCGTAGTCATCAAGAGTATTTTAATTCTCCGCGTCTGGATGAATTTTGGGTTGTCGTGTTAGTAGTGCACATTCTGAACATTAGTACTAGAGCCCCGGGTAAAACAATTTTAATCTCTTAAATGAGTCAAAATAGTTCGGTGTATTTAAAAATCAGATGTAAAAATAAGCTGTTTTTCCGTAAACTTTCAAATGTTACCAGCGGCAAATGTCTTTTTCGGGTTTAATTCTGTTCCCGTAGCAATTGTTCCAGTTCAGAACCACCATGCGTTTTAGTTCTTAGTCCCCAATTGGTCATCATCATGATCGGGATTTAACCGAAACTCTGGTTAAAGGACCACTAGCACTATTTACTCTTAAGATTACAGTATTTTAAAATATTTAAATACTTTAAAACTAGGCTGTGGTTCCAACAAATAACCCAGGGTTTTGGCTGTTTTAAGCCATTTCCGAGACCCGTTGACTTATACCGAAAACAGGGAAACAATTTACATAACCGGTTTTTCTGATGGAAAAGCTTCTCGCAGACAACCGTCGACAGCGTGATAGACTTGAAGGTAGCAAAACACGGCAAGTGAGAAAATCAGCGTGGTTTTGCCAGAGGGGTTAGAATGTACCTTACGAAATTGGGGTCTCCGGTCTTAGAAATATATAGAGTAGTTATGGAAGTAGGTTTCGTTAGTATTATATGGTTTTGCTAGAGGGGTTAGAATGTACCGTACGAAATTGGGGTCTATATATCTATATAGAGTGGTTATGGAAGTAGGTTTCGTTAGTATTATAGGTAAAACAGGTCCTTTAAGAATTGGGTTTAGTTATGTTCCTTCAGCAGACAGAAAGGTGCGAATGTCCCTGACGACGATGTTTATTTATTTATATCCCTCAAATCTGTTGATTAGTAGGCTAGAATAAAGGATTTGTTTGGGCGTTCGACAATATTTTCAATACTATGAGAGAAAATAAAACCATACAAAGATTGAAACAACTAAATTAAAATTTGCAACCTCCTAAATTGCTCACTTTTGGAAAAAAATGTGTACAATGTAAAAATTTTCATCTTTTTCTTTAGGATTAAAATTGTTTCCTCTTACGTTAAAATACGAAAAAAAATCGGAGTTACTAAAAGAAATTGGGAAACCCCGAAGAAATTGTGAAAATGTAAAATACGATGAAGCAGATACATATCACAAATTAGAAAATTCTCAAATTCTTACTATCTCCTTGTGATGTATGCTGATAATGTGGCACACACGAACAGAGGCTGATCTGCTCGGAGCGTGACATGGTAAGAAGCCTCATTCCAGTTCAGTGCCCACATGGCCTAGTTTCTAAAAGTCTCCTGTTGTCTCATTATCAACACATATGACAATAGTAAAATACGAATCTCTAAGGCTATGAGCAGAAAATAATAGCTTTCACTTTCTACTCCAAAGACTAAAATACTTTTTACCAAACGATACCCTACAATACAGAAGGGCCCATGATTAATCGTGTCTCAAAGGTTTCACTTATACAAAATTACTAATAAACCCACTTTGACCCAGCCTTGCAAGTGCCAATGAGCTTCTAGCTTTTGTTTTTCTTACCAGCCTACTAAACGACTAAACTGCAGTGGACAAGCAAAGCTTCCATTGCTGGGGAAGCAGATTGCATATTTTCTACTCATCAACTTGTGTATCTATTAGAATGACGGTGGGGGGGGGGGGGCCTTTAGTAAGATTTTGGAACACACCTTCGGTGTCCTGGGTGCACCCGACCCGGCAAAATAGCCGGGTAGGCGTCGCGATTTTCGTAAAACAGTCGTTATTTTTCTTGGAAACAGTCGATTTAAAAAAAAAAAATCAGTCCGTTTCTCGTAAAAATAGTAGATTTTTGCTTAAATAGTAGTTTTTCTTAAGATCAGCCGAATTTCCGTCAACACAGTCGTTTTTTCTCAGTAATAGTAATTTTATCTGCAAAAACAGTCGGTAAAAATGACCAGCAAGTCGGTAAAGTACCTCTCCCCCAAAATGTTTTCGCTAGTAACGCCTCTGCTTGCTAGTATTTTTTGGTCGAAGGGAATGGTCTGAAATGTACGATTCTACTCTGCATAACGTGAATCACTTCCTGGGCGTTTACCTCTCATCATTGCATGCTTCAGTCCCATCAGGTCTTCGGTAGACGCAACAAAATTTCCGAAAGACTACCCAGTGTTTTCAACGCTGAGTGGTCCCATAACTTTTCCTCGGCTTTGCTTTATCTCGGACCGAAATCGTAACACTTAAAGCAATAGGCGGTATGAAATAGTCGTTTGCTACCCCACCCATTGTGCCTATGCCTATCTGTCAATCGAATTCCAAATTAAGAACTGTATATTTCTGGTCTGCACGTATATTTCACACGTGGAAAGACAGTCTGCGAACTTGGTGAAAGACACAGAGATATATGTATTTTTATTTCAAGATAAAGCTGCCTATCCCTCTTGACGCCAGCGTAACAGTGGTGAAAATACTCTATATACTGAGTCCTAAGCTCGCCAGTGGTCCTAGGGAACAAGATCAAAGGTTTCGGTGGGATCCCGAAAATTTAATATTTGACCCAGACAATTTGGTCTTGTAGATATCCGGTCTTCTCTAGACTCCTTTAACATTTTTACGATTAATATTTAGAAATAGAAGAAGATCAAAGGCTAATCATCTGAGAAAACCAAGTTCAGACATGGATTCACGATGTGTGTATTTACCCCTAGGCTATACGTCATATCTACTTTCACGAAACTGGTCAAATCTTCCTGCCCTACTTCTGCCAAATCTCCGGTTTCGACCGGATTCCGGGCGAACTACTTGTCCGGCAAAAACCAAATCCAAAAACAAGAGAAGTTACTCTAACAAATCCTCAAATTTTGACTCCAATCCTGTGCAAGCCAATCATCAACGTTTGTTGTGGTGACGTTTCTGGTTCTTCGTTAAGCACACGGGGATACTCTAGATGACTAAGTCCAAAACAACCCATTGATCCTCAGGAAGAAGGATTAGTATTAAGATTGATGGCATGTGGGGGGGGGGAGGCATTCCGTTGAAAATGGAACAAGAAATCTTGAGCTTCTGGAATTGATGAATTCAATTCAAATTCGTTTATTTCCATGATACCTTTTAACAAAAATAGTGGTGGGTCGTCATACATGGTCGACATAGTCATAAAAATCACATATATGTTAATCGGAGATTAACAGGATCGGAGAACTCGCCAGCTTCCAGGAGCGTTAATCAATCCGGACACCGTGCTGATGCAATATCAAGTAGCTGGTTGGTACATAAGTACCAAATAGATATAACACTCGCATAAGTGATCTAAAGTTTGCGGTCTTGCGGACATATTTTGACATTATCACTCTTCTTCCCTCCTGGAAGGAATAGGTCTGATGCATTTCGTTGTTTATCGAGTGTCTGAAGATAGGTGATTGGACTGAGTTTGTTATGTGGACGTGTAGTAATTAGACTTCAAACCATAATTTGTACAGAGGACTCTTCGTCCAGGCTGGGTAATTGCCTCTTTTTATCATTTTCTAACTTTATCTGGCTTTGGCCTGTTGATGGGTAATAAATACATAAATACATAAATTAAATATCGTATAAGAAATAGACCGAAAAGCTAGCTAGGATATTCTACAGCGATTTCGGCCCCTCTTGGTATGGGTCCTCTTCAGGCTATAGTTGAAAGAAACTAACCTGCAAATCAATTGATTTGAACTGACCTATCCGTCTTGAGTCATTTTTTTTTTTTACAAAATTCCCTGTCGGCTTACATAATACCTTTCCAGAATTTTGGGTATCCTGAGACGAAAAGATTTAAAATCTATCAGGACTTATTATTTCAAATACTGTCAATTTCTCATGTACCTTCCTCGACGTTATAGGAATTCCCGTATAACTTCAACTTTTTTGCCCGCTGACCCCTGCGCAAAGTTATCTTCAATTGCCCAGGACCTTCACGTTTCTGCCCTTGGCCATTTCTCCGTATTCCATCTAGGAAAAGATTTGTTAGACCCGATTAGTCCCTTTTCTTTTTTTTAATGTTTATTTTTTTATCTTGTGCATTTACTACATTTTTTTTCTTTTATTTGTCTGTTCTGCACTATTTTCCTCTTCTTAAGTGCGTAAATAAAATGTCATCATCGTCATCATAATTGGTCTTTTTCATTTTTTTCTCTACTTATCATTTTGTACTCCCGTCTTCATCTAGCTTGGGCCTGGTGATGGGTAATAAATTAAATATTCCAGAGCCAGGTGAGTCTGAAACTTTTTTTGATGTATTTAGAGTTTCACACCTCGAGTTTTATGACTTCTGGTAGTTCTTACTGCGCTGTGTTTTTGCGAGGAATGACTTGTTTTCTAACCCTGTCTCCACTGCCTGCCAGGTGTGAGAATCATTTCTCAGAGGTGTCTCGACTTCGGATTCCGGAGTCAGTGTCTCCCGTGTCACCGGTTAACGCTAGTCGAGTGTTCCGACTCCAGGAAATTGTGCTCGAGTTTTCTGGAATCTTCAGTCGGAATCAGTTGGAAAAACACTGACCTGTGGTGGATTTTGTGTCGACGAGAACTTGCTGGACTCGCATACTTGTGAAATCATCTGTCGTCGTGCCCATGTTCGCTTTATAGACTGAACTGTTGTTGTTGTGTCAATTTTAAGCGACTCCCGGCTTCAGGTACTATATCGAGATTACGTCTGTTTAAGCACTATGTTTTCATCCCTCAGATACGTCTTACACTAATTTTATTTATTTATTCTTATAACCCGCTGAAAAGACAGAATAGCGGAGTTCAAACAATGAAAAAGAACATAAAACACTAAAAAACACTAAAGTTCACTATAGAAGAAGTGACAAGCCGGGATGTGCGGGGAAGCTGAGATGGGACGTTATGGTGAATTTTACGTAGGGCCGAAAGTTTTAGCGATACATCCGGAAGCTTGTAACGCGAAATCTGATGTCTGTTTTCGTACCAGGGGGGTGAGGAAAAGGAGGAATTTTGCTTATCGGAATAAAAAGAACGGAGGGAATGAAGATCTTTTTTCTTTAAAACTGAGGAAAGGCCAGAAAGAAATAAGATAGAATGGTCAGTAAAACTGCTGTAAAGTTTACTAAAGGCTTTTTTGTTGTATTTCCCACGATTGGCAACGATCTTCGAGTGTGATACTTGAATCTTTCTTTTCTGCATCATTAACCGATTGAGACCGGAACGACTTGAGACTGTTATTAATGTAGATGTCCAACCACCGAGGTGTGACAAGGGGATAGACTTAGTTGGGAGAACAAACGGCTCTTGGTTAGATGAACTGAAATTCGGTCAGCATTTAATCGGTCAAAAATTTATAGCAACCCCAATATCAAAACAGTGTAGTTCTTGTCTCAGCGACTCTCAGATACCATCTCGATACCATCTCGAATATGACATCTTTTACCTTTGACAATCTTACACGTATATTTTGCATTCATCGATCAACTCTATTGTTACCCCATTAGCACTTACAATAGCACTACATACGTTTTGCATCAGTTTTTTGTTTACAAAAAAACAAGTTATATCCTGTAGAACTCCACAAGTGAGCATTGCCCGTAACGGGTAACATAATTCATTCATTTGTCACAAGAAAAGGAAATACGAGGAAAAGAAAAAAGAAGGAAAAAACAAACATTAAAAAAAAAAAAACTATCGGTAGAAGAAGTTAGGGCCTAATTTTGTATTTTGTACTAAGACACTTAATCTTCTTTTTGAACCTTGGTATGCTATAAGCATGTTTCACATTATTTGGCAACTAATTTCTGGTCCGGTCCGGTAAATTTTGACTGAAAACGTGATATTTCTTGTATTTTAATAGGTTTCATGCATATTGAGTATCATGATGATGAATTGTGATTTCTGTCTGAAATCAACGTTAATGCGATCCCAGTAGCACAACAGTGTTGTTATTGACTCAGTTTTCAGCGACTCCGGGTTTCAGATAGCCTACCACAATGAAATCCTCGGGTTCAGGTCCAGGTTCAGGCTAATTATATAATTATATTATATTCAAAATAATATTTTATCACTTCACGGCAAACGGCAGGCTCGATGGGCATATTTTTTTTTTTTTTTTTTTTTTTTTTGTATGTACTAAATACGACTTAAAGATGGTCATTCCAACTGAGTACAAGGTAATCACCACTATCCGGTCCGAAGAATGTTGACTCCCAGCAAGTAACCTCCTCAGTAAAACAAGACCAAAGGTTTCGATGGGATCCCAAAAATTCAAATATTTGATCCAGACAACTGGGTCTTGTCTTTGCCAGATCCAGTCTTCAGCAGACTCGTTGAACATTTTTACTTTTAAAATTCAGAAACAGATTAAGGCCAAATAGCTAATCATCTGAGAAAACCTAGTTCAGATATTGGTTCAGCATGTGTGTTTAACCCTATAAGTCATATCTGTTTTGACGATAACCTCCTGCCACTTCTGCCAATTTTCTGGTTTCGGCCGAATTCCGGAACTACCTGTCCGGCGAAAAAAGAAAGCTAAAAAACGAACTCAGCGTATCTGCTTTCCCCAATACTGAACATCTAATCAACTTCAAATACAAATTTAAGCCGGATTCCGGTCGAACTATATGTCCGGGTAAAAAATGACTGCCATTCACGGATTCAGCATCTCTTCTCACCCCTCAATCGGATGTCTAATAAACTACAAATAAAACTTTTAACTTTCAACAATTTTCCGGTTTCGGCGGGTTCCGGGTGAACTACTTGTCCGGGTAGAAAATTGTTTTCACATAAATGTTCAGCATGTCTTCTTGCCCCTAAATCGAACATCGAATCAGCTCCAAATAAAACTTTACTTTTAACAAACTTTCCGGTTTTGGCCGGATTCCGGGCAAACTACTTGTCCGACGAGAAAATGGCTTTGGCCATCGTTTTCAGCATGTCTTTCTACCCCTAAATCAAGCATCCAATCATTTTCAAATAAAACTTTTACTTTTAGCAGACTTTCCAGTTTTGGCTTGATTCCAGGCTAACTACTTGTCCGGCGAAAAAATGGTTTTCACCATCGTGTTCAGCATGTCTTCTTACCCCATAATCGACTATCATATTATCTGTTTACAAATATTTTATTTGCCCTTTAATTTAAACCCCCTCCCCCACCCCGAAATATAGGGCTACAGAGCCCATCGACGAACTTGATCTTACCCTTGGCCCAGTGAATCCTTACACCAAGTTTCATCAATCTATCTCATTCGCTTCGAGAGTTATCGTGCTCACAGACAGACGGAAATCTTGCGATGTCATAGGTATCCCGCCACTTATGTTTTGGGATCCCAAAAAAATACAACAAAAGACGACACGACTAAGAAATGTTCGAAACCCAATGGATAACTGTTTACACTTGGTTACTAAGTATCCACTCAGAATACTTGCTTTTATTATTACTGTTTAAAATATTTGGAAAAAGTAGCAGAGAGTTGGAAAGTTGCTGAAAACAATTATCAAAAGAAAAATGCACTACCAAAGCTTTCTTCACTTTTTATTATGATCCGAAAACGTAAGTGGAAGGATACCTGTGACATCGCAAAAGTTGTCCGTCTGTCTGTCCGTCCGTCAAATATTTTTGATTACATAATGTGATAGTTGATTATGAGGTACGAAGACATGCTGAACACGTTGGTGAACACCATTTTGTCATCTGACAAGTAGTTAGCCGGGAATCCGGCCAAAACCGGAAAGTCTGTTAAAAGTAAAAGTTTCATTTGAAGTTGATTCGATGTTCGATTTACGGGTAAGCTGAACACTTACGTGAAAACAATTGTCTACCCGGACAAGTAGTTCGCCCGGAATCTGGCCAAAACCGGAAAATTGTTAAAACTTAAAGTACAATGGGCACATCAAACTGCCACAATCCCACTCTGTAACAACCTAGGAACAATGCTTACCCCCTAGATCAGCAGCTTTTTCAACAGTTTCCTCTCTGTGATATTTCAAAGCGTAATTTTTTGGGCCAGTACATGCTCAATTTACTAGCTTGGACAAAGATAAAAGTGATGTTTCTTGAAAAACTTAGTAGATCTTTATTTTATGCCTAAATCAGCTTGTATAATTCAGATTTGAATAGGTTATTTGTTCTTTAATGATTTTTGTAGCTATGTTATTTCTTATAAGCTCATTGCATATTTTGGTACATTTTATAAATCAAGCTTCACAACACTATTCCACAAAGACAAACTTTTAATAGGCACTTTAAGCCATGAAACTTCTGATGAAACACTAGAACAATCAGGTAAACTGCATCTGCGGCTTGACTTTGTTGACATCTCACATATATCCTTTTCTATCAAGCATTGCTAGGAGTTTTTGAATTTCCTGCCACGATATCCCAGCTCCTAAGATTTGGATCGCCGAAATGCCAGAGAGGTAAAGACAAGGAATAACAAGAAAACGGCCGATTTTCGTAGCGCCTTCTAAAGGAAGTCGGAAATGTTTATTTGTGAAGCATTTAATACAAAGCTAAGCATTACAAGTGTCCATTGTGCTTTAAAGTTTTATTTGTAGTTGGTTAAAAATTTAATTTAGGGGTAAGAAGAGATTCTGAATCCGGGTATAACAATCATTTTTTACCCGGACATATAGTTCGACCGGAATCCGGCTGGTGCCGGAAAATTTGTTATAAGTTAAATTTTTATTTTTTAGTTGATTAGGTGTTCAGTATTGGGGAAAGAAGATACGCTGACTTCGTTTTCATAGCTTTCTTTTTTCGCCGGACAAGTAGTTCCTGAATTCGGCCGAAACCGGGAAATTGGCAGTAGTGGCAGGAAGTTTTCGTCAAAACAGATATGACTTATAGCAGGGACCCATACATTTCCTGTAATGACTCGCCATTCAGGGGGCTTGTCAATAAGAGGTTTCTGATGCGCTCTTGACCGAGCGTCAGATAGTTCGAAAAATACCCACGGGGATAAAATACCCGACAATCCAGATAGAATTTTTTTTTCGCTGCTATTGTGATGAACTAGGAATATTTCTCTGTAATGGAAGAGTATCCTGGATCTTTTGTACTAGGTGAGGCTCGGGCAACATTGAAGCATAGGAAATCAAAAGCCCCCTGAATGGCGAGTCATTACAGGAAATTTATGGGTCCATGCTTATAGGGGTAAACACACCTGCTGAAGCCTTAATCTGTTTCTGAATTTTAATAGTAAAAATGTTCAAAAAGTCTGTCGAAGGCTGGATTTGGCTAACACAAGACCAAATTGTCTGTATCAAATATTGAATTTTTGGGATCCCATCGAAACCTTTGGCCTTGTTCATTCACCAGCGGAGACACCTGCTCTATTAGTTTTTATCTCTCTTTGAATTATATTATTGTTGCCTTTCTGACAGGGCCCAGCTATGAGCTTCCGATTTGCGCCGCTAGATGATCCAAAGATCGTGTGGAGGCTGCCTTGGTTTGAACCAACTCCTTGAAATTGGGTTATCTAGATATTGGACATGCAAAAATGCTTCCTCATTATCTCTTTAAAGGAGACGTCGTACTTATGACAGTAATTCATTCTACATATGTAGTATTTCCATGCATTCTCGTTTCTCGTTTCTCGAGATTCCTAACTTCATAAGTGTATCCTGTTAGCTATTAGCAATACACTGATTATCACGCTTGCAACGTTTGTCCTCTTTACGTGAGGTATTATGCGCCCGATCATTAGTTGCGTTTTTGATCGAAGTTTGAAGTTACCTTCAACCTCAAATGTCTCTGCTTAAATACCGTTTTTGGTCGCCGGTCACAGTTCCTTCGTCCTTCAAACTCTGACCGTCGAACTCCGTGCGCTAGCAAGTTCGAAGTTTGCTTGAATCGTCGAAGAAACGTCGACCTGGCCAGGATCGCCGGAGTCGTAAAAACACTTAATTAAGCAGACGGTGAACTTCGAAGGCGTTCAAAAACGGAAATTAAGCAACCGGCTAAGCGAACGGCGAACAAAACTTCGATCAAAAACGCAACTATTGTTCTCAATTTGATCATTCGTCCGTCCAAGTTTTGCCAAAGTTTTCATCCCAAGCAAGGGGCATGGGAGGCTAAAAAGAGACTCAGCCGCGTGTAATTTACTGTAAGCATATCTTAGTTGTAAAGTGGTCAACTATCTCAGGACATCTGAGCAAAAAATTTATGTAGTGCGAGGTGTCCTTTCCGTTCGTAATCTCCTGGTTTCCAGTAAAAAAAATTAATAATTTTTACCTGGCGAATCAACCATTACAAAAAAAAAGTCAGAGAATTCTTCTATAATGCACGCTGCTCGTTCACCGCAAATCGAAACTGCTAGGTAGTTTGTCAAGCACCTATAAAAAGAATTGGACATTTATCACTCCTTTTAACCACTTCACATATGGTCCGCCTTAAATCTGATGATGTTAATAGCTTGGAAGAATTTTGCGAGTTTTTAAAGAATTCCTATTCAGAAACGGCTAATCATATATGTCTTCAGCCTTGCTTGTATACTGTTTCTGGACCGGGACCGGAGGGACCAAGTAAAAGGGTAGTAAGGATTGGACATTTATTACTCCTTATAACTCCGCATATATGGTTCGGTGGAAACCTGACGATGTTAATTGCCGGGAAGTACTTTATGATCTTAAAGTTTAACTGAAAAAGGCTTAGGTAGGACAATCTAGTTACCCATCACTTATTTACTCACAAATACAAATACTTAAAATTTGACTTGGCACTTGCGAAGCTAAACCTAACATCCCTTGCCGATAGAAGGCATGCATTTGGTCTCCAGTGCCTTGAGTTGGATCAGCACAGCACCATTCTACCAAACTTTAAACCGAATCGTACATATGAATTTAAGACCAGACGTACTTGTAAATTTAGTTCTGTGCACAAATTTGACGAGCCTCGTGCCAATTAGTCTGAGCGATTTTTAAAAACATTTGTGCCGTACGAAATTCTCTGAATTAAAGGCTGTATCCAGGGGGGGGGGGGGGTAGGGGGTTGATTTCCCCCCCCCCGAAACATACACAAATGCTCAATTTTATTGGCTTTTCCCTCTGGTCTATGTCTTTTTTGTATTTGTTTTGTGCGACCCGCAGGCAAACACCCTCCCCCGAAAGGCCCCCCCCCCCGAAATAAATTCATGGATACGGGCCTGCCTGAATTTCAAATATTTCTTGTTCGTTTTGTATTGTGTCGACGTGCTAATGTTATAACTGCCATGTTTTTATATTATGATAAATAAATCTGAATTAAATTGAAAAAAGCTTGAAAACCCGTCAAAGATGCGTTACTTCATTGCTCCACTATTCACGAATAATCGATTTTCAAATAGATGAATTTTCTTTTCTGACTTGTATGCTCTGCGCGCTTGTATCTGTGTTCTATGCTCGACGAAAACGATTTACGAAAAATAAGTATTCACGCCATGAGCTACCTTCCGTAAGCTGATCACTGGCCACTGAAACGCCGCGTCTGTATTGAGATTCAACTTTTCTGCGTCATAGTAGAAATTTGCGTTGAGAAGACGATCGTAGATATTCTGAACGTCATTCTAGAGCAAATAGTAAAAATAAAAAAATCCCTTAACACAATCCAGAAAATGCAGTGTATTCAGTTAAATGATACACAAATAAGTTAGCTTTTCAGTTAAACTTTAAGGAAATAAACATAATTATTTAAGGAATTCCTGTTCCGAGAATGGCAGTAACTGCCTAGAATTCGATAAGTTTTTTTTATTTGTTGTTAATGATAGGGACCGAACAATCGGTTGAAGCAAAATTATGATTATTATTAAATATTAATATTTTTATCTATCAAAATGTACAAGTAGCCTACACAAAAATGGAGTAGGAAAGAAAAAGAAAAACGAAGATAATACACACAACTACATATCTGTCCTACAACGAAAAATCTGCAACTATTTGAGTAATCTGGATATATCACTTTGTCTGGTGGAGATATTGTCTATACCAGTGGTTCCCAACCTTATCCGTACCGCATACCCCTAATCAAAGTTCAAAAAGGCTGCGTACCACTTATTTGAAGAATCGTTGTTTTACTATTTCCTACTACGATCAGAACGTCAAAAAAATATATATATATTGGAAGAGGGATAAGATATAAATGTGTACAAATAATTTCAAAACTAATCGGACACTTGAGGGTTTCTTATAGCGTTGTCAAATTTTGGGTTGTCGAAACTAACGGCAATAATTGGATAATTTTACGTTCAGCCTGTTTCTGTGTTTGGTTTTGATCGAAGACAAAAGTTGCGTTTTTGCAGATATTATGGTCTCTGATACCACGGTCTAAGGTCGTTTTCTCAGTTACCGTGGTATCGGACACCATGGTCAAACGGTGTTTCTGCAGGTATCGTGATATCTAAAAAAGTCATCTGACTTTCATAAGCACCAACACAATAGCCTAGGATTTGTCAAATTGGCGGGAAAGAAGTTTCGTGACGTGAGTGGACATCAGTTTTTCTTTTGAGATGACTTCTAAAAGTGCTTGTCTGTTCTGCAAGGCAGCCGTAGTATCAGATACTACGGTAACTCCAAAAACGACAAAATGCAGATCCATCTCGTGGTATCAGATACCATGGTATCTGCAAAAACGCGACTATTTGCTGAAAATGAGACTTCGCAAAGGTAGATAGATCCGAATCGAAACAGAATAGACATGTTTTGTTGTCTGTATTTTCTTTCTGTTCTCATTGCACCTAAAAAACTGGCGAGGCGAGATTTTAAAGCTACATACTAGACTGATTTTTGTGACCTTGGCGTACCATTTATTCAAACAATGTTTACAATGGATACGTCAGCTACGATTCTTTATCAGCGATATTATCGATTTATTTATTATAATTATTATCAGTTTTTTTTCTTTTTCTTGGCGTACCCCTTGCTATGGTCTCGCGTACCCCTTTGGGTCCGCGCACCACTGGTGCACAGTAATACTGGGCTGGGGTACTCCTTAAAGGACCTGTCGCAGCTATAAGTACAATGCAACCTACTTCCGTAACGTCACCCATTAGTTTTTAAAGTCCTAATCCAAACATTCGGTTTACCTTTTCTTAGTAATCGCATGCCACAGGTTTATTTTGAATTGAACGCGATTGCCGGGTTGCTGTTTCGGCTCGAGAAAAAACCCACACCGAAAGTCTTCTTTTCTAAATGACGAGAATTTCCAGGATTGATTAGCAAAGAATTATAAGACCTCATTGATAATTTTTGTATGTCTTCAGAGGTACCACACTGGTCTTGGTTTTTTAATTTATTTGTATTTGTAATTAACAGTTGGAGCATTAGATGGAAATTATTGTTTTGACCCTTGGCTCCCTACGTGCCATAACAGCTGTCCGGGATAATCGGCTGAGATTTAGTCCAGACAGAGTTATTTCAAACCTAGGAAATTTGGTGGGTTTTTCTTTTATTTGCTCATTGTTTTACGGTGTTTTTAGTGGTTTTAAACATTCATAGTGACCGTAGGGATGGTTAGCATTGTGTATGTGGTAGAAATACCATTTTTTGTGCCCCGCTTTAAACTCAGAGATCCAAATTTCATATGTTACATTCTGAGCCGCTTACGACACCTCACTAATCTTTTCACTTGCCGAGATTCACTAGTTTCAGTGCGCATTATGGTCCAGACGAGTGTTCACGTATCATGCTGGTATCCTGCTATTGATGCGTGAAAACAGTTTTCTGAACTTTGCCAAGATGTTGTTGGAAGTGGATGGGCCTGGGAAAAGGCTTAAAACAGGCTAGGCCGTGGATGTTTTTGCTTTTTTTTTTTTAAAGCAGAGCCGAGCTTTGGAGTACCCAGATAGTTTTCAATATCGGAAAATAATCAGTAAATAGTGCACGGTGTGCTTTAATGTCCTTACACGAGTTTTCAATTCAACTCAATTCACGTTGTTTCAAAAAATCTTCTTTTTACGAAAATAGTATAAGAAATGTCCACATAAATTTACTGACGTGCAACACAAAACCACTTTACATAATCTACTCATTTCAGATAAATTTTGGTTTCTTAAAAAAATAGCTAATATGTAAAATAATAAATAGTTTTCGCCCTTCGTCTTTGGCAAGCCAATTTGTTTACATTTACCATAAACCTACACAGGTAAAACAACAAAGCAAAAAACTTCCTGCGCTCAAATTCCACTTTGCGTACCTTTCTGAACTATTTGCAATATTGTTATGAATCTTAAATTAGGTTCAGTTTCCATCGTAATTAGCCTACTTGCAACAGACCTCATCTCCGGGATGTCACATGGATTCCAGTAGGCGCCTGGATGTTACCGGTCATGCTTTTGCCGACTTTTAAAAAGTTTGCGGAAATCTACCGGTTGCACGCTTCACGGAAACACATCGAGCGTGTTCCACCCTGCGTATCGTAGTTACTACGCATAACGTCATTTTCGGTAAGTATCACTCCACGGTTTAATCGGTCCAATCACGTCACAGTGGTTCATAGTTACCACGCTCGCTACGCTCCCGAGCATGGTAAGCAAATAGTTATCAGTGGTTACTATTTCGAGAAGGTGCGAACGGTCAGGGTAGTAACTTTTCGTGAGGTTGGAACAGAATTAGTAACTAATAGTTACTATTGATAGAAGGATGGAACACGCTCATCACCTTAACTATTTGATATTTGGAGTCGTTGTCATATTAAAATGCCTGAAAAAGCGTAGTTTTAAGCAGGGCCGTAATCATTTCATATTTGATGGTGGTAAATGAATGTCATCTAAGATTTATTTTAGCGGATCTTCTAGGCCAAGCTCAACCTATAAACAGGTGTTGAACAAACCTTAGCCGATTTTCTTAGGCTCGTGACGTCACAGGAGAAGTCTACATTTTCGATTTACTAACGGCATTGATTGTTCCAAGAATGGTTTATAAAATGTAAACGCGTCCGGTGCCTCGCTGGCCGCTCGGCTCTACCTATATAGGTACAAATTTAGTTCTGCAACAATGATTTAATCGCTTTTCCCTATTTCTTTCATGACGTCACAAAAAAATTAAATAAAATTTCATCATCAAACGTCGCCGGCCTGAGATAATAAGCTAAGGCTAGGTTTCCACCTAGAAACATGACCATTTTCATGCCCTTGCTGTGTCTAAAGCTAACTACCAGTTATCCAAAATAGGTAATTAAGGGCATCTGAAAACACCTGAATAGGTATTTTGGTTCATTCCACCATTTAGCCTAAGATTGCACTGTTCACATTAAAGTAACTGTTCACATGAACGTACTTGTACTTGCAATTTATGTACATTTTGGGATCCCAAAACTATGTACCCATGACTTCGTAAAAGTTGTCCGTCCGTCTGTAAGCACGATAACTCTCGAAGGGGACGAGAAATTTTGATGTAACTTGGGGTGAGGATTCTTTGCGTCAAGGGACAGGTCGAGTTCGTAGATGGGCTTCATAGCTGTATATTTAGGGGAGGGGTTTCAAATTAAGGGGTGGAATAAAATGTTTTTGAAAAGTTAATGAGATAGTCGACTCAGGGGTAAGGAGACATGCTGAATCCGAATATGAAATCCATTTTCTCCCCGGACAATTAGTTCACCTGGAATCCGGCAAAAACCGGAAAATTTGTAAAAAGTAAAAGTTGAATCTGAAGTTGATTAGAGGATCTATTTGGGGGTAAGGAGACATGCTGAATCCTAATATAAAATTAATTTATCGCCGGACAAGTGGATCGCCCGGTATCCAGAAATTTAGCATGAAGTTTTAAAACCCAACGACATAGTGTATATAGGTTTAGGACTGTTTTAGCTTTCGATCATACTAAAGATACAAAAAAAATGTATGCGATCAGCTTAGTTCTCATAAGTCCCAACTGGCATTTACTGGGTCGAAAAAGCAGAATGCATCCGACAACTGTTTGGTGAACATGTTAATAAAAAAAAGTATCGCCGAATTTTCGGAAAACAAGGTGGTCCCTACCAAGGCCGTATCCAGGGGGGAGGGGGGGGGGCCGCCCCCCGAAACATACAGAAATTATCATTTTATAGGCTTTTCCCTCTGATCTGTGTCTTTTTTGTCCGACCCGCTTGCAAAACCCCCCACCGAAAGGCGACCCCACCCCCCGAAATAAATTCCTGGATACGGGCATTACTGAAAACCGGTGACAAGTTGCAAAACAGCAACTTCCCCCACTACAACCGTGGAGATTATGTCGAGTGTCCCGATCAGCCACAAACCGATCGCGCCTGTCTTGTAACTGTTTAAATCTGTGAAACTTTTTTTTTTTTTTAAACTGGGGTTTCTGACTAAGTAGTAACTCAAGTAGAAACTTGGAAAGCTTAAAATAAATTAATGGGATTGATTGTCTTTGAGTATTGCACTCTCAATGTGGGTGAATATCTGTTCACCAGAAGAGAACCATGTGGTTATACTTAGACTTGCACGGCATTATTGTCCCATATGTGTTACGTATGCTTCCAGTAACTGACAGGCTTTAGTCTCAATGGCAAATTCCTTACTAGTTTTTTGGACTCATCTCCCGAGTTGTGTGATGGATGCGGTTTTTCAGAGATATGTGCCGAGTTTAGTGATTGATGATACTCCCATTCAGGATCATAATCTTGTCTTTCGTGTTGGTCTCCGCGGATCGGCCGTATTCGGAAGGGACTGACAAATCTTTCATGTTCATATGGAACTGTTAAGCTAAAGCGAGATTGATTTGGACGTCAGCTCGGTGCGAGTAGTTGGAGACGAGACAAGTTTTACATCCCGAGTCCTCCCTATGATATTAAGATTTTGTTCCGGCCGGTAAAATCCAAGTTTGACTTTCATTTGAAAACTGGTTTGAAAATCTGAAACTGAAATGGAGGAGATAAACTACAAATATCGTTAGATTAGTTTAGATTAATTATTAATTTACACATGAGTACAAAGCATTTTGGAGCACCTTCTTCTTGCAGCCCCTTTCTTAGCCCCATAGAATACATCAAGAATAAACTGACTTGGCCGGGAAATGAGAGAGAGAGATAAGTATATTTAGAAACTATCATAGCATAACTAAATTAAGTTTCTTACAAATTATAAATGACGAACACAAAAATAACAAACCCACACTGCGGTTAAGCATTGAACACCGAAGTAAACAAGACCAAAGGTGTCGATGGGATCCCACAAATCTAAGATTTGATCCAGAGAATTGGGTCTTGTCTTCGCCAGGCTAATCATACAAGAAAACCCAGTTCAGATATTCCATCTATCTATCAATCTATACCTCTATAGGCCATATCTATTTTGACGATACTGACCGAAACTTCCTGCTTTACTTCTGCCAAATTTTCGGTTTCGCCCGAATTCTGAGCGAACTACTAGTCCAGCAAAAAAGAAAATTCAGAAACGAATCCAGCGCATCTCGTTATCCCTATAAGAACATCTAATCAACATTAAATAAAACTTTGACTTAAAAAAATGCGGGTACAACCGGATTCTGGACTAATTATATATCCGGGTAAATAATAATTGTCATAAACAGACTCAGCGTCTCTTCTTACCCCCTAATCTAACATCTAATCAACTTCAGATAAAACTTTTGCTTTTGACATATTTTTCGGTTTTGCCGGATTCCAGGCGAACTAGTTGTCCGGCAAAAAAATGGTTTTTGCCATCGTTTTCAAATGTCTTCTTACCCCTTAATCAAACATTTAATCAGCTTCAGATGAAACTTTTACGTCTCCCCAACTTTCCGGTTTTCGCCGGATTCCGGACGAACTACTTGTCCAGCGAGAAAATGGCTTTCACCGTCGTGTTCAGCTTGTCTTCTTACCTCTAAATCAAACATTTAATCAACTTTAAATGAAACTTTTACTTTTAATAAACTTTCCGGTTTTGCTGGATTCCGGACGAACTACTTGTCCGGCAGCGTGTCTTCTTACCCCATAATCGACTATCACATTAGCTGTTTAAAAATATTTTGTTTGTCGCTGAATTTGAACCCCCGTCCCCACCCCCAAATATAGGGCTACAGAGCCCATTTACGAACTCGACCTTACCCTTGACCCAAACAATCCTCACGCCAAGTTTCATCAAAATATCTCATTCCCTTCGAGAGTTATCGTGCTTACAGACGGACGGACGGACAACTTTTGCGATGTCATAGGTATCCCTCCACTTATGTTTTGGGATCACAGAAAGAGCACAAACGAGTTCCCGTAACGATTATTGCTGACTTTAGGGGGTAGATAGAAATGCCGAAACATAGTGACTACGCAGACACAAACGTTTATGAAAATAATTAATAATTAAAGTTTAACCTAATAATGCTGAGATCCGATCCGGTCACCGGCCCCCTAGCCCCCCTAATCAACCGGCCCCCTAACCCCCCCCCCCCCCCTCCCTGCATACGGCCTTGCTTACGTAGTATTGTAGTACTAAGTTTTTGTGCCAGAGGGAAATAAATTACTTTTGGCTGATAGCCCAAAAAATCAGTCCCCTTCTCTTTCCAATGTGCTTTTTGTCTAAGTTTAGGAATTCAACATCCTGTTTTAGGTTGCGTTTGCAACCTTTTAACATTTTTCCTGGAATATACATGTCAGCCAAACCAATCTCCAATGACAGCAATTGCATGGGAGGGTTACAAGTTATTGAGTGGCTGCAGATTGATTAGTGTGCCAGATTTTCCCTAGTGTAGGCTACCTAATGGGAGAGGCGAAAAGAAATTATAACCCTCAAAGCTGAAATCTAAATTTGTCACGTACAACATGTCATGAACCATCAAATTGACGTCGCGAATAAGCACTTTAATATTTTTCCATGCCATAGAAGCGTCGAATTGATTGATTGATTCAAAAGTAATAGTAAAGTAGTAGAAAAAACAGTAAAATTAAAGTATGAGATATCTGTTATTTTGTCAAAGAGAATTTGAACTTAGAAGAATATCCTTCTCGGCAGATAATAGTCGAACAATTGTATCGATGTTTTGAAGTCGCATTCTCCGTTAATTTTTCCATTTCTTGGATCTCAAACGAAGCGATTTCTATTTCTATTCTATTCTATTCTATTCATTCTATTCTATATAAGCGAGGGATATATATAAGACCGCGAATCTATCCGCTGCTCTGTCCGTCCGTCCGTAAATAAACTTCCCAAGGCAAGCGTGTTATAATGCAGGCAACAATAAGCGTCTTTCTCTCTGTGCGTGTGTTATGAGTAAAAAATAAGCTATTATTATTAAAGCATTAAACAAATCCGGCCACTGTTGATTTTGTGATTCTGTTTCCGTTGTCAGTTTATTTCTACTATGGTTTACTCGTGGCTAAAAAGAATTTTAATTTGTGGATTCCGCAGGCTTTCCTTAGGAATTTCTGATTTCGTTTGGAATGAGTTATAGCAACGCCAATATTTTACTGATAACTTGAGAATTTCAGTCATTGTAAGCTAATCAGGATAGAAACCCACAGTCGTGATTTCAGAATGTTTCACAATCCAGGAATCAATGAGAAAAATTAAATCTATTACACATATAGGCTATGTAATAAACTATTTACATATATATATATTACATATTCTGTTTCCGTTTTCAGTTTATTGCTGCTATGTTTGCTCGTGGCTAAAAATAATTTTAATTTGTGGATTCCGGAGGCTTGCCTTAGGAATTTCTTATTTAGTTTGGAACGAGTTCTGTGAACGCTAATATTTTAGAGATAATTTGAGCATTTCAGTCATTGTCAGCTGACAAGGATAGAAACGCACAGCCGTGAATTCAGAATGTTTCCTAATCCACGAATGAATAAAAAAAAAAGTAAATGTCTTACAAATTAGATATGTGTTATGAATTATAGAGAATTAGAGACTATGCTAAAGGATGTACAGATATATTACACATTTATGTAGTGTAACAACGTCAGATGAAACCGAAATTACAGAACAAGCGGTGAAATTATGGTTCCAACAAGATAATATTCAAACGAAAGTTTAGGCTACTGCTTTGCCGACTTTCAAGTTACGCAACCTAGATCGGACATTCCCGAAATTTTTAGTTCTTACTTTTGAATTTTGCCCCGAGGCAACGCAGCTGAAACGAGGCCGGACGTTCGTGGATATTTTCTATTTCAGCCCTATGGCCCCTGTGGGAATCGTGCAAAAACTACTGGAAACGGATACGTCTGCTAGCATATCCTTCAGCAATGTTTCGGCCCTTCTTGGCAAAGGCCGTCTTCAGTTTTAAGCCAGAACGAACCTTGAATGGACAAGACCAAAGATTGCGATGGGATCCCAAAAAGTCAATATTTGATCCAGACAATTGGGTCTTGTCTTCGCCAGACTCCTTGAACATGTTACTATTACAATTCAGTAACAGATTAAGGCCAAATAGCTAATCATCTGAGAAAACCAAGTTCAGATATGGATTTTACCATGTGTGTTTACCCCTATAAGTCATATTTGTTTTGACGAAAACTTCCTGCCACTTCTGCCAATTTCCCGGTCTTAGCCGAATTCCGGAACTACTTGTCCAGCGAAAAAAGAAAGCTCGAAAACGAAGTCAGCGTATCTTCTTTCCCCAATATTGAACATCTAATCAACAAATAAAAATTTGACTTATAAAAAAATTTCCGGCTCCAGCCGGATTCCGATCGAACTAAATGTCCGGGTAAAGTTGATTTTCATACACGGATTCAGCATCTGTTCTTACCCCTAAATCGGATATCTATCAACTACAAATAAAACTTCAACTTTTTCCGATTTGGGCCGGATTTCGGGCGAAGTACTTGCCCGGGTAGAAAATTGTTTTCACACAAGTGTTCAGCATGTCTTCTTACCCCAAAATCGAACATATAATCAAGAACAAATAAGAGCAAGAACTGCTGTCTCCCTATCTCTGTCACACACCCAAGCTGAGACGAGTCGACTCCCGACGCAAATGAGCGGAGGTGGATCTCACCCGGGACATCAAAAGTCGTTACCTCTACAGAGAAGGTGTAACGCAGTAAACCACTGAGGAAGAAAAATCGAATGGCGGCAGCGCAGCAGTGATAAGCCTGTTCACACTAGGCTGGGCGGGCGCTGAAACAGCGGTTGCCGGCTCATTGATTCAGACAAGCTTTCGGGGGTTGACAAGAAAATTCCGAAGCAATTAAGAATATATCAAAATATACAGAAACTGCCATTTGATGCAAAGTAGATTTTACAGATGCGTCAAATTTAGTTAAAAGTACGACAAACTGTATATATATCTGTGTTGAAAAACCTAAAGGCCGTATACAGGTAACGTAAGATATATGGTAACGTAAATTGTATCTTTTCTGGGTCAACTCAATTAAGTGGTGTCAATATCCAGAACAAGAAGAGATAAATTTCATTCCAAGTATTTGCTCTCATCTGAGAATATCAGATGAAAACAGGCAGATTCTTTAAAAAAAAAAAGGCCGTGTTTCAGGTTTAATAGGCTCAGTGGAAATGAACAAATATTACGCAGATGGAATAGGCTTCTACTCTGACAAACTAACCAGAAACAATTTTTAATTAAATAAAAAAAAAAACTAGGACTTCTATGTGGGTCCTAGACAAACTAGAACCCATGTGGCAATGCCTCAGTACGAAAACCTAAGACTTTATTTGATGGGAAAATACACCGTAGACATCGAATTATTTGTAAGTAGTGAACTAAAAGACAAAGGAGATAGACCAAGTTGACGTGAACTTTCGTCTTTCGATTAACTACTGAACTGAAATCAAACTCACTAAATCGAAATGTATACAATTATACATTTCGGAAAAAAAGAAGAAAAAACACAAAATATACACTCACCTACTGGGATTATTTTGACTATTCCATGCTATTCTACCATTTCGGTAATTTCAGTAATCCTCGAAAGCCTTAATTACGTTACTTCTAGTTTACACTCGTCTGACAAACTGAATACTACAGATGTTGAAACTCAATGGGTCATGACTTCAGTGAGTGTGCTTCAAATCCCGGTTTGCATTGTATGGTTCTCCCGAGAGACATAAAAAGGAATGTCACAAGGGATTTCAATCTTCATATTGATTGTCATGGTATAACAAAGGCGATTATGAATGACCATCGTCAAGTTCGCTTTTTGTTTTTCGCGTCACTAATATTCACTAATCAGACGCCAGCGTCTACTCAAACAAAATCAACGCTGTTTCCTTCCCGTGTGAACAGGCCAGAACATCCGCCTCGCTAGTGGCTACGTTGTTTTCTTCGTCAAGTGTGTAACGGCGGAGAGTCGGAGACCAACGAGTATACACGAGCGACCAAGAAATGGCTCCACCTCCGCTCATTGTTGACGGAACATTTATAGTCGGTGGATGGACGAGAGACCATTGTTCTTACTCGTTATTTGTTCTTGATATAATCAACTCCGAATAAAAGTTTTACTTTTAACAAACTTTTCGGTTTTGGCAGGATTCCGAGCTAACTAATTGTCCGGCACAAAAATGGTTTTCACCATCGTGTTCAGCATGACTTCTCACCCCATAATCGAATATCACAGTATCTGTTTGAAAATATTTCGTTTACCCCTTAATTTAACCCCCTCCTCCACCCCTAAATGTAGGGCTACAGAACCCGTCTACGAAGTTGACGACCCAAAGAATCCTCACACCAAGTGTCATCAAAATATCTCATCCCCTTCGAGAGTTATAGTGCGCACAGACGGACAACTTTTGCGATGTCATAGGTATTCCGAAACTAATTGTCCGGCACAAAAATGGTTTTCACCGTCGTGTTCAGCATGACTTCTCACCCCATAATCGAATATCACAGTGTCTGTTTAAAAATATTTCGTTTACCCCTTATTTAAACCCCTCCCCCACCCCTAAATGTAGGGCTACACAGCCCGTCTACGAAGTTGACGACCCAAAGAATCCTCACACCAAGTGTCATCAAAATATCTCATTCCCTTCGAGAGTTATAGTGCGCACAGACGGACGGACGGACACCTTTTGCGATGTCATAGGTATCCCGCCACTTACGTTTTGGGATCCCAGAACATCAACATATCTTCAATGAAAAGTATCAAACTGTCGCTGAAGATATCCTGGGTGGTTCAGGATCTTCAGGGTTCAGGTTCTTTTTAATAACAAAGTAAATAACAAAATGTCCAGAGCCCGGCTGAGAAGACAAATTCGTAATGCACGGGATGGAAAAACTTCTTTAAATAAATACAACATTTATACTTCACTACATGCCATTCATACAAATGGAAATATGCGCGCTCCCCCGTCAGTACCCGGTCCCCAACACCACCAGTTGACACGTCCAGCGAAACAAACAAATGGTTAAACAAACAACCAACCAGCGAAACAAACTTATGGTTAAAGCCGCTTTCACACTGACGCGTTAAGGCTTTCACAATGAGCCACGCAACCTCTGCGTCACGCTTGCGGTGACGCAACGCAGAGCTTACGCAGACAATAAAACGTCGGCGCAACTCGACGTCTATTCTTGCGAGACGCCTCAGATTTTTCAGTGAAAAGTTTAGGTTTTTGAAGACAAACTGGAGAAAACTAAAGAAAAACTTAGTAACGATGAAAGAAACTATAATTCAGCATAAGAAACCGAGAAAGGAAAACGTAAATACACATCCAGCGTGAAATCTTGTCGCGCAGGTGGGAAAGATACGCTATGCAACCTGTACGCATCGCAAAATAAACCCATCGTAACGGCGCGCAGTTTGAAAGCGTCTTAAAGGCTGGCGCCGCTTTCTACAAAACATACACTATTTTTCAGGCGACATTTCTTACTTCTCTCTATACATCGCGGACCTACTATAACCCTTACTCTTTGTCAAGTTAATCGAGATGTCTGGACTCGGTGAATAGGGAATAATAATATCCCTTTGTAAAATATCTTGCAAGAGTCCAGAAATTCGCATTGGCACGTTCTCTTGCTGTAGTGTCCGTCTGGTTGGCTCATCGGACAGGGAACAAATTCAAGAATTCGAAGACTAAAAGCTTGTGAGCTCCCCTTGTTGCGACGTAAAAAGATTTATTATCTGAAATGTGCTTGCTGTCTGAGTAAACTTAAAGAGAATGCCGAGGAGTAGATTAAAGATTATAAATTTGGCTTAGGGTTGAAAAAAATAAAATTAAGTGCAACTTCAATTAGAGTGAAAGGAATTTTGCAAATTATTCTTTGCCTGATGATGAAATACAGGTTAAAATACCCGACGTACCTACAATGCCAATTCAACCTGCTTCTTTATTCGCTTCAACCATTCTTAAACCCGGATTTCATTTTGTGCATCCCCCCCCCCCCAATGACAACTTACTTACTGTCACACTTACCTTGTTCGCTATTTTGATGCACATCATGCTTTCAACGATTGTTCCTTAGTCAGCAAAACGTTTTATAATATCTTCTGTCCCCACATTTCAGAATTGAGTGATTTAAAGGACCCCTCTAGCTTATTCTGCCTTTTATAGCATACCTAGCTCCCTTATGTAATTATAAGCTTTTGAAATCCGCATCTTTCTCCATTGTTTCGTTTTGTGCCTACGAATTTTTAGTGCGTTTTCGGCCGTGCCGAGTTTCGCCCGTTACGCAACGTAAAGTTTGCCAGAATGTTCAACGTCCGCTGACAACTCTTTCACACAGAAGGATATGAGAGTCTTCTGTTTTGACTAATTTTATTTTCGACTTGTTTTATTTTTTGACTAATTTTATATTCCACGGCCCCTTCCGTTTTCAAATGTTTTGCGCTTAGGCGCCGCGTCGGAGAGCAGGAAGGCTGCGCAGAGACGTCAAGCACTATCAAGAAAATCGCTCATTTCAGACGGAAAGTAATGGTATTTTCAAGAAAGTTTTTTTGGTTCCGTAATCCATCCAACGTTTCTACATTTTCCGTGTTTTTTGCTTGAAGTCTACGTAGATTAAATACTTGAAAATTGCCCAAGCTTTGGGTGATCTATTAAAATTGAAATCTATTATATTCAAATATTTTAAAATGCTGAAACATAATCAGTAAACATTACTAGGGGTGCTTTAAGTGTCACTTCAGAGACGGAGATTTGTGTTCAAGTTCAGATTCTTTTGTTTTGCTTATTTGAGAGATGTCACATACATGCCAAAAAATAAGAATCGGTCATTAATGTAGATGCAGGATGATTACATAAAGACAAGAAAAATATGTTAAAGCCATGAAAGCTTTAATTATTCCAAGAAAAACTAACTGCTTATGAATTTGACTTAAAAATTAAGTAGTTGACACAGAGGAGACAGGTAGCTTACGGGCCACCTCTTGTCATGTGTTTCCTCTGAATTTTTTGTCTACTTCTCTTTGACATTACGGTTTCGTCATGGACTGTGCTAATGTCTTTCTTATTCATAGCATATTCAGTCGTGAATCCCGAGGGAGTGTAGGCTCCTTGGTTTTACCTTTGGCCCCGACGATCAAATTTGGGGGACTGTACAAGGAACTACAAAACTTTGAATCATAATCAGATATAAGATTTTTTTTTTTTTCTGCCCCATAGGCCCATCCGGGCTTTCCTGCAGTCAGAAGTATCAGCTACATGTATAAAGGATGTTAAAAGGGTTACACAAGGGTGTGATCATGTAGTTTAGCATGTAAAAGCTGGTTTGTATAATAATGAGTATTAAACTAATAAAAATGATATCCTTTTGTGGATAAAAAATGATATCCGTAAAGGTTGCTTCAGCACGAAGTGCTGAAGCAACCTTTACTGGGTGGTGCCGCCCAAGTTCATTCGTGACCGTTGGTTAGGTTCGGAAAACCAAGTCGGTAGGGTCAGTTTCCTCAGTAGCCTTTTAAAGTTTTTTTTTTTAACTTTAAAATCAAAGGGATTAGTAGTTGAAGGGGTTTTCAGGGTGGAGGTTAGGCTGGGTCTTGAAAAGGGTCCTTAGGACCTGATGAAGAGCTTGACAAAACTGTCTTAAGACCAGCGGGTCTGACCTCATGCTCCACCCTCTCACCAATCAACAATTTGAGGGGAAGGAGTGTCCTATCCTACTCACCCTTTGGCTCAACTCACGTTCCTCTTTCTCTCTCTCTTATAACTATATATATATAATATATACTTGTAATACAATAATATTCTATAATACTAATGGTATATTATATTATTACCGTAGCTATTTTACTTCTTTTCCACTTTCATAGGATTGTCATGCGAAAGCTGATTGACGGAACTTTATCCTCTTCAGTAGTGGATGTACTCTTCAAGTGGCATATATGCGATTAGCTCTTTTTACTGTTTTCGACCGGATTTGCTACTTTATTTTACTATGCGAATCCATAAAAATCTGGTCTCAACTCCTTGAGACTTTTCAAATTGAGTAACGTAAAAATTACTTAAAAAATATTGACTTTGCAGCCATTGACCTTAAATCACTTCAGTCGGAGATATCGAGACGGATAAAAGCTTGTAGTATAATATAATCTTGTAGATCGAAGTTAGTACTGAAAAGCTACCCGTACATTTTGAACCATCAAATAGCTAAACCCATACCAAGAACTAATGTCAGGATTGCAATGTTTATACGCTTAAAACTGAAAATCTGAAAATCCTACTTATTTCTATATCATTTAATCGAATACACTGAATTTTTTTGATTCTGCTAAGGGATTTTTTTATTTTCCACTATCTTCTCTGGTAGTGGCGTTCTGATCATCTACGGCCTTCCCCACAACGTAGATTCTACTATGACGCAGAAAATTTGAATCTCAGCGCACAAACATGTCTTTCCAGTGGCCAGTGGCGAACTTTATTCAAGACTGCTTAGTACCTGAACCAAGGCCGTATCCAGGGGGGGGGGGGGGCTGGGGGTTGAACCCCCCTCCCCGAAACACACAAAAATAGTCATTTATATAGGCTTTTCCCTCTGATGTATGTCTTTTTTGTACTTTTTTGTCCGACCCGCAGGCAACCCCCCCCCCCCCCCCCCCCCCCGAAATAAATTAATGGATACAGGCCTGGCCTGAACACAAATTGTTCACAAATATTTTCAGCCGTACATACAACATAGGTACAAGCGCGTAGAGCTACCGCAAATTCGAAAGAGAACGTCCTATTCGAGGGTCTATTATTCGTGAATAGCGGAGCAACCAAGTAATACATCTGCATCGAGTTTTCGAGCCTATTTATGTGAATAGGCGATGGGTAACTATATTGTCCTGTCTCATCCCTTTTTGGTCCAACTTTAAGACTAGAGAATTAACCATTGTCCCACTTGTGTACACATATATATATACTTTTCTTTAGAAATCCGATTACTTTCCTTGCAGTTGTGAAAATTATGGTTATTTTACCGACACATAAAGAAACATACAAGTTTAAGACATCCCACTGGCATAGATAAATTACGCTTTGTTAAATAACTAATTGATTTATAATGTGAAGTAACGAAACTCTACCCTACTGTATTAACAATTAAGATAAAAACACGAGCACGCAAATGTTAGGACAAGGTGCATACATGAAAGAAAAAGGAAAAAAGAAGAAGAAAAAAACACCAGAAATAGTCTTAATGTTTCCACCAATCCTAAACAAAAAATAAATCGAAGAAATTTTTAAAGTTTTACTTTTTAAAGTCTTTTCTTCAGACAGTCTTACAGTTTCGTACAATGAGTCTCATATTTTGTATATCAGCCTGATGGACTGAGAAGGCAGATGTTGTACAGGGATATCGATTTTTTGAAAGATTAGACTACCAAATACACGAATACTGAAAACAAAATAAACGAAAATAATTGCCAAAATGCATCTATTTCTAATATACAAGTTGAAAACAGTGAAGACCAACTGACGACCAAAAGCGGCTGACGCTACACACATCTCACTTTGTCCGCACAAGGTATCCGGTATTAGCACCCGCTAAGTATTTACAGAACAGGGTCACTGATTTTACCTCCGTCAGAGCACCCACACCCTCACGATAGAAACAGGGTAGCAGAAAGCTGACCGTTCACCGTCACCTGAGCATCCACTCCTTCAAGTCGGGTGGAAAAGGCTTGACAAACAAATCTGCACAGTTTGTTTTCCGACGCCGTCATTCGTCACCGAAGAAAAAACATAACGACCGACCCAGCCTTCATTATTCCTACCGGCCACCGCTGAAACTGTTGATTGACTTTTGGATCATTCTGGAGTAATTAGCCTGTCATTTGAGCCGCCCATGAGAAATAAAGCTGGCCTAGAGATTTAAAGTCAGTTTGGAACCAGATTGAGAAAATGTTTCAGCAATGTATGTGGTAGCCTATTGGTGTCATAGGAACAGCACCAAGTCCGTAGTAACTGCTGTAGTCTGGACGCTAGATTTTCCTCCGTAGTATATCTGGAAAACTATAGGTGGGTCGGCATTTTTTTACTGGTTATTTTAAACATTAATATAAAAACAAGACTACACCTGCAGCAAAAGAAGTAGGCCTATTTGTGCTGCAAATTCATACTTTAAACTAAATTATCAAATTTATGGATCACCACCTGTAACATAAATAACAAGACCAAAGGTTTCAATAGGATCCCAAAGATCTAGACAATCGGGTCTTGTCTTAGCCAGGTCCGATCTTCGCCAGACTCCTTGAACATTTTTAATATTAAAATTCAGAAACAGATTAAGGCCAAATAGCTAATCATCTATGAAAACCAAGTTGGATTCAGCATGTGTGTTTACCCCTATAAGTCATATCTGTTTTGACAAAAACTTCCTGGTTTATTTCTGCCAATTTTCCGGTTTCGACTGAATTCCAGAACTTTTTGTCCGGTGAAAAAAGAAAGCTAAGAAACGAATTCAGCGTATTCTCTTTCCCCAATATCGAACATCTAATCAACTTCAAATAAAAATTTAACTGATGAAACATTTTCTGGTTCCATCCGGATTCCGGGCGAACTATATGTCCGGATTGTCATATACGGATTCAGTATCACTTCTTACTCCTAAATGGGATTTCAACTACAAATTAAACGTTTACTTTCAACAAATTTTCCGGTTTTGGCCGGATTCCGGGCGAAGTACTTGTCCGGGTAGAAAATGATTTTTACACAAGTGTTCAGCAAGTCTTCTTACCCTTAAACCGAACATCTAATCAACATGAAATAAACATTTTACTTTTAACAAACTTTCCGATTTTGGCCGGATTCCGGACGAACTATTTGTCCGGCGAAAAAATGGCTTTCATCATCGTCTTGAGCATGTCTTCTTACCCCATGATCGACTATCACAGTAGCTTTTCAAAAATATTTTGTTTGCCCCTTAATTTGAACCTCAACCCTTAAATGTGGGGCTACAAAGCCCATTTAGGAACTTGACCTGTCCGCAACGAAAGCTCACACCAGGTTTCATCAATATATCTCATTCCCTTCGAGAGTTATCGTGCTTAATGACGGACGGACACCTTTTGCGATGTCATAGGTATCCCGCCACTTACTTTTTGGGATCCCAAAAACACGGATAACAAAGAAATCTGGAATTCCAACTCATTTCAAGTTCCAGGCCCCACCCCTAACATATCATAAAAGGAATTTAAAAAAAAGGAGCGTAATTGCTATTTTTGATGATGTAACATCTATATAACATAAACACTAGTGCCGTAAAGCTCTTTAGCCGGCAATTTTGTAATTCCGGATCTTGAGACAGGTCTCATATCCGAAAGTATAGTTCTGCTTGACCCTGGATTTTTTTTTAAGTCAGGTCGGATTTATTCACCAGAATATATATGCAGAACAATCATACCGACATTACAACTTAACTAAGTGAAAAATAAATTGTCATGACGTTCGCATGCACACTTGTGAGTTAGGACAGGCACTTCGTGACAGCTGAATGTCAGAACGATTATCAGGTTGTAGCCGTCCTATGCGATAGCTTAAGGAGTGTATCTGTATAAGCTCTTCCGAACCGGGGTAGGCCGACCGCCGGCTATCCTATGTCAAATGCTGACCACCCAAACCCCCAGAAAATTGATGGGTTTAGTGAAATTCAGAAAACAAACCATTGCAGTTCTTTTTTAGTGGGCACAAAAAAAGGATGATTTGGATGAAATTTACAAAATAAACAATGGGAACAGAGTAACTGAAGTTTGGCGTGGACTATTCTGAACTGAGACTGCGGTAGACCAACATTGGGCATAGCACTGATAGACTGGTTTGGACCAAAAAAAATTACTTGAGAATAGGCTCTGGAAATACACTACCAAATATCAATGAATTTTTTGATTGAATCAAGTCAACTAACACACACCTTTTTCTGAAGTCGAAGCTCCGTGCTATCTTTGATGACTATCTTTCTATCGTGCTATCTCCGTTTGCTGGTAGTAATAGTAATTACGATATCGTTCCCTCTGACTCAGGGAGTAACGAAGGTCTAGCGGTGCAGGTTGTATGATTCAGAACTGACCAAATCGGAGGAAGACTTCGAACCAGTTCTGTTAATCCAGCATGTAAGTACTGAATCAAGTTGGCAGGTTGGCGTTGGCATATTATGAGATGCGAAGATTGGGCGAATTGATTGCACAACTTTCGGAGTAGTACCTGAAGCCGGCTTGAATGAAGCAGTGAGATGCTGAAGAAAAACAGTGAGTTTCACTCGAGGCTGTGAAAAAGCGATTTCAAAGTCAGGAAGAAACTGGTGATCATCTGTGTTAAGCAAAGCTTAAAGACGTTCTGGCAGCTGTCAAGAATGGTGTAGTACTCATGAATAAGACGTTGCGATCGTTAAATTTGGAATAAGGAGTCACTTCTGTAGATCAAGAGTGAGAAGTTTCGTGTAGGCACATTTGCGTCACTGACAACAGGCTGTTAAAGTAAATGAGTTGAACGTTGTGTTGAATGGTGCTATGTCTTGATGGTGTGAACAAGACGGTCTGGTCATCACACGTTGACGGATACTATTGGGGAAAGATTACCCTGTGCTAGACTAGTGGCTGGATAAAAAACGACTTCAGTAACCTTACCGAAGGCATCTAAAGCTAGTCGAAGACAAAATTACTCGAAGAATAAGTGGTCGGTAATGTCAGATTTTATATGAGTTGGTGAATACGAGCCAAGTATGAAGACCTGACGATGTGTGGTGACGATTGTGCCGGACCCCCGTGGTATTTAAGATGACACAATGGCTCGAAGTGGTTGCAGAGCGTCCACAGTGTTGATAGTTACTATACTTTCATTCTTAACCGCTGGATTAATTTTGTGTATTGGAATACTACATTGGGTAAGTACTACTTTTATCGCATGACACACCGCATGGTACTACTTATGAGAGATTCATGTTCAGTTCAGTGTTATGGAAAACATAAATACAAATAACAAACATATTTCGGACCATTTTCAGTCCAGTGGAGTGGAAAACAGTAGACAAAAAAACATGTTTCCACCCAAACAGAGGGACAAGAACGGTAATGCACTATCCAAGAAAAATCTTTTACTCTCTCAAGGAAACAGACAACAATGTTTACAAGAGAAAAAGCTTAGTGTTTTAGTGTAGAAACCAAAATAGTAATATGTTTAAATAATAAATCAGCATTAATAAGTCTTCAATACAGAACTCGTGTACACTGTGAAATCTTTTTATATTGGTTTTGTATGTTGGTATCCCAGACTGTTAATTGCTTTCGTTAGTAAGATTTGAGTTAATAAGTAAAGTCACTTCTGTTTGTTTGTTTTTCATTTTCTGTGCTCCATATCTGAATGTTAAACATATTTATAGTGGGAAATCAAGCTATTCATTCATTCATTCAGAGTAACATAGGGTATGGTCCAGGCTAAGAACGAGTGCCGCACTTCCAGTTCCCGACAAATCAAAAGATATGGCTTGATTAGGGTTCTGGACCCACATCTGACATATAGCACGCTGCGGACAGGCTACTGGATTTTCCTCTTTATCGAGTTGGAAAAAGCTAATCTTTTCCTTACGGAATTAACGATGGTGATGAAATTCGGGAACAAAGTCTACCAATCAACCACCAGTTTGTAGGGGTCAGACGAATACTCTTGATGACTATCTCTCCTTGCCGATCCTAAATCTCTGGCCTCTCCGGCTATCTAGCGGAAGAAAGGCAGAAGTGGTATCACAGCTGCTGCAGAAGATCGCGGTGATTGATTGACACAGGATTTGAGTCGTTGAGTTTGAGTCGTACGGACACGCTTACTCCTTCTTCCTGAGGATCGCTGGCGTGTTTTGGACTTAGTCATATAGAGTATTTACATGGTGGTGGTGATGAAACGAAATCCGGACCCCTCTTGACTGCGTGGTCACTTGGGTCCTTCCTGTCACTTTATATAATAGGAAACGTGATGCACCGAAGTTTGAATAGTGATTGTTTCCTATATCCTTTTATCACATCCAGTCTGTTCCAAGAACTATACCTATGAACATGGAACTCTGGCAGTGAGTCACACTTACATCGAGTCTCGCTGAGTAGACGCATTTCGAGTAACTACAGTCGACTAAATATCTCTGTTAGATCATGAAGGAATATCATTCATGTATCTGATCACGTTAGCATGTAACTTCTTTTACAAGCCTTATATGGAGGCTCATATTCTTAGTCATACAAATATGATTCTCTCCGGTTCTTTGGCAGTAAAATTCCGCTTGCCATTTAGCCCTCTATCAGTATATGAAGAGCCTTTTATGGCATGCACCACATGTGAGGTAGAGTAGTTCATTCCACATCCGGGAGTCCAGGAGTTTGTTTTCAGTAGGCAATCGGAGTACCACGCCCTGTAATTTTGTTGGCACTTCTTGAAGTTAGACGCTGTAGAGCCTCCACTAATTCAGGGGGAAACATAATTAGTGTTATTCTTTTTACATACTGAAAAGGTAGCCAAGATACATTTTACTTCGAGAATTTATCTGTTCGGCATTGATTGAGTGTTGTAATACTTTCTTATGTTCCATTCAATATCTGAATGTACTTCAAGCACTTGACATCATCTCTTATTTTTCAGCTATTTTGTGCTCGCGCCCTTTAGTCAGTCGGCTGGTAACAGGTAAACTATAGAACACGCAATCACGGTTGCCACATACGAAATAATTAGAACGTGACTTTTGGCCCGCAATCGATAGTGTTAATCGTTTAAAGGATTTGGATGCCAGGGTAGTATCCCAGTAAGAGTGATTATTGTGAACATAACTTGAACCTTTTTTTGTCTACAAAATTCTGTAACCAACCAATATTATTTGCAAGTAACAGAGCCGAATGAAGCCCCTAGAGTAATGGATCCAACCTTTCGGTGACTAATTAATTATTATTCAGCGCGTTTCGTAGCATTCCTTGATCTTAATGGACACATCTATTCCTTAAAAAGTATCGAGGATTGATGTAGAAATGATGTAGAACCTCAATGTGATAAGAGTGAGAGTTTGTACACCAAGAAGCACCAGTGAGCAGTCCCTCGCCTTCAGCTTGAGAAGCCGGTCGACAGTCAAAGTATCAAACCCTCTTATGGTGTCGCGATGACATGTGTTGAGCATAGATGATGCATTTTGATACGTCCTCCTGTTAAGAACTCATGTCGTATTTTACAGCTTGTCAGTAGCTGTTTTCATGCCCTCATGTGTTAAACAAGCTGTGAGACTAGGTGCCCATTCTGTCATTGCATTCATTGGAGTATCTTCACTCGGCTCCATTGTTAAGGTGTCCATAGATCCCCGCTGTTTACAACTTTGTTCATTAAGACTGTATTGGGAAACCGTCCTTATAAATTAGGATTGCTCAATGGGTAGTAGTTATTATCTGATGATCTTGTTGGTCTGGGAACGGGTCGTTTTCTCGATCATGACTAGGCACGTTGATAGATAACAGCGCTGAGATACGACAGTCTAGAAACCAATCACTTTTTTTTTTACTAAATAGGTTTTTAAACCCGATGAAAATGCGTTAATTCGTTGCTCCGCTATTCACATAATTGATTTCATCGAATTGTCTTTTGCTTTCGAAATTATGGTACCTCTATGTGCTTGTACCTCTGTGCTGGAGATATTTAGCAACTACTACAGCAGCATATTGCCGAGAATGAGTCTTGTTTTGTCACACTCATTAGCGGGCTTTCATCAGAAGTGACCTTACAATCTGGAAATATTCCCTGTCTTTCGCTTCATTGGCCATTCAGATGCACGCTTTTGTTGTTATTCAAATTCTCCGCATCGGTGTGAATTAAGTCTTGTCTGGCCAGTAGGGTATATTATGAACATCACTACTAGAGCCCAAGGTGAAAGTAAAAATCACTTAGCAGGGTCAGAATAATTCAGTGTATTCAAAATCTAATATATAATAACAAGCCGGCTTTTCAGTTAAACTTTAAATTATAAGTCGTACCTATATTGCCGGTTTACTCTAGGTCCCTGATCGTTCCTTCCCGTTCTCATTCCTGAGATTTCAACTTGATATATGGTTATTATCCACCATAAAGCCACTGCAAGGATGTTGCATTTGCCGTGTTTTGTTCTTCGAAGTGGACAGGCTCCCGCGTATTCCTCTTAGGAGCTCGTTTGTCCGAAATACCGGAAAAGGGGGCCGAGGCTGGTTTGTAATGTTTGCAAAAAAAAAGTTGCAAAAATAAAAGTTCCTTCAGCCGAAGCTGACTGCGAATCATACTTAGTGACAAACGGATACGCCAGCTGAGTTTATTTAGAGCGTGATTTCGGCCCTTCTTTGCAAGGGTCCTCTTCAGGGTCGAGCTGCTCAAGCTGGGAAATGAACTTGGCTTACCAAAATGGCCCAAAGTACCGATCAACCAGAACTCAGCTCACGTATCCGTTTATTACTATCAGCTATAGGCTAGTTGCAAAAATATTTGACGGTGCTACACGGATAAGTCAGCTACATTTAGTTAGAGCTATACCTTGGCCCTTCTTGGCAAGTGTTCTGTCCAGGCTCGAGCCTCTCATAGCTTGTCCACCGCTTTTCCTGAAGAGGACCCTTGCCAAGAAGGGCCGAAATATAGCTCTAATAAAATGTAGCTGACTTATCCGTTTTGCACCGTCAAATATGATTCGCAGTCAGCTTGGGTGATGGAATATCTAGTTAAAAAAAAATGATATAAAACTCTATTTACTGTCACTTGTGTTTTAAGGATTTCATCCACAACAACTTCTAGTCAATTAGTCAACTGTGTGGTTATTGTTACCAGAATCTGTTTCACCTGGTAAGCTTTTGGCCTGTCTCGAAAGGGTGTGCGGTAAGAATGACACATAAAATGAATGAATGAATTGATTTATTACATGCAGCCTAATAATAAGGCATTTGCACAGTATATACAGAAAATAAGTAAATAACGCTTAACAAGAAATACAGAGCGGCATTATCACAATATGTAGACCAAGAGCAAAAGATAAATAAACACAAACAACGAAACACGGACAGTACAATAAATTACCGCATTAGCTTGCGCACTGGGCAATGGGTAGGGAGGCGGTTGGATGATGGCAGAAGGTGCTTGCTTCTTTCTTTTAGTTTGACAGTTGGTTCCACGGCAAAAAACTTCTCCATGATTCTGTGAAAGGTAAACAACACTTGTTTACCTTTCTTAATACATTTCTGTTGTAATTATTACGGCTATTCATATCATGCGATTCTGGAGGTTTGCCATATAGTAACTTTCAGGACGTGCCAATTATATCAACTGATAAAGGGTCTCGCCCCAGAACCGGGACCCGGGCCAGAGAATGCCGCACAGATAATGCACAAAGTCGTGCCACCATTAATCACAGAGGGAAAAAATGCGCAATCCAACAATAGTGGAAAAAAGACCGAAGCAAACAAGTCGACATAATCAGCAAAGTGCTATCACGTAGGCCATCACTTCTTGCCTCTTCCTTTTTTCTTCGTGATGAATGTAGACGTAAATAATGTGGGAATTTTAACGTAAGGTACCCTGTTAGTCAATCAATCTCTGTTTCCTCCTTGTAGGGATTCAGAGGAGACCGAAGATTTATCCTGTCGTCGCGTAAACCCATCGTTTATGCACTGAAAGAAGTTTTCGTAGTTCCTCTATTCATATAATCGATTTTCATCGAATGGACATTTTCTTTCAGATTTGTGATACCTCTATGCACATGTGTATGATTAAAATATGTAGCAACTTAAACGGTGAAACGATTGCCAAAAAATAATTGTTTTTGGCGTCACAAACAATAGCAAGCTTTCTTTAGAAATTACTTTGGAATCTAGAATTAAATATTTCCCGAGCTTCGAATCTTTAACCATCAAAATGCATGCTTTGTTGAAATTGGAATTCTCCGCGTCGGTGAACATTGTCTTGTCAAGCCAGCAGTGCGAATTCTGAACATCACTAGAGCCCAAAGTGAAATATAAGAAGTCAAAATAATTCAAAAAATGATAATCTTTAAAGAGCTTCCACTTCCAACAACTTTGATAGATCGTAAGTTTAAAAGTGAGTTTCAGAAATAATTTCAGTTGTTTTGTCGATTTATACCATCAAACATATTGGCTCGTATTACTATGGATTGTACAGGCAAGCTTTTCCAAGAGCTATGAGCCATATGGCAATTATATATTACAGTATTTTTTTATTTCCACATAGCCATCATTTCCTCTCTTTCTTTTTTGTCGATTGAACCATAGTAAGTGGTTAGGAACCATTAGTCACTGGACTTTAAAAAATCTTAAATATTATATTATTATATTATTACGCTGATAAAATAAAATCACCTGTCTTTATATAATTATATTTTTGTAATTTAACATTTTAATTCCTGTCCCAAAATGTCCATTTTGCCTATTTGGAAGTTGTCTAGCATTGCTGTTTGAGCATCGTAAAATCGTGTTGTGCATTGTAGCCTATTTTCCAAGTTTCCAAATGTTTACTGTCGGAAGATTCCGGTAAATCAGCCAAATTTGTTCCCTCATTTGCACCTGCTGGAAATTCTTCATAATTATTTTCTTCTCTAACAGTTTAGCCAGGAAACCCCACTAAATGTCTGCATCAATCATAATGTGTTTTTTTTTTTTTTTTAATTGTTTTCTCAGATCTAATTCATAGATGGGATAGCTCGTTACTGGTAAGTAATTAGACAGCCGAAGACAAGATTCTTTGTGGATAAAATGACACTAAAAATAGATAGCATTTCAGACTACCGCACTGTCGTCACTGCAACTTGCTAGGTATACGACCGGTTATTTTTTGTATTATTGTATTTATTCATCACCCGTCATTTCAAAAAGAAAAAGGACGGAGTACAAAAACGAAAAGAAAAACACAACAAAAGCAAAACGTAACACCTTCGTAGAAAAAAAAACGACAATTAAAAACTGAAACTCTCTTACTGACTAAAAACTGAACACTATTACATACATATACACTTAAACTCTCGCTTAAACTCTGAGAATTAAAGTGCGTTGGAATTATTAAAGTGCGTTGGAAAACTAACTTAAATCCAGATAGTCTACAGTTATGAGACCTGCTCAAGATGCGGTCATGGAAGAGAGTACCATGGATTTATAGGTAATTGAAAATTCTGCCGAGGAATGATCATTTTTCCTTGTGATATGCTGTCTTTGATATTGTAAGTGCAGTACGATTGGTAATATTATATTTACTTATTTAACTAAATAAAGGGCCATATAAATCTTCAAAATTACCAACAATGTACTATATAATACATTACTCAAAACCGGAACTTCCCTCACGACAAACATATTGGGATCGTTAGCCTCATGTGCAGCCCAGCTAGGATGTGCAGCCCAGAACCATATAAATCCATGGTTCTGGAAAACCTTTCTGGTTTTCCAGCTAGGAAAACCAGCAACGGGTTCTCACACCGGAGAATGCGCTTCTGCAGAGAAAGAGCAGTAAAGCTGTCACCCAGGCCTGGCCAAAGAAATAACAATTATACCCCATTTTTTTTCTGGACACAACCGCAGTCCCTCGTCGAATTCACCAGGCAATTAAGTCATTCCCGATAGTGTGCATAGAACGGATTTCGACCGACGAACAGACGTGTGCTTTAAATTTTGAGAAACCGTGCAAAACCATCCAAATCAGAAGATAGACCTGAAGGCCTACTATGTCGTCCGGAGCGAACAAGACCAAAGGTTTCGATGGGATCTCAAAAATTTAATATTTGATCCAGACAATTGGGTCTTATAGAGGTCCAGTCTTCGCCAGACTCCTTGAGAAACAGATTAAGGGAAATGGCAAAAATCTGAGAAGACCAAGTTCAAATATGGATTCACCATGTGTGTTTACCCCTACAGCGTGCGTCATGTAAGTAAGTAAGTAATTTATTTATAACCCGCCGTTTTCAGAAAGCGGAGTAAATGAAGAAAGTAAATAAAACACATAAATATACACAAAAAGACACTTAATTTCAATCGTCGGCCAGGAAGCAGTGTAGAAGGTCGTGCGCTGGTTGGGTTCTGTTGTCAATGATTTTTGATAGCGAAGAAGAAACATCCAAAAGGGTAACACTTGCATCTTGAATTTTGAACTTCTCCGTCAAAGCATGGTTGTGGCATAATTTCGACAAGTGGAGCAGGTGCTTCGCATATTTAAAATAACATGATCTCATCTTTTTTATCTCCTTCTTTCGCAGAACATGAGTGACACCAGAACGAAATAGTATAGAAGGAGCGCAGAAGGTGCTGTACAATTTTCCCAAAGCTTTACGATTATAGCGCCCCCAGTTGGGGACGATGCGCCCATAGGCGGTACGGATTGATCTAGAAACTTCTTGAACAACCGAAGAGCAAAATTTTGACAACGAGGATTTGAATGTTATGCCAAGCCATCGTAGAGATTCTGTTGATCTGACGACGAACGATCCAAGAGAGATAGAAGCTTTAGCATTCAAACGATTTGACGAAGGGTTGAAATGCAGGTACTCACATTTTGAGAGGTTAACTTCAAGACCGATTTTGAGAAGTTCCGACGACAGCTTACAGACATTTTTGGTGAGTGTGGATCGGGTACGGCTTACTAAGAGCAAGTCGTCCGCGTAAGCTATGTAGCTGAAGGCGTGGTCTTTATAGAAGTAAGCAGGATGCAAAGAATCAAGACAAGAAGATATGGCCGATTTGAAGATGTAAGGAGATAAGACTCCCCCTTGACGAACACCAGTTCGGACTGGAATAATCTCTGACAAGCTACCTTGCCATTTGAACCTTACTGAAGAATGACCATACCAAAATTATAACAGATAGACAACAGACAGATTCACGCCAGAAGTAATGAGAGAAAATAGGGCCTGAGAGTGCGTTATATTGTCAAAAGCACCAGCTATATCTATAGAACATATATGTATAGCAGACTTGTCGCGGGTAGCCTGTTTCATCATTTTTGTCAATATGTGATGAGCGTGCGCACAACTGGCGCTCGAACGGAATCCAAACTGCATTGAACCAAAGCGACATTTTTCAACTATTTCTGGAAGAAGGATGTATTCCAGGATTTTGCTTATTGTACAAGAAACTGTAATTGGCCGATAGCTTTTGCAAAGGTCCGCGTCTTTCCCTCGCTTAATCACCGATGTTATAGTACCCAAGAGGAAACTATTCGGAACCAAACCCTGGCATAAACAAATTTGAAATAGCAGCTGAAGGTGTTGTGTTAAAGCTGGACACTCAATTTTGAAAAAATCGGCACTAAGGCCATCACAATCTGTAGAACCAGTTCTTCTTAATTTTCGGAAAGCAATTTCGATGGAAGAACAAGTAACGGGAAGAACAGAAGGTTGAAATATCTTCCTTGGTAGGTATTTAAGAAGTAAATTTTCAAAGTGCTGCTGAATCTGGTTTTTGCAACCACTGAATAGACCACTGTAGTGGCTGGTCCAGTCAGCCACCGTTAGCGTGGAAGGAGGTACAGCTGAACCTTTATCTGTACGAAGGACCTTTTGCCACGCTTTTTTGTCACTGGGAGCATCTAAGCCATTCAAAAGAGCATTTTTAAGTGAAGATTTGTATTCACGCTTCGTTTTAGCTTTTAGATTAAAGGCAGTACCATTCCCTGGACGTCCACAAGCAAGCCAGATTTTTAGCCAAAATTTTGCCGTGTTTTTTGCCTTCTTAACTTCAGGACTAACTTTCCAAATAGGTTTCCTTGTACCAACTCGAATTCTCTCAGTCGGTACAGCAGTATCGGCTGCCAATTTCAAGCAATGGACAAGCTCGCTATAATAACAATTAATATCAACGGACGAAGTAGTAGCTACTATACCAGTCTGAAGAAGGTGAAAAGGAACTTTTAAAAGCGAGAGAAGATTAGTTAACGTAGAAATGTAGAGCACAGCATCTATACGATTCCAGTTACGCTTTTGGATCCAGGCCTTCTTGGGATTTGGACAACTGATTGGAGAAACAGGGACAACCAAACAGAAAGACAGAGGCAGATGGTCGTCCTCAATTTTCTCCTCATCAACCTCAACAATACCGTCAATAAGACATGTTTCAGAAACAATCAAATGATCAAGGTTGGAAACATTAGCGCCACGATTATGTATATATGAAAAGGGTAGAGATTTCTCAATGAGACTGTGAGCTACCGGTAAAGAATCGAAAAATAAATCAGTCCGTACAGAGGAAGTCAGAAGATCAGTGTTGATATCCCCAACAAGAGCCCATTTCATTCCTTTCCGTGAAATGTCTGACAGAAGTGTTCTGATTTTCTGACAAGCCTTAGCAAATGAACTATGTGATGCAATGTTCCGCCGGTCGCAAGGTAAATAAATGTTAACAAGAACAATATTGTCCAGCTGAACGGCAAGTAACGGCAATGTCTACTTTCACGGAAGCTCCTGCCTTACTTCTGCCAAATTTCCGGTTTCAGCCGGGTTCCGGGTGAACTATTTGTCTTGCAAAAAAAAAATGTAAGGTCAAAAACGGATTCAGCATATCTCCTTACCCCTAAATCGAACCTCTGATCAACTTCGGATAAAACTTCAACTTTAAAAAAAAAATCCGATTTCAGCCGGATTCGCGGTGAACTTTGTGTCCCAGTAGAAAGTGATTGTCATACACTTATTCAGCATGTCTTTTTACCCGTAAATCGAACACCTAAAGAAATTCATATAAAACTTTTACTTTCAACAAATTTTCTGGTTTCGGCCGGATTCCGGGCGATCTACTTGTCCGACGAGAAAATCATTCTCATATTCGGATTCAGCTTGTTTCCCTATCCTGAAACCGAACCTCTAATCAACTTCAGATTAAACTTTTATTTTTGACAAATTTTCCGGTTCTGGCCGGATTCCCGGTGATCTACTTGTCCGACGAGAAAATCATTTTCATATTCGGATTCAGCATGTCTCCTTACCCCTAAACCGGACATCTAATCAACTTTAGATAAAACTTTTACTTTAAGCAAACTTTCCGGTTTTGGCCGGATTCCGGGTGAACTACTTGTCCGGCGAGAAAATGGTTTTCATATTCGTGTTCAGCATGCCGTCTTACTCCTGAACCGACTATCTCATCAGCTTTTAAAAAATAATTTTCTCGCCCCTTAATTTGAAACCCCTCCCCTAAATATGCAGCTATCGGGCCCATCTACGAACTTGACCTTTCCCTTGATGTGAAGAGCACTCACACCAAGTTTCATCAAAGTATCTCATTCTCTTCGAGAGTTATCGTGCTGACAGACTCACAACTGTTGCGATGTCATAGGTATCCCTCCACTTACGTTTTGGGACCCCAAAAACAATACTTTGAAGCTCCTCATGTCCTTGTGCGTGACTGAGTTGTCCGCGGACCTTTTGAGCTTTCGGCGCAATTTGGATTGCGTGACTGGCAAAACTGGCTCCGTCGAAAATGTGCTAAAAAGTCGCAGTAGGTACAAAACGAAACTATGGCGAAAGGTGCGGGTTTCAGAAGCGTGTAATTCTGTAATTCTATATAGTATATGTAAAAGGCACATTAAGTAAGATTTCAAGGTTTAAAATTTTTCGTATTGAAAGAACCTAAACTTGTTTAAGTATGCGTTCGTGCATTTCCTTTTTTTTTTTTTTGTATTACTCCGCTCTAGACCTACCTAAGAAGCGGGTCATAAATAAATAAATATGAGCAAAGTGGCCTGTTCTTGGGTGTACTGTCTTTTTGAAAGTACGCTATAGCTTATCGGGTCATATTCTTTCGTGGCTACTTGCTAGTTTTCATAAACTAACTTTTACTGGTTACTTTATCCCCGGCTAAAGGCAAGTCTTTCTTAGTATTGGGAGAACTTTATGATTTGTCACCGAGCTGTTAAAAAACCATGAATATGGTGTCAAAATTCTCATTTTGGTTTTCTTTGCACGGATGTCGCTGCACTACTCGTTCGAAACAAAATCCCTTTGTGAAATGGTATTAATCAAACTCAGTATATCACACTTAATGTTCTTGAAGGGTATGAAGTACTGGCTTACGACTCAGTGTGACACTTTAACGACTTCTGCATTTTGAATGTGTGGTGCATCCAAGCTTTTGTCTGCTCAACGTAATGTCTATCTGATTAACCGTAAATCGAAGAAAGGATTAAATAGATTGTCATTTATTAACCGGAACGTGGGGATGACGCACCTCTCTGTTTAGAGACTACGTGTTGTAGCGTGGCTATAGGAAGTCAAACTGTTCGTTCAGTTAAGAATTATCGATTAGAAAAATAGTGTTAAAGCACAGCTCCTACTGGAAATGATCTTTTCATCATGAAATGGATCAGAAAAAACTTTCTTGAAAATACCATTACTTTCCATCTGAAATGAGCGATATTCTTGATAGTGCTTGGCGTCTCTGCACAGCCTTCCTGCTCTCCGACGCGGCAGCTGGGCGCAAAACATTTGAAAACTGAACGGGCCGTGGAGAAAAAGTACGAAGTAAAATTAGTCAAAAGCAGAAGATTCCCATATCCTTCTATGTGAAAGAGTTGTCAGCGGACGTTGAAGATTCTGGCAAACTTTGCGTTGTGTAACGGGCGAAACTCGGCACGGCCGAAAACGCACTAAAAATTCGTAGGCACAAAGCGAAACAATGGAGAAAGATGGGGATTTCAAAAGCTTATAATTCCATAAGGGAGCTAGGTATATTGTAAAAGGTAGAATAAGCAAGAGGGGTCCTTTAAGAGACGTCATGTCGAATTCCTTTCGCGTGACGTAATACAAGGGCGATTTCCCGGATTCACTTTCCTAAAAGTAAACCGACCTCGCTAGCGCCAGAACTAAAGGAAAGGGCTCGTTTGCGCTAGACAACTTCCCGCTGTTTTGCCCCTTTCCGCGTACGAAGTGGATCCAACTTCCATGTCACTTTCCAAAAGTAGTGGAGTGCCTGAACATTCTCGGAAAAGTGAAGCTAGCTGTAGCCGAGTCGCAAGAACACACGTCGGATAAACCAGGGGATCTTTCCAGACCGCCCGAATCGCCCTTTAACCAGACTCAACCAGTCTGTACTCCGATGTTCTGGTAGGGTGTCAACTACTGGCTTACGATTGACGTTGTGTTTTGTTCGATGGAGTTTCACTCTTGTTTTCATAGTTCGTCATAAAGTTTTGCTTCTTACCTTTTTGTTTGATCATTCCAGCTACTGTAGTTTCATAACTAAACAAAATACGTCGAACTACAGTAAAACTACACCCGAAAAAACACAACTTGGGAATGACAGTTTCTAACTCCGCTTTCACATTTACGCGTCGAGCCTTTCACACTAAAGGCGCATTATCGCCGTTCCCGAGGACTCCTCGGGGAATCGAAGGGAACGGCGAGAATAGAGGGAGTCACTCCATGCGGACTCCGCGTACGGAAATAGCGAGGACACGCGGAATGCTTCGACATTGGATTTTGTTCAAAAAAAAAAAATAGGTAGAGGCTTGTTCTCGCCGTTCCCCGAGGACTCCTCCGGGAATCGAAGGGAACGGCGAGAATAGAGGGAGTCACTCCATGCGGACTCCGCGTACACAATCAGCGAGAACACGTTGCTTGTATGGCTTGACCACATTTTAAGACGAACACTCCAGAATAAGTATCACTTCAGTCCCTTCCTGATAGGGCGAACAGATGATAAGGATTTCCCGACCGGAATTTCTTCCCGAAGGTTTTCAGTAAATTTGATTTCTTTATAGGAATATACGGAGGAGATAGAGCGCCTCAAGCGGGACTTGGTGGCAACACGCGAGAAGTCTGGTGTCTTCCTTGCTTATGAAAACTACCAAGAGTTAATTATGTCCAAAGAGACTGTAGAAAAGGAGCTGAGTGAGAAGCTAGGCAGGATCAAAGCGATTGAAGAGGAGAAAGAGAAGATGGAGGTAAGCTTGATGTTTTTGTTAAAGTTTGGGCGAGAGATAGAGTTTGTTTAAATGTTGAAAGGTTAACCAAATAGGCGTGAGATCTGACAGTCTAGTTGCACTTCATATACTTACTTAAACAGGCCCGAAAACCAGATAGAAATGCGTTACTCGTTCGTCCGCAATCAACAGATAGTGGATCTCATCGAATGATACTGATGCTTCCTTCTATCCTAGAAATATTCAGCAACGTATGGGGTGCTGCCGGAAAATAACTATAACAACAAGAGCTACGAGCTCATATTGCACTTGTTACGAGTAGGCACGGCTCGGTTATGTCAATGATGTATCTAGTGTTTGCTAGGTGTCTTCCCACCAAGTTTCATCTCGATCCCTCCACTCATAGCGTTTCCCAAGATTTCCGGTTGCCCCCTCCAGCTCCCCCCAAAAGTCACCGGATCCGGTCCGGATTTTAAGTGGGTCGTCTGAGACATGAGGTCTTTCCAAATATCAAGTTCCATCGAGATCCGATCACCCGTTCAAAAGTTACAAATACCTCAAGATCCCGGATTCCCCCTCCCTCCACTCCCCCACTGTGCCCGAATCGGCTCGGTTATGTCAATGATGTATCTAGTGTTTGCTATGTGTCTTCCCACCAAGTTTCATCTCGATCCCTCCACTCATAGCGTTTCCCAAGATTTCCGGTTGCCCCCTCCAGCTCCCCCCAAAAGTCACCGGATCCGGTCAGGATTTTAAGTGGGTCGTCTGAGGCATGATGTCTTTCCAAATATCAAGTTCCATCGAGATCCGATCACCCGTTCAAAAGTTATAAATACCTCAAGATTCCGGATTCCCCCTTCCTCCACTCCCCCCACAGTGCCCGAATCGGCTCGGTTATGTCAATGATGTATCTAGTGTTTGCTACGTGTCTTCCCACCAAGTTTCATCTCGATCCCTCCACTCATTGCGTTTCCCAAGATTTCCGGTTGCCCCCTCCAGCTCCCCCCAAAAGTCATCGGATCCGGCCCGGATTTTAAATGGGTCGTCTGAGGCATGAGGTCTTTCCAAATATCAAGTTTCATCGAGTTCCGACCAACCGTTCAAAAGTTATAAATACCTCAAGATTCCGGATTCTCCCTCCCTCCACTCCCCCCACGGTGCTCGGATGGGGGAAGTGACTATTTCCAACTTAATCATTTGGGGTCCCTGATATGCCTGCCAAGTTTCATCGTCCTAGCTTATGTGGAAGTGCCCGAACTAGCAAAACCTGGACAGACCGACAGACCGACGGACGGACTGAAATTGCGATCGCTATATGGCACTTGGCCGAAGGGCAAGTGCCATAAAAATACATATCTTATCAGAGGAGTGCTTCCTCCTGAAATTCTCTGCCTCTGAATGAATTTTCGGTTGTCGTGCATGCAGCGCACATTCTGAACGTTATTACTAGAACCCCAGGTGAAAAACTTCATTATATGATTCAAAATACTTCAGTGTATCAAATATCAGGTGTAAAAATAAGTTGCCTTTTCAGCTAAACTTTAAACATAAATACTTAAAACAACAGTAATAATGAGTTTTTCATCAAAGTTTAAGCAAGTCCACTGAATGATTATGTAAAAGCAGTGCTTGAATTCTTATATTTGTATGTGAAATTGATAACAAAAATAATATTATTTTCAATGATACGTTCGAATAATAATAATAATTAATTTATAACCCATTGCACATGAACGATGTGAAGATAGCGGAGTAAAAAGATAATGAAAGAAATAAACAACAGAAACACGCTAAATAATCGAAAGTTAGTTTTTGAAATAAATACCTCCAGTCCCTCCACACACTGTAAAAAAAAATCTTGCAGAATTTGCTACTGGGATTATTCTTGTCTTTATTGAGACACAATTATCTCTAATTCCGGTTAATCAGATCCTAGTAGGAAACACTGCAGTTAACTTGAATCCTTACTCGGAGGAACTTTTTAGTATAATATAAAAAGAAAATCATGCAAGATTTGCTACTGGGATTAATCTTGTCTCAATTGAGATAAGATTATCTCTAATTCGGATTAATTTTATCCCAGTAGAGATAAGATTAATTCCAGTAGCAAACACTGCAAAAGACAAGATTATCTCTAATTCGGATTAAGCTTATCCCAGTAGAGATAAGATTCATATCAGTAGCAAATACTGCAGTTAACTTTAATCCTTACTCGGAGAAACTTTTTACAGTGTACTCTGAATGAAACGTTGATGGAGACTACACTGTAAAAAGTGTCTCCAAATAAGGATGCAGTATTTGCTACTGGGATTAATATTATCTCTATCTGGGTAAAATTAATCCGAATTAGGGATAATCTTATCTCAATAAAGACAAGAGTAATCCCAGTAGCAAATACTGCAGTAAACTTTAATCCTAACTCGAAGAAACTTTTTACAGTGGACTCTGACTGAAATGGTGATGGAGACTTTCGCCTCCTAAGTTCGTTGTTACAGACAAGATTATCTCCAATTCGGATTAATCTTATCCCAGTAGAGATAAGACTAATCCCAGTAGCAAATACTGCAGTTAACTTTAGTCCTTACTCGGATAAGCTTTTTACAGTGGACTCTGAATGAAACGGTGATGGAGACTTTCGCCTCCTCGTCCGTTGGTGCCGGGCTTCTATTAAGTTCGTTGTTGCTCTAAATTACTACGTCACCAACCTCGTCATTCCGAGTCAAAAATAGGAATTGTAACCTCGTAAATTAAGCCAGCTCACACCTTGGTACACCTCCAGTCCGGTCAAGGCACTGACAGGAGAAAAATCGTAAAGAGATGAGGAAAGCCACGCCCATTTGACGTTGCTATTTCTTCGCCTTTTTCTTCATTCATCAACTTAATACTGTTGAGATATTAGACTTTTTGGCAGGGAAAGGGAAAACGGAGCGAAACTTAACGTGATTGGTTGTTGACAGCAAGCAATCCGTTAGAATCAAATGAAATTTGTTGAACGAATAATTTGATTATTTTTTTTTAATTGTCCATCAGCAACACAAAGAAGAAAAAGATCGATTTTTTTATTTATTTATCACCCGTCATTTCAAACAGAAATAGGAGGGAGTACAAAACGAAAAGAAAAACAAAACAAAAGCAAAACGCAAGACTTTCATAGGAAACACACAAAAAATCTACAATTACAAACTGGGACTCTCTGACTGACTAAAAACTGAAGACGATTACATACATATACACTTAAACTCTGAGAATTTTGCTCCACGGGTTGGACTGGATTTTTTAGTTGTACTTGCTAATCAGGTTAGAGATAGCAAGCTCAGGGTCTCTTATGTTATAATTTTCATCATCGGTATTTCTTGTCCAAGGGGGGAGCCGAAGTAAGAATTTGGAGAATCTGAAGAAAGTGGAACGGAGTTTATTTTTTTCACTAGCTGAGAATATTTGCCAGAAGGGAGCTAGGTAAAGAAATAAGGATATTGCAACGATTATGAGAAAAAGAAAAAAACAAGCAAAACTAACCCGAGGGGCTGCTCACTTCTTTCGCGAGTTGTACTTTGTACCTGCCTCCACCTCGGGTGATCTCCGTGCCTTCTGGTCTGCCTCCGTGCCTCTCTGCCTCTTACTATACGCCAACATTGCCAATGAGCAAGCCCATCGCATTTAATTTGATGCAAGATCAAACAAACTTTGTTTACAATATAAACAGATTTTTATATGAGAAACATTCTGCAATGAGATGAAATTTATTCGTCATGGTCGCGCTTAAAAAACTTAACTTAAAGTTCAATGGGCACATCAAACTACCCAATTCCACTCTGTAACAACCTAGGAACATAGCTTACCCCCTAAATCGGCAGGTTTTTCAACAGTTTCCTCTCTGTGATATTTCAAAGCGTAATTTTCTGGGCCAGTACATTCTCAATTTACTAGCTTGGACAAAGATAAAAGTGATGTTTCCTGTAATACTTAGTAGATCTTTATTTTATACATAAATCAGCTTGTATAATTCAGATTTGAATAGGTTATTTGTTTTTGAATGATTTTTGTAGCTATGCTATTTTTTATAAGCTTATTGCATATCCTGGTACATTTTATAAAGCAAGCTAATCAAGCTTTACAACACTATTCCACAAAGAAAAACTTTTAATAGGCACTTTAAGCCATGGGACTTCTGATGAAACACTAGAACAATCAGTTAAACTGCATCTGCGGCTTGACTTTGGTGACATCTCAAATATATCCTTTTCTATCAAGCATTGCTGGGAGTTTTTGAGTTTCCTGCCACGATATCCCAGCTCCTAAGATTTGGATCGCCGAAATGCCAGAGCGGTAAAGACAAGGGATAACAAGAGAACGGCCGATTTTCGTAGCGCCTTCTAAGGGAAGTCGGAAATGTTTATTTCTGAAGCATTTAATACAAAGTAAGCATTAGAGGTGTCCATTGTGCTTTAAATAAAAATCCTTCATTTATTTAAATAGTACTTTACTTACCAATAATTTGATGGGTTTACTTTATTGACGTTCAAATTCCGGTCTGTGCTTAGCCGTAAGCAGGCGCGAAGCCCCCCCCCCCCTCCCAACGCAATTAATTCGTAGCCGACGGTTATAGAGACAGGGGTGCGAATTTGATGCGCAGTTGCGAACCCCCATTTATTATCAATTCCCATTTATTATTAATTTTATTAATCCCTATTTATTATTAATCCGACATATCTTCCTATTAAATTAACTGTGAGGTTCGAAAACAGGCAAGACGTGGCAAGCTTAACAGCGGTAAATTCTTTGTGTCTGCCCTTTTCGGTGATAGTGTTAAAATACTCGCTAGCAAGTTTTGTCTTACAAACCTTACTTACTTACTATCAGTTTTCCTTGGGTTGGCTGCAGTCTGTCTATTAAAGCACACCTAGCACTATTAACTGTTCGTGTTCCAGTATTGTAAAGTAGTTGGTTACTCTCAAACAAGGCTCTGATTTTAGCAAAATTACCCACGGCTTTAGCGGTTTTGACTAGGCCCATTGACCTCTAATAGTAAAAGGAAAGAATTTGCATAACGTTTTTGCAAAGGGCGAGCTTTTCGCAAACGGTCATCGGGAGCATAATACTAATAAGTTTATTTAAAAGCCCAGGGGCCATATAGATATCACAACAATAATACACATTACAAGAGAAAAGAACAACAATATTGTCCTACGGCTATGAAGCCTCACTACTAAGCTTAATCGCTCTTAGCTTCAGCGCTCCGTCGATAAATTCGCACACCTTTGTTATAACCCTTTCCGAAGTGCTATTCAGGATATCCAGAAGAAGCAAAACACTCCCCTTAAAAAAAGATCCCCTTAACTCCAAAAGCTCCTGGCATCGATTGAGAAAGTGGTCCATGTTTTCCTGTACCCCTGCTTTGCAAAGTTGGAAGGCTTCGAAATAGCAAAACTGTTTCAGTGTGAAAATTAATTAGTTGTCAGTAGGGAGGCTAGGATACTCCGTATTTACAATTTACGATTTGGTTTATTTATTCATAGATATCTTTTACAAACAAAAATAGTGCTCGACATGTCGTTACAGGTAAAAAGACGAACCAAGGAATAATAATAATAATCTGTATTTAAAGCCAGAGGCCATATACATGAACAGGTTATACACTAATTAACCAACTAAATTAAACAAAATACAACAAAAATTCAACTTCTATTCTCTCGAAATTTCACTCCTTCATCGATAAATCTACACACTTTGCATATTATCTGCGCCGATGTACAATCCAAGATGTCAGGAGTCTGGAAAATATATATGTCTGAAAATATTCCTTGAGCCCAAGCTGACTATGAAACATACATCACATAATGTATACAACGGATACGTCAGCTACGATGCTTCATCAGCCTATGATTTATATATACAATTCACGGTTTAAGATACAATTCATCAAAACTTGAACGCGAATTAAAATGACAAAAAAGATGATTGAGATAGTCATCAAAGATGAAATGGTTAAGTATTTGTGTCACAACACAAATAAAGAAACGCGATGAAAAGAAATGTACGATATCAACTTTTAAAGAGCGTTGAAATATTTAGTAAAATATGACACAAAAGAGCTTGGGTCTTCTGGGTTTAAGAATGGATTACGGAGGTAGGTTGCATTGACATTATATGCAGGACGGGTCCCCATCATCATAAGGTACGGTTGACAGTTGTTATTTTTTTTTTCAGGGTATTTTCGAAGGTTTAAAGAAGCGAATATCGAAATACGAAAAGGATTTGAAGTCAACATGCTTGCAGAGGTTAGTAAAACTATGATAGACATAGCACGAGAGAACATTGCCCCCCAACCCCCATCATAATAGGGTCGACCGAGGTCAAGGGTGAATAACTCCGGTCACGGTCGGGGTTTAACCTTCGGTTTCCCACGATGAGGTAGCGGGGAGGACGAGCGACCTTGATTCGAACCAAAGTGGATCTTACCTCACTAAATTCATTTCTTTAGTGTCACACCTTTTATTTTACTTTCCTGAAGTTCAGTCTCCGCATGCCCTAACCTTGTAAGGGGAAGACAAGCGCGAGCAGTCGAATTCACCCCAACGAAGCAGTCGAATCGTTAATTATTGTGGTATTAACCCCTATTGAACGGGCCATGGAGCTTTGTAGGGGTCGAAATTTATTTTGTTCCTTTATTTTGATTTTAATAAAATTGAACTGAACTGGACTGAATTCACCCCTATGAAAGTTTCAAAGTCCAAAGTCGGAGTTGAAGGTGGTTTCGTTGGTGAAGATTCCCTTATAGAACAAGGAGCCACGTTGGACTTTGTAAGGTCCAGAATGGACTTTAGAAGGTCCAGAATGGACTTTAGAAGGTCCAGAATGGACTTTAGAAGGTCCGGAATGGACTTTAGAAGGTCCAGAATTAACCCCTATGTAACAGGCCATGGAGCTTAAATTGCTTTCAGAAAAAATATTCCTTCAAATATTCCTTCAGCGCGAGCTGACTGCGAATCACATTTGACAGTGCAAAACGGATACGTCAACTTAAATTTTAGAAAGAGGACACTTGTCAAGAAGAGCCGAAGTATAGCTCTAATAAAACTGTCTAATTTGTTGGGGTCGACATTTATTTGCAAACGGTGAACTTCGACGGCCTTTGAAACGGAAATCAAGCAACCGGGTAAGCCAACTTCGAACACAACTTTGATCAAAAACGCAACGAGTAATTCTCTCTTTTTCTGTAGTATTTCCAACCATTCTTGTTCCCGAGATTCTACACTCCATAAGTTAATCCTGTAATAGCATTAGACTGATTATCACGCTTGCCACGTTGTTGTCTTTACGACGTATCAGGCTCCCGATCATTGTTTCCGAGAAGCTTTTTGGTCGAATACTGATTATGCAAATGTTGCCAAGTTTGTCGCAAGGGCCATGGTAAGAGGCTAAAAATAGCTGAAGCCTTGTGTAGTTTTCTGTAAGCATAGCTAATTTATATATATATAAGTAAGTAAGTAAGTATATTTATAACCCACTAAAGTTTTGACAAAAACAAACAGTGGAGTAAATAAGGAGAAAAAAATAAGAAAGAAAAAAAAAAAGACAAAATACGCTAACAAAAAAAGACTAAAATAACCTAATAAGGCGGTGGTGAGGATTCAACCTCATACAAGCATCGGCCAGTAAATCCTCGTGTAAGGATTTAAAAAGTACAAGTATATCAGTAGCACCGTAAACACGGATAATTTTGCGGTTACTGTGCGAACGTGGTAAATACAGTAGAAATTTACAGTATCGAAAATAATCGATTCTAATCCGTTTAAGATCACGTTCTGTCAAGATACTGTATAAACCAGCGTTGAACAGAACAGCTGGATTACAAAAACAAGCGTAAAGCTTTGCTAAAGCACTTCGTCGATATTTGCCTCGGTTCGCAACAATTTTTTAATAACCAAACCTGAGTTTACTTTTGATATCACTTAGTGTTTTTTCACGCAATTGTGAGAAAGCTCCGCACACAGAAATACCCAACCATTTAAAGCAATTCACTCTAGGAATGCAAAAATCATGACAATCAAGTGACGTTAGGGTTGAGACATGATTAAAAGATAGGTATTCGCATTTATCAATGTTTAAACGGAGGCCAATATCACTGAAACTCGAAGAAACTCTCTGCACGGTTGAAGAAAGACTACCTTTGCATCTGCTGATGAGAAGCAGGTCATCTGCGTATGCAAGGTAAGAAACATCAGTCATACCAACAAAAAAAGTATTACATATTTTTGATAGGACACCCGCTATACACGCATTAAACAAATAAGGTGAGAGCACACCTTTCTGCCTTACACCACATCGCACAGATACATTTCCAAAAATATTCCCATTTGACTTCAGACGAAGATAAGAGTTTGAGTACCAAAAGCGAAGAATATGTATCACGGATACATTAACACCAAGTGAAAAAAGAGCATACCAGACTTGACTATGAACCACACTATCGAAAGCTTTCGCCAAATCCAAAGTGCATAAATGAAGTACATATCCCTTTTTATGAGCATCTTTTAACAGGCAAGCTAGAGCTCTATGTGCTCTATATATCATATATAAGCTATTATATATCATATATAATAGCTTTATTTCAGCCAAAGCCCATGTAACACAACGAAACAAAAACACAAGAACGCGCTACGGACACACGTCCCTAAGTAATCAACTCTGCCAGGGCATTTGAGCAAAAACATAATCTAGTGCAAGGTGTCCTTAACTTACGAGCGCTATGTCGAATTAAGTTCGTAAAGACTTCCTAATTAGCTCGCTATCAAGTTTTTGTCTGAATAAACCTTAACTACTTTCCTATCCTCTTATTTAAACCTGTGCGTCACCCCTTAAGTCTCGGTCTTTTCTTTCTCTCGGTCCTTTTCTCTCGGTCCTTTTATTTCAATTAAACTTCCTTCAAGGTTCCAGGGAAAATATTATCGAAGACGGACACATGGATTGTAATGATGATACATATGGACGATTTTAGCGGTTGGAAAGCTCCGCGATTTTTGTGCCGGCTGTATTTGCGACTTCGGCTAAAACTTGCTTTACTTTCCAAAGCAGTTTTGGCGCTCCGCTAGTTTTTGAAAGCGGAGCGAATTCTTCTGGAAAGCGAATCCATGACGGAAAGTTGTAACAGCTTTCATGAGTTCTTGGCCTTGGTGGGTTTTTGCCAGAGGAAAATAACACTAGGGAGTAGCACCAATACTTAAAGGACCCCTCGCACTATTTACTCTTCAACTTACAGTATCTTAAAATATTTGAATACTTTAAAACTAGGCTGTTTTTTCAACAAGTAACCCCCGTTTTACTAGACCCGTTGACTTTTAGCGAAAACAGGGAAAACCTTTACATAACCGGTTATTCTGATGGAAAAACTTCTCGCAGACAAACGTCAACAGCGTGATACATATCGAAGGTAGCATAACAGGGCAAGTGAGAAATCCATCAAGGTTTTGGTGGAGGGGTTACCGGATGAAATTGTGGTCTCCGGGTGTTGAAATATATGGAGTGATTATGGAAGTAGGTTGCGTTAGTATTATAGGTAAGACAGGTTCTTTAACAAATATGACACACACTCGAATAGCAGCGTATCACCACTAGCGATAGAGAACTCCCTATTGAAACTCGCTCACCTTTGCTTTACTAGAAATTTCTGAAGTCGCAAGTTTGTCTTGCTTTAAATACCGCAAGCGTAGTCGGTGACGCTACGAGTATTGCCCGTTTGCAAAGCGTGGAAAACATACGTCTTGACGCTACTCGCTAGTGTTATTTTACTCGGATATTCGCACTTCTTGTCGGAAAACGGGTCTTGTGAGCGTCAGAACCGCCGTAGGAGGAGCTAAAGCTCCGTTACTTCAGCCGTTTTCGTCTGCGCAAGAGTAAGTTGAGCGGTCGTGTCCCATTTTTTTTTGTATCCGCGTGTCAATTTTTTCACACTTTTCAATCTAGATTGGCACCAGCATGATGCTACGTCTCCTCCGTCGATGGCATTAAATGTTTAATTCCCCTAATCTTTCTCATCACTACACTAATAATAATTAAAAAAATACGACCTAGTAAAGTTCGTAAAATGTTTAAAACAAAACTATTCACTTATCACCTATCAGAATTGGTAAATATCGCTGAGCGGTCGTAAGCTGAGCGGTCGTGTCCCATTTTTTTTTTTTATCCGCGTATCAATTTTTTCACAATTTGCAATCTAGATTGACACCAGCATGATACTACGTCTCCTCCGTCGATGACATTAAATGTTTAATTCCCCTAATCTTTCTCTATCACTACACTAATAATAATTAAAAATACGACTTAGTAAAGTTCGTAATATGTTTGAAACGAAACTATTCACTTATCACCTATCAGAATTGGTAAATATCAGAGAAGATTGTTCATGCGTTTTCTGCGTAAGGTGAAAAAAACTGCAATTTTTGCGGGAAGCTAAAAACTTGTCGCTAGAAACAGGCATAGTGACTGTGGATTTTGCTAAACGTGTTTGATGAAAATAAATTTTAATTGAGTTGAAAGTTGGACCCTCATGTTAGTTTGAGTTTCACTGCCTCATATATTAAGTTTGCTAACATCTTTTGTTCAGCTACCTTCACACAGCTGCTTCTGCGCTCCTTCTATACTATTTCGTTCTGGTGTCACTCATGTTCTGTGAAAAAAGTAGATTGAAAAGATGAGATCATGTAATTTTAAATATGCAAAGCACCTACTCCACCTGTCGAAATTATGTCATACCATACATTGACGGAGAAGTTCAAAATTCAAGGTGCAAGAGTTGCACTTTTGGATGTTTCCCCATCGCTTTAAACATTGACGGACAACAGGGCCCAACCAGCGCACGACCTTATCCACTGCTTCCTCGCCGAAGATTGAAAATTAAGTGTAATTTTTTTTGTGTGTTATGTGTTTTATTTATTTTCTTTCATTTACTCCGCTTTTACAAAATGGTGGGTTATAAATAAATTACGTACTTACTTGTTTACACACTTTATCTCAGGGATGAGCAAGTGCATCTGGTGAAAAAGCATGCGGAAACAGAGAAGAAGCTGATTCATCAAGCCAAAGAAATTCTCTACGTCGCGGATGAATCAGTCACCGACGTGAGCAAGCTGCAGTCCAAACTGGACCGAAGACGGTAAGAGAATAGACAAGGCCGTATCCAGGGGGGGACTTCCCCCCCCCCCCCCCCCCACACACACACACCGAAACATACAAAAATAACGATTTTTATAGGTTTTTCCTTCTGATCTGAAATCTAGTTTTTTTTTGTGCTTTTTTGTCCGACCAGCAGCCCCCAAAACGCACCCCCCCTCCCGAAATAAATTCCTGGCTACGGCCTGAGAGTAGACCTCTGTGCGCGAAGCGGGCATGCCTTAAAGTTTTAATTTGTCAGAGTAAAACGGGTACGGCAGCTGAAATTTGCCACTGTTAGAGCGTGGAGCCTTCCTACAGTTTGACCTTGAATCATAAGTTGCGTTTTTACAGATACCACGGTAGCCTAACTGAATCTGCAATTAGAATTGAACGTTATTTTTTAGGTTATTTGTATTTTATTAATCGTAGTCTAGCATGTTATTGACCATATTTATCATAAGAAGTCGGTATAAATGTCGCAAAATTGTATATATTTGTAGATCTTCTGTTATGACGTTATGTTTTGACGTAAAAACAACCCATCGGCTTGTCCGTTATCTGTTTTTTAGATTTATTGAATTGAATTGAATTAGTCGTTTTTGAAGTAACCGTGGTATCTGATATACGGTTGCTCTGCAAAAATGACAATTTCCGAAATTGCACTTTTCGAAGCCATCCCAAAAGAAAAACAGATATTCAGTCCCATCACTAAGTGCCAAACTTCCTTCCCAATTCGCACCAATTTGACAAAATTGGAGGGGCACGCTCGCTCCCTTCACTCACATAGGACTACTTCCTGGGGCAATAGTTGAGATACGACAATTTAGTTACAATGGTTAGGTTGGGTTAAGTTAGTTTTTCTTTTCTTTTTTTGTATTGTGTTGCGAGAGCAACACTTTGGTATTGTCGTGTTTTTATGGCACTTGCCCTTAGGCCAAGTGCCATATAGCGATCGCAATTTCTGTCCGTCCGTCGGTCTGTCGGTCTGTCCAGGTTTTGCTAGTTCGGGCACTTCCACATATGCTAGGATGATAAAACTTGGCAGGCATATCAGGGACCCCAAATGATTAAGTTGGAAATAGTCACTTCCCCGATCCGAGCACCGTGGGGGGAGTGGAGGGAGGGGGAATCCGGAATCTTGAGGTATTTTTAACTTTTGAACGGGTGATCGGATCTCGATGAAACTATATATTTGGAACGACCTCATGCCTCAGACGACCGACTTAAAATCCGGACTGGATCCGGTGACTTTTGGGGGGAGCTGGAGGGGGTAACCGGAAATCTTGGGAAACGCTATGAGTGGAGGGATCGAGATGAAACTTGGTGGGAAGACACCTAGCAAACACTAGATACCTCATTGACATCACCGAGCCGATTCGGGCACTGTGGGGGGAGTGGAGGGAGGGGGAATCCGGAATCTTGAGGAATTTATAACTTTTGAACGGGTGATCGGATCTCGATGAAACTTGATATTTGGAAAGAGCTCATGCCTCAGACGACCTACTTAAAATCCGGACCGGATCCGGTGACTTTTGGGGGGAGCTGGAGGGGGCAACCGGAAATCTTGGGAAACGCTATGAGTGGAGGGATCGAGATGAAACTTGGTGGGAAGACACCTAGCATACACTAGATACATCATTGACATAACCGAGCCGATTCGGGTACTGTGGGGGGAGTGGAGGGAGGGGGAATCCGGAATCTTGAGGTATTTATAACTTTTGAACGGGTGATCGGATCTCGATGGAACTTGATATTTGGAAAGACCTCATGCCTCAGACGACCCACTTAAAATCCGGACCGGATCCGGTGACTTTTGGGGGGAGCTGGAGGGGGCAACCGGAAATCTTGGGAAATGCTATGAGTGGAGGGGTCGAGATGAAACTTGGTGGGAAGACACCTAGCAAACACTAGATACATCATTGACATGACCAAGCCGATTCGGGCACTGTCGGGGGAGTGGAGGGAGGGGGAATCCGGAATCTTGAGGTATTTATAACTTTTGAACGGGTGACCGGATCTCGATGAAACTTTATATTTGGAATGACCTCATGCCTCAGACGACCCACTTAAAATCCGGACCGGATCCGGTGACTTTTGGGGGGAGCTGGAGGGGCAACCGGAAATCTTGGGAAACGCTATGAGTGGAGGGATCGAGATGAAAATTGGTGTGAAGACACCTAGCAAACACTAGATACATCATTGACATAACCGAGCTAATTTGGGCACTGTGGGGGGAGTGGAGGGAGGTGGAATCCAGAATCTTGAGGTATTTATAACTTTTGAACGGGTGATCGGATCTCGATGGAACTTGATATTTGGAAAGGCCTCATGCCTCAGACGACCCACTTAAAATCCGGACCGGATCCGGTGACTTTTGGGGGGAGCTGGAGGGGGCAACCAGAAATCTTGGGAAACGCTATGAGTGGAGGGATCAAGCTGAAACTTGGTGGTGAGACCCTAGCAAACACTAGATACATCATTGACATGACCGAGCCGATTCGGGCACTGTCGGGGGAGTGGAGGGAGGGGGAATCCGGAATCTTGAGGTATTTATAACTTTTGAACGGGTGACCGGATCTCGATGAAACTTGATATTTGGAAAGACCTCATGCCTCAGACGACCCACTTAAAATCCGGACCGGATCCGGTGACTTTTGGGGGGGAGCTGGAGGGGAGAACCGGAAATATTGGAAAACGCTATGAGTGGAGGGATCGAGATGAAACTTGGTGGAAAGATACCTAGCAAACACTAGATATATCATTGACATAACCGAGCCGTGCCTACTCGTAACAAGTGCCATATGAGCTCGTAGCTCTTGTTTTTCCTAGTACCCCGATTTCAGCTTATTCTTAGGAAGTGGCAAGGCTCTAACCTGTGCGGTTTTTATGGTAAGTGTGCCGGATTGATGAATTTTGGAAAGCTCCGTAGAACTCTAGCCTGGGGCAAAAAGGATGGTTTTTGCTTGTAATTGAGCCAGAGCCTACAGTATGTGAAGTGAAGTGGAGTCTTATAGCCTATGTCAGAGAGGACTATCTGAAGTTATGCAGCCAAGATTTCGTTTCATCAGACCATGTTTCTACTTTCGAGTGGAAAGCTCCGTTCTAGCAGGCAAGCGGACAGGCACCAGTTTTAAACTGAAGATGGACTAAAATCTATAAGTGCTAAATATGTGCGGCAGTTCCTTGGCCCCACAGCCAATACATCTTCTTTGAGTGATAAAAAGAAAAATTAGTCACGATGTCTTCGATTGAAAAGAATAATGTTCGCGCTGAGGGATAACCATGTGATTAGAGATTACGTCATCAGTTCAGAAAATATTCTTCTTGGATTGGAACGTCTCATTTTGAAAACCTTGATGGTTTGACAGATTCAGCATTTAACGTTAGGAAAGAAACAAAACCAAAGTGTTGCTCTCGCAACACTTTATTCGGCGAAGCCGTAAAAGGTTGCTGCAACACTTCACGTTGCCCAGGCAACGTAGGTCTACTTTGTATTAACCATGGCCCTTTAGGGCTTTCAGTGTTAATAAATATCTATCTATCTATCGAGTCCGTAACGGAAAGTTGTAACGGCTTTCATGAGTTCTTGGCCGTGGTGGGTTTTCGCCAGAGGAAAACAACACTAGGGAGTTGCACCAATACTTAAAGGACCCCTCGCACTATTTACTCTTCAGCTTACAGTATCTTAAAATATTTGAATACTTTAAAACTAGGCTGTTCTCGATGTACTCCTTGATTTTTCTTCTCTGGGGATTTACTGCGATGAGCTGTTTGTATAGGTAACGAATTGTAATGTTCTCAGTAAAGTACGGCTGAGGCGGCGTTTGTAAAGTGCGTAAAGTTGCTCCGCTAACCTGCGTAAAGTACTTTATGGTAGCAGGCAAGAAGTTCGACTTTAGTTAACTTTTTTAGTAAAGTTCGAAGGTTTGACCAATAGGAGAAGAGATCGAAAACAAGGTATGAAAAATAAATTCGAAAATTGGGAGTAGGAAACTGAAAAATTATGAGATGATGATTCTTGTGGTTAATATGATAATAATAACAAGGTCGAATAGCTTGAAACGTTTTTTTTTACTTGCGAGAATAATTAGAAACAATTTTTTTTTTGAATTTGTTGTTCATGTTGGTTTTTGTCAGGTGAGTTGGGAAGAAAAAAATACTTATTGCATTAAATTTTGTTGAACTTTATTTTTTACTGGATTATTCTAATTATTGAAGGTTCCTTTTTTTGTATCAGGAAATTAACCATGGCCAATTATGGCTATTAGTGTTAATAAATATTTACCTATGGTTCATATATGATAATAATAATCTCTGATGATTAGAATCTTTCTCTTCCTTGAACAAACTGCCTCACAAAATACTCGTAATGTTATTTATGTGAAGTTTCCGTCTGAACGGCGACCAACTTTACGGAGCATACTTCGTGAAAAACTTTACGAACTTTACTAACGCCGTCTGAGTCGTCCTTAAGTCCTTACCTCACTCGTTTGCATCGGGCAGGTCATGGGGAGTCTATTTACTCCGCATGGTGTATTACAGAGATTGGGAGACGGAGGTTTTTTTCTTATTGTTCTTGCCATTACTTGTTCATTTAAATAGGCTTGAAGACTCGGCAAAATGCAATACTTCGTTGTTCCGCGATTCACGAACAGTCGATTTTCATATTTTGAATATTTTCTTTCGGATATGTGGTACCTCGATGAGATGATGCCGCCATCCTAAAATGGCAGATCGGTGTCTTCCAGCTACTGTGGGACCAGTTTTCAAAACTTTTCCCATCTTCACTTGACATTCTAATTTGTTGGCGCTTTCCACGTGATGGACAAGAAACCAAGCCAAAAAAAAGCCAGGCTTCACCTTCCCAATTACCAGATACCTGAATCTTCCGCACATCCAGGCCAGCTCTTCCGGAAACAGTATAGGTATGCTTATTTGAACGTTGTCGAACTTTGAACAGTTGGAGAAGAAAACACTAAAACCAAATGGAGAGAAGCTTTAGCTTAACCCCTATTTTATTTATTCGTTTATTTCCCTCAGAACTCAGGAGTACAAAGTAATGTATAAAATAGAACTATCCCTAAACCATCTGGTCCATTCAGTGACAAATACATATTATAAAAAATACATACGATTTCGACAACTAAGTTACACCTACGCACTACATTTCTTTTACCCTTTTCTGGATGCCAGGCAAACTTCTCTGCGAAACACTTGCCGAAAGCATTTATTTCATGTCTAGTTTGTCGTATCAGTATGGTATCGAAATGCGTGCTTTATTTTCCTCTCTTCCTTGTTTCATGTTTTACATCATAAATAAATGTATGAAAATCTATCTATACCTTTTAGCCAACTCTCCCGGTACTCCGCCTTCGCCCGCTACACCAATCTTCCTAATCCAAAGTAGTTTACTCCACAGTGCCCACTTGGAGATTCTAAATAGAGCCAGACATGTTTATAACTGTATTTATAATACAACAATAGTACATATTACAAAGGAAAACAACAACAATAATTTCCTACGGCTATGAAGCCTCACTACTAAGCTTGGTCGCTCTTAGCTTCAACGCTCCGTCCATAAACTCGCACACCTTTGTTATAACCCTTTCCGAAGTGCTATTCAGGATATCCGGAAGAGCAAAACACTCCCCTTAAAATAAGATCCCCTTAACTCCGAAAGCTCCTGGCATCGATTGATAAAGTGGTCCACGTTTTCCTCTACCCCTGCTTTGCAAAGTTGGCAATTATACCTGACATCTGGACCAGTCCTATGCCTATCAAAAACTCTAAATCTACCAAACAGGGGGAGGGAATTAGCTCTAGCCTGGATGCACAACTTCAAAACTTTTTGAGGTAGATTCATTTTAAAATAAAACTCGGGCCCAAACACCTTCTTAAACTCACGGTAAAACTCCAAAGTTTCGGACTGACTTATTAAAGCTCTCCAATTTGAGTTCAGTTCAGACTAGTCCACAAATACCAAACTATTAAAATGAACTCTGAACTTGGTATTTAGCTTGGATTCGCTAGTCGGATGATGATCAGAGAATTTTCAGTTATTATTGTGTAGGTTTTTTAGGGGAAAGTGTTTTTTATCATATTGTTTTTTTTTCTTTGTACTACGTCCTTTTTCTTTGCTGAAATGACGGGTGATAATTCAGTAAAAGCTACCTCTTAAAGTTCTTGCCCCAGGAAGTAGTCCTATCTAAATGAAGGGAGAGAGTGTGCCCCTCCCCCTCCTAAAAATGCTTGACTTACCGATAGTATGATCGAATATGATTTTGTCCATTTGCCCTCCTGTCTCTTCCAACCGGCAAAAGCTAAGCGTCTTTCACGTAATTTAATCCAGTATGCCGCGATTATAAAGACCACACGTGAAAAATTACCATATAATAATTGAATGAAAAAAAGATATGAATAGTAGGTGCAGGATATAGCACCCAAAGTATGAATTTTAATTGCTAATTCTTAATCGTTCTTCCATAAGTAATTAGTATTATGATATGTTACTTTTTTGGACATAGGGTCATAGCAGTAGTGTAGACTAGCGTCGAGTAGGCAGGTTGGTGCATTATTTATCAATTTATTTATCTCAAAACTGAGGATGTCAGATGCAACAAATAAATCAAAACTAAAAAAGGGAAGCCCGAAAACAAAAACACCGACATCTAGAAAACGCCGCATGCAGTTGCCACGAAACTGTTTTTGAGGTACTTGAAACCTTTAATTCTTTTTTTTTGTGTTCTTTAATAGCACATCCTCGCAAGCAGTGTTTTTGCTGTGCTATTTATGTATCTTCGATTGTCTTGCTAATAAAACTATTCTACTACTACTTTACCAAGACGTCTATTGACAGTTTGCACTTCGAGAAATACCTCACCAAAATACTAATATCTACTTTCATCACTAGTTCCAAACTAATTTCCCAACAACTTGACACAAACGTAGGGTCTTATGTTGCTGATCATGAAAGTGAGAATTACTGTTTTGTGCACATGTGTAAAATAAATTTAATCCAATCTAATCGTAAAGAACTTTTACCGCACTACACGGCCATAAAAGAGGGCTGAAGCAAAAAGCTTCTTTTCAGGCCGTAGTTTTCTACAAGCCGGTTTATAAGAAATTACCAAGGCCATCATAGTCGTAGATGCTGTAAGGTGTTCGAAGTTAGCTACAAACCATACCTCCACTCAAGTCCTTGTCAGTATGAGCGTACGTAAGCCCTTTGACAACCTTTCCGGTGGCAGGTGTCAGTGTGGTGCCGCTCTCAACGGACTGAAGACGGAGACTAAGAGCGTGTTCCACCCTTTTACCAATAGTAACTATTAGTTACTATTTCCGTTCCATCCTCACGAAAAGTTACTACGCTGACCGTTCCAACCTTCTCGGAATAGTAACTAATAGTTACTATTTGCTTACCATGCTCGGGAGCGTAGTAAGCGTAGTAACTGCGCATCTCTGTAACGTGATTGGTCGGATTCGCCCCTGGCGTGAGATCCTGCTGGAAAATAGAAAAATCGTTCCAGCCTTGACGGCTAAAAAACAGAATTCGTGACGTCATGTGTAGTAACTACGGTAAGTAGGATGGAACACGCTCTAAGAATATTAGTAGCCTCTATGGGCTCAGTCTCAGAGCTAAACGGTTTGACCAGCAGGGTATCAGTGGTAACCTGCTGCAGGGCAATGAAGTCTCCATCAGTAGTCCCACAGCCAACTGTACGGGAGGTCACTGATCTCTGTAACAGAAAGAACAAGATCTACGAGCTCATGTGGCACTTGTTACGAGTAGGCGGTATTTTTCAGATACCACGGTCGATTACTCAGTTGATATCAGATATCACAGTAACTAAATACTAAAAATTAAATGTTACCTACTATAAATCCAAGCAATTCTTACGAAGAAATTCACCAAAATCACATACTTAAGCTAGAATATTTAGTTATATTTAGGGCTCGGGCCTGGAAAGGATCCTTGCCAAGAAGGGGCGAAATATCGCTCTAATAAAATTCAACTGCCATATCCATTTTTTGTTTATTTTATTAATGTAGTTTATTTATTGTTATCAAGTAATTAATATTGACCTGTCGAGTTGATTGATATTGATTGAAGTGTCTGTATTTGTATTGACATATCCCAAGCTATTTTTATGTATTTAAAGATATTATGGATTAAATCATCATCATCCATTTAGCACGGTCAACTATAACACGGTACTTGGCTAGATACTCAGGAACTGCAAATACGACTTTGATCGTGGTATGAGATACCACCGGTAGATAGATAGATATTTTTATGGCACTTGAGCTTACTCAAGTGCCATATAGCGATTGTTATTTCTGTCCGTCAGTCGGTCTGTCGGTCCCGGTTTTGCTAGTTCGGGCACTTCCAGATAAGCTAGGACGATGAAACTTTGCAAGCATATCAGGAACTGGACCAGATTGAATTAGAAATTGTCGCTTCCTCGATCCGACCATCTGGAGGGGAGTGGAGGGAGGGGGAATCCGGAAAAAATAGGAAAAATGAGATATTTTTAGCTTACGAACGGGTGATCGGATCTTAATGAAACTTAATACATGGAAGGACTTCGTGTCTCAGACCCTCCATTTTAAATCCAGACCGGATCCGGTGACACTGGGGGGAGTTAGAGGGGGAAACCGGAAATCTTGGAAAACACTTAGAGTGGAGGGATCCGAATGAAACTTGGTGAAAAGTACAAGCAAAAGTCCTAGATACGTGACTGATATAACCGGAACGGATCCGCTCACTTTGGGGGAGTTGGGGGGGGGAGAGAAGTCCGAATTTGTATTGATCCCACGAGTTCCGTGCTTCCTGATGTGCTGGGACGATGGAAATTGACAGGCATGTCTGGGACCCGACCAGCTTAAATAGGAAATCATCAATTCCCCGATTCGACCATCTGGGGGGGGAGTGGAGGGAGGGTGAAGCCAAAATTTGAGGTATTTTTAGCTTGCGAACGGGTGATCGGATCTTGATGAAAATTGATATTTAGGATGACCTCGTGTCTCAGACACCTCACTTTAAATCCGGGCCGGATCCGATGACACTGGGGGGAGTTGGAGGAGGGAACCGGAAATTTTGAGAAACGCTTAAAGTGGAGGGATCGGGATGAAACTTGGTGGGAAAAACAAGCACAGGTCCTAGAAACGTCATTGACATAACCGGACCGGATCAGGGCACTGTGGGGGAGTTGGGGTGGGGAACCGGAAATTTTGAGAAACGCTTAAAGTGGAGGGATCGGGATGAAACTTGGTGGGAAAAACAAGCACAGGTCCTAGACACGTCATTGACATAACCGGACCGGATCAGGGCACTGTGGGGGAGTTGGGATGGGGGTCCGGATTTCTAGCGATCCCGCGAGTTCGGCATACTTCCTGGTGTCCTAGGGCGATGAAACTTGGCAGGTATGTCAAGGATCCGAACAGATTGACTTGAGAACAGCCGTTTCCCCGACCCGACCATCGTGGGGGGAGTGGGTGGATGGGGAGTCCGGAATCTAGTGGCGTGCATAACTTTTGAACGGGTGATCGGATCTTGATGAAAATTGATATTTAGGATGACCTTGTGTCTCAGACACCTCACTTTAAATCCGGGCCGGATCCGATGACACTGGGGGGAGTTGGAGGAGGTAACCGGAAATTTTGAGAAACGCTTAAAGTGGAGGGATCGGGATGAAACTTGGTGGGAAAAACAAGCACAGGTCCTAGACACGTCATTGACATAACCGGACCAGATCCGATGACACTGGGAGGAGTTGGAGGAGGGAACCGGAAATTTTGAGAAACGCTTAAAGTGGAGGGATCGGGATGAAACTTGGTGGGAAAAACAAGCACAGGTCCTCGACACGTCATTGACATAACCGGACCGGATCAGGGCACTGTGGGGGAGTTGGGGTGGGGGTCCGGATTTCTAGCGATCCCGCGAGTTCGGCATACTTCCTGATGTCCTAGGGCGATGAAACTTGGCAGGTATGTCAGGGATCCGAACAGATTGACTTGAGAACAGCCGTTTCCCCGACCCGACCATCGTGGGGGGAGTGGGTGGATGGGGAGTCCTGAATCTAGTGGCGTGCATAACTTTTGAACGGGTGATCGGATTTGAATGAAACTTGTCTGGTGAGCTATTGCCTCGGACGTTCAGTGTCACGTCCGAGTCGGGTCCGATACCTGTGGGGATGGGGGGGGGGGTGGTGGAAAACTCAAGAAACTCTAAAAGTAGAGGGATTGGGACGAAACTTAATGGATGGAACAAGCATTAGGCCTAGATGAAATTGACGGAGCCAGATCGTTTCGGGGCTCTGTGGGGGGAGTCGGAGGGGGTTTCCTGGAATTCCGGTAGTTGTGAGTTACAATAGTTCCAGATGTAAAACGACAATGAAACTTTGCAGGCATATTAGCGACCCGAATTATCTTGACTTAAAAACCTGACACAACATACCCCCGGAAACTTCCGTTCCTAGATCCGAGCATTTTTGGGGGAGCAAGAGAAGAGAAATATGGACTTCTATAAATTGCGAACGAGTGGTCTGATTCGAGTGAAACTTCATGGGTGATACGAATCGATGGCCTCGACATGTAAAACATGCGTTCGAACCATATGCGACCACGATTAGGGGAATTGGGGGTGGGGGGACTTTTGACATGCACAAAAACCAAACGGATGGACCGAATGAGATGCAATTCGACAGTGCCAAGTTTATGCGGCCTAGATTTGTTATTTGGCGTCTGGGCCGGATTCGGCCAAGGTAGGGGGGGGGGGGTACTGGAAACTTGCAGATAGGCTATGCTCCAATTTCAGTCAAACTTGATGAGGGAATTAAGAGATTGGGCCCGAACCGGCTCCGACAACGTTGGTGGGAAGGGGGGGGGGGGGGTACCGGAACTTTCCAAAAATGCTCAGATTCGAGTGAAACTTGGTAGATGGTATAAACGAAGATGCTTTAGGTGGTCGATTTTTTTTTATTCCGAACCAGATTCGGCCACGGTAGGTGGAAATAGAGTGAGTACCGGAAATCGTGTAGCACGTCTAGGGATCAAACAAATGGATTTATTGGGATGAAAGTTTGAACAGTCATGTGCATTTGCAATCGAGACGATGCCGGAACTGCTCAGAAATGAGTGAAACTAAATATCCTATTTCTATTTCCGAACCGCCTTTTTGGATGGCGGGTGTATTTTGTGACGTTTTCATCTACTTTCTTGTACAGCCTACTCGTACAAGTGCCATATGAGCTCGTAGCTCTTGTTTATTGATCTAACTCGTAGCGCCGACATAGCACTAAATACGTCGACTTGTAAATTTAACGTGTTAAAATACTTGAATATATACGATTATTACATAAAACAAAATAAATCACTTGAAATTCATTCGTTTTTTGTTAATTATCTCAGTTCAGTTTATTTTTACGACCAAATACATTCAACTATGATGCCAGTACCCGCCCCAAGAAAGGTACAAAAAAGCACTTGCAATTAGGCGGGTACATAAAATTCATTTCCTAACTTATACCTAACTGGAAACAAAACAACAACAAAAAACACTAAAATAAAAAATAATAACCAATCTCTCATCAACTCGTTTAATAATAATAATGAGAAACAAGAAAAATAATAAGAAAATAGGAAAAAAAAAAAATATGAACCTTGGCATAGCAAATACTTTTTCAATTTATTTTTAAATAACCCCAGGTGCTCAGCCGCCCGAATGCTCTCCGGAACAGAGTTCCAAACATTAGGCCCCGAAAATCTAGTAGGGAAGCCGGCCCTGGTTCCACTTCTATGCGGGATGGCGAAGTCACTAGCATGACGCGTTTCATAATAATGCAAAGATCTATTGTCACTAAAATAATCACGAAAAACCTATGGACTTGCATCATTCCAACATTGATAAGCAAAAATTCCGACTTGGCACTCCCATAGCTGTCCTACATTCAGCACTTGCAGCTTTTTGAAGCAAGCTGCAGTGTTGTGTACACCTTCAACATATTCACCTATAAGACGCATCGCTTTATTTTGAAGAATCTGAACACGTTTAAAATTCACCTAAAAATTGCTTACCCATAACATGCAGCCATACGAAATATATGGGTGAATCAAAGCGTGGTATAAAAGCAATAAAACTCTCGGAGGTAAACATTTTTTGAAACGTCGAATTGCTCCCAGGCCCCGGGCAACCTTTGTTGCAATAATATCACTGTGGCGTTTCCACGAAAGATTACAATCAATGTAAAAACCTAAATAACGGATTTCCTGAACCTGAACTACAGGTTGTACTACTGAACTTTAACGGTTTAGTAAAATATGGTACAAAGGAATTTGAATACCGGTTGGTGCGACATTTAACTGGCACCAGGAGATTTTGGTGCCGCGTCCGTCTTGTTGCTGGTGCTAGATTTGGTAGAATATCTCTGTGCTTTCACTGGCAAGGATTGATCGGCCAAAACATAACAATAGTAGCTGTAATGGGGGTATCGGATACCATGGTATGGGCAAAAACGCAACTAACGCCTGCTTCTCGTAGGTCCGTTGATGAAGAAAACGATGGGAAAATTCCACAGTTTGTTGAAACGTTCCATCGGGAAGTTGATCGAATGGGGGAAGAAGTTGTTCGCGGTATCCAGGACCATCTGCGATCCTGTGTTTCCCAGAGCTCCGTGTACGGTAAGTCTTTCATTTAGTTAACAATTATTCTAAAAGCCGCAGCGGGAGATCTTTTTAAATTTAAGTAATATTTAAAATACCTGCCGCACTTATAAGGCCAATGTAACTTATTTCCGTAACAGCATTCATTAGTTCTGAAACCCGGAGTCCCAAATTTTGTTCAAAATTTAAAAAAAAATTACATTCTAAACCCGGTAGTGACTACTAATCTTTGCACTTATTAACACTGAGTGTGTGAGCCGAATTCGAACAATCAATCAATCAATTAGCTTCATTTCAGCACAAGTGACATAAATAAAAAAAGAAAAAATAAAGAAAAACACTAGAGAACATAAGAATTGTCGCTGAACGACCGCCAAATCGGCAAGTAAAAAAATATATGGTTAGAAGCCAGCGCGGTAAGCTCAATATCACATAATTTAAGTCGTGACAGTAGAGACACTTGTGCTATCCGGCGAATTTCAGTAAACGTGTAAAAGTGATTCGCGCAGAGCTAACACTGCAAATGTGCGGAAGCCGAAAGAGCAGACGATATGCATTGTTCTAGCACACTTTCATACTCTGCATGGCCTTTGCAGTGGGATAGAACGCATAATGCATAGAACGGATACGTCAGCTACGATGCTTTGGCAGCGATATTTCGGCCCTTCTTGGCAAGGGTCCTCGTCAGGCTATCTACCTTTCAGGGACATCTGAAGGTACACACCTGTAGTAAATAACTGAAGCTTCTGCCGACTATAAATATCCTATCTTATAAATATCCTACCAATTGACAATAGCGTTCGGGAGCAAGTGTCTGGCATCACATGCTCATCGAGCAATTCTACCTGATTTTGATACTACAGCAAATAGCAGGCCTAATACGCGACAGAGACAGAGGGACGCTGATTCCCAGAGACTAGAAAGATCACCCATAAACTCGACAGATCGTTACCTGAAATCTTTTGTACCCTATTTTACCCAATATTTTAATTCTAATTAATTCAAATTATATTTTCAAGTTGTGTACGTGTAGATGAAGTTAAGTCAAATTATATGTTCAAGTTGTACGTGTATGAAATGTCTACTTATGTAATTGTCATATGTTATTTGTGTGAATGACGATCCAGTGCTAGCGTGTATAATACAAGCTATTAAGGAAATAAAGTACAGTATTATTATTCGGGGAAATTAGTTTTAAATACCACTGTAGGGAAAAAACTGGTGCTGAGATTTAATTTTCGATACGGTTGCTGTTTCTACTGCTCGATGGGGCGATGACAGGAAAGATTTTTTTCTCTATTTTGGTCAAATTTTCTTCCATTATCGCTGCCCAGAGCATCTTGGCTGACGTATACGGTTTATTTATTTATTCATTTATTTCCCTCAGAACTGAGGAGTACAAAATAATGTATAAAAAAGAACTATGCCTAAACCATCTGGTCCATTCATTAACACATAAATACTATAAAAATGTATTGCTTGAATATATGCTTCCCAGTACGCTTGGGCTCAAGGAGTATTTATAGTGTATGAGATGTTTCATTTCCTGTCCTGCAAACCTGACTTGCCATTTCGTTGTAAATTCAATCCTTACTGCCGTGCCGACGGGAATACGATACAAAGTTACCTTTTCTATGTTTTCATGTCATATTTTATGATCAGTTTTGTTTATTTTTAACTCTTTTGACTGGCAAGCGACACAGTAGCCACGGAGGGTTCCGGTGTGCCTGTCACAATTACGTCAGAAGACGGGTGTGTGCCAAGGTTTAGTTTGTGTTGTCCAATTTAAAAATCTGGCATGGGTTTGCACAAATAAAGATGCTGAGATGCCGTGATAGGGGGGAGGTAGAAGAAGCCTTTTATGTACAGTACCAATAATCCTTAGGGAAATTGTGGAGCCTAGCCGATGTCAGAGATCTCTGATCGAATCAGATCGAATCTGATCATAAAAGGATTCGAATTCGAATATTAAAGGATTCGAACCCGAATCCAGGGCTAGGTACGAATCCGATTGCGAAACCACTGTTCATGCTGAGGATTTGAGTCCGGATTCGAATCCGACCTTGATAAAAATCAAATCGTGTACATATAGGTTATAGTTTAAAAATGAGAGGTGAATAAAAGCACTGATATGTAAGGTAATCAGATAACGTGATAGATTACTGAGGATGGTGGTGGTTAAGACCAAAGAGTTAGTGTTGTACGCTGGGGTTTAGTTTAGGTTAAGTAGAATCAACTTTAGTTTCACCTTACCTTCAATTACCTTAAATCGCATTGTCCAGCGACAAAGGTGCCAATGCTCCTGTAGAGTCGCTGGTGGTGTGATGATTTTTTGGTTGAATTTTCTAATTAGTTTGTAGACAGCTAATGCCTGGTTGCTGACTCCGCTGCATCCCATTCGTACTTCCAGGCTTTTGACGACCATTCCTTGTCCAACTTAACTTTGAAAGCATGTTCTGCGCTGACAGTATCCTCGGACAGGGAGTTCCAGCTGTTGATCACTCGGGTTGTGAAGAACTAGTTTCTAGCTTGGGTACTAGTGGATGGCTTGCTGATCTTCTTTGAGTGCCCTCTATTCCTTACTGCTGTTGAAGAGTTGAAGCATTACTTGTTTGTCAAGTATTTTGAATGTTTGGATTGCGTTTCCTCTTCTTCTTCTGTAGGTAAGGCTTGGTAGGTTGAGCTCTTGAAGTCTCTGGCTGTAGGACTTGTCTTTTAAACCGTGGACTAATTTGGTGGCCCTTCTCTGTACTTTTTCTAGTACTTCACAGTCCTTTTTTAGACCTGGACTGGCAACCGACAACGGGGGCTTAGTCATTCTGGGAATATCCGATGGGTTTGGCTTGGATTTGTTCGGGAAGTGATTTAACTAGTTTCAAGAGTTCTGTGTAAAGTTTCAGTGAAGAAGGTCATACGGAGATTTATAAGTTGAGTATATAAGTGTTTCTATTATAGTCTAGTAATGTAAATAAATAATGTAGTAGCTGAGTTCTCGATTCCGTTCAGGCGTAGGGTTTGGAACCCGAGCGTACAGTCTTAGTATGCAAAATTAGGTTGCCCGAGCCCACTGTGTAAAAATTCGGAAAATGGTAACCCAGAAAGTCTAGAAATTTGAGTGGATTCGTAAGATTAAGGGTTAGGAATCCGAGTCCGAATCCCAATCCGTCCTGACAAGCAGAAGATTCGAATCCGGCCAAAAGCACGAATCCGGATTCGGATTCGCCCATTTCTGCCCGATGTACTAAGTTCCTGATTATTATTGTTATTATGTATTTGTAATCCTTCAAAACTGAAGAACAAATACAAAATTGAAGACATAAGTATTTTACAGAAGTATATATTACAGAATGACGCAAATGTCAGTTATGTTGATCCTCCGCGATATTTCGGCCCTTCTTGGCAAGGGTCCTCTTCTGGTTGTTGGTGGAAGAAAGGAACCTGCAATAGATAAATGAAGGCTCTAGCTACTAAATAAATATCCTTAGAATATCCTTCGGACGTGAATTTTAGTATTTTTGCGCACAGTGCATCAAACGGTTGCAACGTAGATTTTGTTTTTTGAAATAGCCCTTTTTCGAAAACACCTTCTTTTCCACCTTTAGTAGCACGAATTGTTTCACCGGTTGTGATAGCCAAACCTTCGGTGTACAAGTTCTACTGAATACAGCTAGCGATGTTTAATTGTCGAGTCCCAGTTAACAACTGATACAACCAGTTTTGTCTTTGCCAGATCCAGTCTTCGCCAGACTGCTTGAATATTTTTACTATTAAAATTCAGAAACAGATTAAGGCCAAATAGCTAATCATCTGAGAAAACCAAGTTCAGATATGGATTCAGTATGTGTGTTTACCCTTCTAAGACATATATATTTTGACGAGGGAGGGGGGGGCTAACCAGGAAACCAAATGGGGGTCTGACAGTGCGTCTGATAAAATCAGTAAGGCCAGTTAGGGGTACCAGTAAACTGAGTTGACATCCAGCTTGGATATCGGCCGTGCTGGAGCTACAGAAACCATCTATGAACTCGACCTGTCCCTTGACCCAGAGAATCCTCACACCAAGCTTCATCCAAATATCTCGTTCTCTTCGAGAGTTATCGTGCTCACAGACAGACGGACAACCTTGGCGATGTCATAGGTATTCCTCCACCTACGCTTTGGGATCCCAAAAAGGAATACAGTACATGAAATAGTAAATGTGTACTGGTTGCACAAAGCACGTATGTGCTTTGTGTGTAACTGGTCGTCAGCCGGAATGATTTTTTTTTAGTAAAGTTGTTGAATCCTGAATAGAATACGCGGAGTCAGCGCATTGATCCATTGAATGGCTAAGGGTCTGCAAGGTGGTAATAACTCCATCACAGTTCCTCCTACTCCTGGCTTTTGGGATCCCAGTGGAGGGATACCTCTGACTTCGTAAAAGTTGTCCGTCTGTGAGTACGATAACTCTCGAAGGGAATGCGATATTTGGATGAGACTTGGTATGGGGATTCTTTGGGTCAAGGCACACTTCGAGTACGTAGATGGGCCCTGTAGCCCTACATTTAGAGGGAGGCGGGGGGCGGGTTCAAAGTAAGGGGTGAATCAAAATATTTTCTAACAGCTAATGAGATAGTCGATTTAGGGGTAAGAAGATAGTTCGCCCGCGCTCAGGCTGAAATCGGAAAATTTGTTAAGAGTAAATATTTTAATTGAAGTTGATTAGATATTCGTTAGGGGTAAGAAGACATGCTGAATCCGCATTTGACAATCATTTTTTACACTGACACATTGTTCGCCCGAAATCCGGCTGAAACTGGAAATTTGTTAGAAGTAAAAGTTTTATCTGAAGTTTATTAGAGGCTCGATGTAGTCGTAAGAAGGCATTCTGAATCCGTATATGAAATCGTTTTCTCGTCGAACGAGTAGTTCGCCGGGAATCTGGCCAAAACCTGAAAATTTTTTAAAGTTTTATCTGAAGTTGATTATAGGGATAAGGAGATATGCTGAATTCGTTTTTGAGCTTTAGTTTCTCCCGGACAAGTAGTTCGCCCGGAATCTGGTTGAAACCGGAGATTTGGCAGAAGCAAGGCAGGAAGTTTCGACCGGTTTCGTCAAAAGAGATATGACCAATAGTGGTAAACACACGTGCTGAATCTGTGTCTGAACTTGATTTTCTCAGATGATTAGCTATTTGGCCTTAGTCTGTTTCAGAATTTTAATAGTAAAAATGTTCAAGGAGTTGGGTGAAGACTGAGACTATATCTGGCGAAGAAAAGACCCAATTGTCTGGATCAAATATTGAATTTTTGTGATCCCATCGAAACCGTTGCTCTTGTTATGTCTATGCTCCATCATTTGACATTTCATTGCAAGACGGGTGATGAACACATTCTTTCATTCAGACTATTGACGCATGAACTCTAGATTCGTTATTCTATTCGCTTCGGCAATTATAGTGATTCCTACCAGTCCAGTTCTATTTGGCGAATAATATTTATGTTAAGATAATCAGACATGGTATTAGTTTTCCAATTAGACAGGGCGTGCTGCTTAATTGGCCGTCTTTAATGGGTGTCATGTTAGTTCTATGGCTTGGCTTGTCTCGTATGTCACTGAATAGACAGCTCGAAAAGCAACTTGCTTTTTGTTGGCTCGCCTTTGAATACAACGAGAATGCTTAAAGGACTCCTCTTGCTTATTCTGCCTTTTATAATATACCTAGCTGCCTTATGGAATTGTAAGCTTTTGAAATCTCCATCTTTCTTCATTTTTTCGTTTTTTTTTTGTTTTTTTTTGTTTGTTTTTTTTTAGACCCGCGTAGCATCTTTCCAAACATTTTGATTGTTTACTTTTTGGGCTACGACTCCTCCTCCACTCGGTGACGTTAATATTTCCTTAATCTCTTTAACGTCACCTACTCTTTCTAAACAAACATACACACTTCAAACTTTAATAAATTTTAACTTCTGCATTTCAACTGTACAATTTAATTTTTTTTTAAATTTAAATTTACCAATCTTAATACTTATTTATTCTTATTTCAATATAATTATAAACCTTTTTCTACGAAATCACCACCTCTACACATAAAAACTTCTACAAAATAAAAACGAAAAAAACACCACCAAACAACTCCATAATCCATAATCTCAAACCACTCTATTTACTTTAATCTTTACCATTGTATGTTGTCTTACCATTGTTTCGTTTTGTACCTACGAATTTGTAGTGCATTTTCGGCCGTGCCGAGTTTTGCCTGTTACACAACACAAAGTTTGCCATAACCTTCAACGTCCCGTGACAACTCTTTCAAACTCAAGGATAAGAGAATTTTCTGTTTTTGACTAATTTTATTTGCTTAGATTTCGTACTTTTTTTTATCTTCGGTGTGTTCAGTTTTCAAAGTTTTGCGCCGAGACGCCGCGTTAGAGAGCAGAAAGGCTGTGCAGAGTCGTCAGACGCTAACAAGAAATCGCTAAGTTCAGATGTAAAGTAATGGTATTTTCGAGAATTTTTTTCTTATCAATGTCATAGTGAAAAGTTCGTTTCTAGTAGGAGTTGTGCTTTAAGGTTGAACGGGACATCCCAGGCCCAGCAACTTTTAATAGAAATATGGAATGTTAAATGATCTGTCTTACCTATAATACTAACGCAACCTACTTCGATAATCACTCCATATATTTCTAAGCCCTACGCTGATTTCGAAATGAGCAAAGGGGTTAGAGATTCAGCAATTAAAAACTGAATTACGTGAATGTACTCGCGGTTTTGTCGTAATATAGTGATGCTTTGGTGAAAGGAAAAGTTACAGGTGTAAGGAAATAGATATTAAAGTTGGTTTCATCAATAAATCAATCATTTATTATAATAACCGTAGCAAATAGTTGGTTTCTCGTCATTCTGGGAATAAAATATGAACAACACATATTTACAATTGCGAAGTAGATGTGTCGTAACAGTCATAATGCACAAAACAGCGTGCAGTAATTAAAACTCAATGAACTTAAAACAGTCGGTTTCTTGTCTAATTATTGTTCTAACGTTGATTTTGGTTTTGAGTTAGCATTGGTTTTGAGCAGAAACATCGTGTTCTGAACCTTCTTTAAATACTTGGCTGTTTCCATTTATTTCAGTAATATGTTCGAGGTTTATTTACAATAAAAAAAAAACACGAGGCTTAAGCTAGAAATGTAGCAAAATCAGACAGTGGATATATAATTGGAACCCTACAACCCACAGTTAACAGCACACAAGCTGCGAATCGGTGGATTAAATACAGAGTATTATGCATTTCGAAAAACCTAAAGCACGAACATTCCGAACATGACAGGTCTAACAACTGATTCAGTATTTTTATTATTATCATTATAGTAATCATAGTGTCTTATCGTCTTTTTTTCTGATAATCACCCCGTTACTATTATTAGTAATTTGCGTCTGTAGAAGAAGTTACAAAGAAGATGCACACACGGATTCAGCCAAGAGAGACTTAGCTGATTAGCAGTGAGCTGATGCTAGGAACCGTCGGTTCCTATTCTTATAGCTTTTGCCAAGGATCGGGGTTAGAGTAGCCAAAAAGATTACGAGTTTGTAGATGGTTTTTATAGTTGGTATTGGTCTCCACCACTGCTGTCTCCCGTATGGAAATAATTCAAGTCATTGTATTATGGGACATTTTTCGAATCGTAAACTGTTGAAAACAATGGAAACGATCGTAAACAATTGCTTTTTACGATTGGAAAAATCGGTTTCAATGGTTAAAAATACAATCGTTAACAACTGTTAACAATCTAAATTCTTATAGCTTTTGCCAGCGATCGGGGTTAGAGTAGCCAAACAGATTACGGCTTTGTAGGTTGTTTTTATAGTTGGTACTGGTCTCTACCACTGCTGTCTCCCGTATGGAAATAATTCCAGTCATTGTATTATGGGACATTTTTTCAATCGTAAATTGTTGAAAACAATGGAAACGATCGTAAACAATTGTTTTTTTACGATTGGAAAAACAACTGTTTACAGTCGTAAACAACTGTTATCATAAACAACTGTTTCCAGTCGTAAAAAAAAACAATTGTTTACGACATAAACAACATTTACAATCACATTTACAATCATAAGCAACTTTTATCATAAACTACTGTTTCCAGTCGTAAAAAAAACAATTGTTTACGATCGTTCCCAATTGTTTTCAGTTGTTTACGATTGGAAAAATGTCCCATAATACAGTGACTTGAATTATTTCCGTACGGGCTCAAGTCCCCGAGTGGATTTTTTTACAGCGAAACCATCAGATTATTCCTCGTTGATTGCTCAGATCAGCCGGCTATAGATAAGGTTCCCTAAAATGTCAAAATGTTCCCTAAATCTGCACAAGCCTGCCACGCAGTGACTTTTAATCTGAGGAGAGTCCGTGCAGAATCAACCAATTGCTTGAAGGACTGCGTAAAGGTGTCACTCGAGTTTTCTGCAACGTCAAATTAATCCTTTTATAGTTATTTCCTGAGATGCCTCATTGTCTCGTTTGTCTTTGACATATCAACACACTGAGTAATGAGCACTGAGCTCGGGCTAAATTAGTTCCAGTGATTTGTGTTTAAAGAAGATGCACGACTGATACAAAGTTACCCACCAGGAAAGCAGAAGAAGGTGCGCCTGGCTAGGGCATACTAATATTACTTAAATAATTCAAAATACTAACAAACGGGTCGATAGGTTAACTGCATATATAATGACACAAAAAATGGATTCGTTGGCGCCGTAGGTTGTTGTATTGGGGCATTGTAGTATTCTTTGCTCGAGTGTAATCGTTTCTCCTTCTTTCTTCATATTCTAATTTTTCCAGGAAAAACTATAAGTGCGTAATAAATCTTTAATCACTACGATTAGTCCAAGCAAAGTTAGTGCGTTTTCGCTTCCTAGATTGCGGCTAAGTCGTGCCACATCTGTTCAGGAATATCGAACAGGGAGTTCCTTCTGTGATCTAGACCCGGTTACGGTTGCATCCGGTTTCACTGTATTCTATTTAGTTTGCCAGTATTTTTGTAAATGCCATGGTCAAGGATTTATTGAATGAATGAATGAAGGGTTTATTAAAAAAAAAATAGAATCTTCAATGCCCAGAATCACTACTAACTATATAAAACAAGAGCTACGAGCTCATATGGCACTTGTTACGAGTAGGCACGGCTCGGTTATGTCAATGATATATCTAGTGTTTGCTAGGTGTCTTCCCACCAAGTTTCATCTCGATCCCTCCACTTATAGCGTTTTCCAATATTTCCGGTTCTCCCCTCCAGCTCCCCCCAAAAATCACCGGATCCGGTCCGGATTTTAAGTGGGTCGTCTGAGGCATGAGATCTTTCCAAATATCAAGTTTCATCGAGATCCGGTCACCCGTTCAAAAGTTATAAATACCTCAAGATTCCGGATTCCCCCTCCCTCCACTCCCCCGACAGTGCCCGAATCGGCTCGGTTATGTCAATGATGTATCTAGTGTTTGCTAGGTGTCTTCCCACCAAGTTTCATCTCGATCCCTCCACTCATAGCGTTTCCAAAGATTTCCGGTTGCCCCCTCCAGCTCCCCCCAAAAGTCACCGGATCCGGTCCAGATTTTAAGTGGGTCGTCTGAGGGATGAGGTCTTTCCAAATATCAAGTTCCATCGAGATCCGATCACCCGTTCAAAAGTTATAAATACCTCAAGATTCCGGATTCCCCCTCCCTCTACTCCCCCCACAGTACCCGAATCGGCTCGGTTATGTCAATGATGTATCTAGTGTTTGCTAGGTGTCTTCCCACCAAGTTTCATCTCGATCCCTCCACTCATAGCGTTTCCCAAGATTTCCGGTTGCCCCCTCCAGCTCCCCCCAAAAGTCACCGGATCCGGTCCAGATTTTAAGTGGGTCGTCTGAGGGATGAGGTCTTTCCAAATATCAAGTTCCATCGAGATCCGATCCCCCATTCAAAAGTTATAAATACCTCAAGATTCCGGAGTCCCCTCCCTCTACTCCCCCCACAGTGCCCGAATCGGCTCGGTTATGTCAACGATGTATCTAGTGTTTGCTAGGTGTCTTCCCACCAAGTTTCATCTCGATCCCTCCACTCATAGCGTTTCCCAAGATTTCCGGTTGCCCCCTCCAGCTCCCCCCAAAAGTCACCGGATCCGGTCCAGATTTTAAGTGGATCGTCTGAGGGATGAGGTCTTTCCAAATATCAAGTTCCATCGAGATCCGATCACCCGTTCAAAAGTTATAAATACCTCAAGATTCCGGATTCCCCCTCCCTCTACTCCCCCCACAGTACCCGAATCGGCTCGGTTATGTCAATGATGTATCTAGTGTTTGCTAGGTGTCTTCCCACCAAGTTTCATCTCGATCCCTCCACTCATAGCGTTTCCCAAGATTTCCGGTTGCCCCCTCCAGCTCCCCCCAAAAGTCACCGGATCCGGTCCGGATTTTAAGTAGGTCGTCTGAGGCATGAGGTCTTTCCAAATATCAAGTTCCATCGAGATCCGATCACCCGTTCAAAAGTTATAAATACCTCAAGATTCCGGATTCCCCCTCCCTCTACTCCCCCCACAGTGCCCGAATCGGCTCGGTTATGTCAACGATGTATCTAGTGTTTGCTAGGTGTCTTCCCACCAAGTTTCATCTCGATCCCTCCACTCATAGCGTTTCCCAAGATTTCCGGTTGCCCCCTCCAGCTCCCCCCAAAAGTCACCGGATCCGGTCCAGATTTTAAGTGGATCGTCTGAGGGATGAGGTCTTTCCAAATATCAAGTTCCATCGAGATCCGATCACCCGTTCAAAAGTTATAAATACCTCAAGATTCCGGATTCCCCCTCCCTCTACTCCCCCCACAGTACCCGAATCGGCTCGGTTATGTCAATGATGTATCTAGTGTTTGCTAGGTGTCTTCCCACCAAGTTTCATCTCGATCCCTCCACTCATAGCGTTTCCCAAGATTTCCGGTTGCCCCCTCCAGCTCCCCCCAAAAGTCACCGGATCCGGTCCGGATTTTAAGTAGGTCGTCTGAGGCATGAGGTCTTTCCAAATATCAAGTTCCATCGAGATCCGATCACCCGTTCAAAAGTTATAAATACCTCAAGATTCCGGATTCCCCCTCCCTCTACTCCCCCCACAGTACCCGAATCGGCTCGGTTATGTCAATGATGTATCTAGTGTTTGCTAGGTGTCTTCCCACCAAGTTTCATCTCGATCCCTCCACTCATAGCGTTTCCCAAGATTTCCGGTTGCCCCCTCCAGCTCCCCCCAAAAGTCACCGGATCCGGTCCGGATTTTAAGTAGGTCGTCTGAGGCATGAGGTCTTTCCAAATATCAAGTTCCATCGAGATCCGATCACCCGTTCAAAAGTTATAAATACCTCAAGATTCCGGATTCCCCCTCCCTCCACTCCCCCCCACAGTGCCCGAATCGGCTCGGTTATGTCAACGATGTATCTAGTGTTTGCTAGGTGTCTTCCCACCAAGTTTCATCTCGATCCCTCCACTCATAGCGTTTCCCAAGATTTCCGGTTGCCCCCTCCAGCTCCCCCGTTCAAAAGTTAAAAATACCTCAAGATTCCGGATTCCCCCTCCCTCCACTCCCCCCACGGTGCTCGGATCGGGGAAGTGACTATTTCCAACTTAATCATTTGGGGTCCCTGATATGCCTGCCAAGTTTTATCATCCTAGCTTATGTGGAAGTGCCCGAACTAGCAAAACCTGGACAGACCGACAGACCGACGGACGGACAGAAATTGCGATCGCTATATGGCACTTGGCCGAAGGGCAAGTGCCATAAAAAAGAAACTTAACGGCTGAGAATAACGCATCAAATTCGTATACAGCAAAACAATGAAGGTTTAACATGCTACGGAAATCCAGTAAAACACTACATGACCTTAACTCTGTCGATAAACCCTCCCATACTAAAGGTCCAACATGTCTCTTGCTAAATCTGGATCCCCTACGGAAACCTACGGATCAGCTGCGAACTATGAGTTCCATGTTCATGAAAAGATGACGAATGGGAAAAATACTGAGAAAAGCACTGGGGTAAAACTTCATTGTAATTTTTGTACATAAATAAAGTGTCATAAAACTTACGATACTACTACTACTACATATGCTTTCGAGATTTTTTTTTTTTTTTTTTTTATTATGTTTACTGGTTTTGTCCGTTTCAGAGGCGGAGTTTCAATCCTCTGTTGGTACTTATCGACCGGCATTTTGACATTCTTTTTTTAATTCGAAAGGAACAATGGAGGCGCTATGAGTCTGTAACCCATTTGGCTTCCAACCGGGGGAAAAGAGATAAAAAACTAGCTTCACCTGTTCACTGAAGAGATTTGCTAAATCATAAATTTGCGTCTCTGGAAGTAAATATTTTTCGGATGCCTTCTCTCTTTTTTTTCTTTGCCTGGTCACCGTTCAGACACGATGGAGCAAATAAAAAACTGCATGAGTTTTTGAGATGTAGAAATAAATGCTTTAGATCGCTTAAAGGACACCTGAACAATGAAACCATACTTGAACACACCAAGGAGAATGCATTTAAAGAAATGGCCACGGAGAGCATTCTTCGCCTGAGCGTGAAGTTTTTAAAATAGGGATGTTCGTTTCTGATTACTTCTAGATATACATTTGGGCTTAACTGGTTAACAAATATTCCAGAAGAAGGGTTGATTGGAGACATTTTTTCATTGGTACTGAAATAAGGACAAATGCAAAATGGAGCAAAAATCAAAGCTTGGAAGCACTATTTCGTATTTGGATTGGGTTTTCTGCAGGCAATGTTAACGGAAGTCATACAGATAGGGATGATACTTGGTACTCTTCATTCAGGTGTCCTTTAATACGCTAGATGTCGCGTTAGATGAGATGTTATACGATGGATTGAATGAATGAATGAACTTTCTTATCCGCAAACTGTAAAACACAAAGTACGGAGTGAAAAAAATCCCGACAAATAACAAAAAAAAATCATGAACAAACTAATGTCGGATCCTATGAGGTTTGGGCACAGGCAGATCCTACCCGACTTTGCGGCCCCTACGGTCGATGGTCCCACGAAGGTTGTAGATGGTTACAAGAAGGTAAGATGGTTACAAGAAGTAAAGCAGCCTCAAAAGTCACCTTAAAGCGAGCGATACAATTCATCTTTTGTCCCCTACTTTTGTTCAGCACTACCACGCCAGATAATGTGCGTCTTGTTTTTATGTGTGTTCTCGTTTTAACTGTTTTTTTTTCAACTATGTTTTGACAATGCCACTGCTATTTTGTACAATATTCTGGCAAACTACAACGATTGATTGATTGATTGATCCCTTAATACGTTAGATGAGAGGTTAGACCATGACGACCAAACGAGAAGTAAATTTTTAATTAAACCTAAATTGAATCTAGGTACAAAAGGAGTAAAGTAGAAGAAAAAAATAAGAACGAAACAACAACAACCAAAATAATTAAAGTTAAACCGTACTTCGTAGATAAATATTCTTTGAGCTCAAGCTGACTTTGAAACATTTATTCAAACAATGTTTACAACGGATACGTCAGCTATGATTCTTCATCAGCGATATTTCGGCCCTTCTTGGCCAGGGTCCTCGTCAGGCTGTCAATCCTCTGGTTCAACTTTCATAGCTGATGTATCCGTTGTAAAGATTGTTTGAATAAATTAAAGTTCATCAAAGAGAAAGATCGTCGAGCTCCATGGAAGATTACGAGTCTGCTTCATTCTGTTTAAAGTCTGGGACTCCACGGTACTTATGGCCCGCTTCTATCTGACTATTGTAGTTGTTTTTGAAATGTGTTTAGGAAATGTGTGATGTATTCTCTAGCTAATTGGTGGAGCAGTGGTAGTGTGTAAAGGTCGTTAGAACAAATCACGCCTGAAGAGCAGTTTTGTCTTACAGTTCACAAACAAACAAAAAACAGAAGCTTGCATAACCGGTATTTCTATCCAATGAGCTTATCAGAGGAGATAAATTGTTTCGATCCGTGTCGAAAAGCGCTAGACTAGAGGCGAATTCTCGCCGTTCCCCGAGGACTCCTCGGGGAATCAAAGGGAACGGCGACAATAGAGGGAGTCACTACATGCGGACTCCGCGTACAGAAACAGCGAGAATACGTGGAATGCTTCGAAATTTGATTTTGTTCTAAAAAAAAACATGTATTTGACGAAACTAGTCTGGATCCACTTTCATTTTGATTTTGTTTATTCTGATTGTTTTTAATTAATCTTACATTGCACCAACACCAGCAAAAATTGATTCCCCTCCAAATCTGAAAGGGAGTCTTTTTCGATGATGGTCATGATAACTGGAGCACTCCCTGTCGGTGAGGACTCGCGAGAATACGGGGAGTGAGTCCCCGGGACAAACCAAAACGCGTGGACTCCTCAAGTGGAGTCCTCGGGGAACGGCGAGAATACGCCTTAGGAGAATGGAAGGATCAGCGAAGCGCCGCTATCGTGGATAAACATTACGCGGGAATTTCGGAATCCCGGAATGGGAATAGACTAGGCGATTACGGACGTAGGGTTAATCAGTAGTGCAGATACGACGGGTCCTTTAACTTTTATACGGATTCTTGAAGTTGACGAAGAGTGCCGAGATTTCGTTTCGGATACGACCGTTGCTGTGTACTGCCAGATGAGATTCAAGGTTCAAGGTTATCTTTATTTGAAAACAAAGTCTATCATTATCACTTTCCGCTGCTGAGAGCAGAGCTCGAGCGCACACAGAAAAAATAAATAAAACCAAATTAACTTAAACATGAAGAATCATACCCAATAACATCCATCCGCTATATAATCATACAGCTAACCGAGAGCAAGGCCAAGGCACATTCATAATTAAACAAAAATAAATATATAAATAATAATTAAAATTAAACAAGGATGGGAACGTCGATAGAATTTATATAAATAACAAAAGAAGAGACAACCGGAAAGTGAGAATCACTTACCTAACTTCTGAAATTCTCAATCAGCATTCTTCTAAGCCGTGATTTTTATAGCAGCTAGTCCTACCGTTAAATCCATAATTAACTTCACACTCTCCCAGTGAAGAGGAATGAGATACCGAAGACAGAAGCTGGACCTTTCAGAACCTGGACCTTTTAGTAAGATAAGCTGAGAAAGAAGGGGATACAATATGTTGTTTTAGGAATTTTTGAAGATGACGGGTATTACTGAGATTTCCCTTTAGCTTTAGCCTAATTTGAAATAATAAATGTAAATATATATTTAATATTATTGTGAGAGCATCACCAGGTTAAGATGTAGCTGTTTCTGTAGCAAGAGTTTGTTTGCAATAGTGGGACTGCATTCTTTTGATGTAAATAATGAACTACTTAGATGAATGTGCCTTCTAAAATATAAGGTTTGAAGCCAAGCTTACCATTCATTACGAAAGAAATAGAAAACCGTGCAAACCTTTCACAGAGTTCTGTGAAAGTATTTGCCAGTGATTATTGGTGAGAAACAAGGATTGGATAAATGCTGGCTGAATGCTTCTGCGCTTTCCCAGGGAGTAATTGGACAATTAGTTGGTAAACAGAACTCAGAATTGTAAAATAATCACAGATTTGCACATATACACTCTTAACATGCACGTTTTAATATTCGTTATTTTATTTGAATTTGTATGTCGTTCAGTCCGCATCGTTCTTCTGGTTTTTAGTTACATGTTGTATGGTTTGTTGGTTCCGCATCGTTTTTCTGTTGGTATTATGTTGGATTTTATGATTTAGTTGTTTGTATTTTTCGCTGAGGACGGTTTGCCGGAAGTGCAACCGAAATATCCGAAATTATATTTATCCCTCGCACATCATCTTAGAGGGATAACTAGCTGATGAAGAAAAAAAAAAAACGATTTTTTTTTCGAATAATCCTTCAGGCAGGATTATTGTTCCCATGGCCTGCTTCTATCTGACTATTGTAGTGATTTGCGATTCATGTTCACAATCCCCTGGGTAGCTCGATTGGTAGAGCGGTCCCCTTTTAAGCGGAGGCTCCTGGGTTCCAATCCCGGCTGATGTGCTCTTTTGTCTTTGAGTTCACGTATGTAATGATATCCTATTCGTTTAATTTCGTCTGTTTTATAGCTCTGGACTGTTGTTAAAGGACCCGTCTTACCTATAATAGTAACGCAACCTACTTCCATAACCGCTCCATATATTTCTAAACTCCGAGACCCGAATTTCGTACGGTACATTCTAAACCCTCTAACAAAACCACGCTGATTTTCTCACTTGCCGTGTTTTGCCAGCTTCGATGTGTATCACGCTGTCAATGGTTGTCTGCGAGAAATTTTCCATCAGAAAAAAACGGATATGTAAATTCTTTCCCTTTTTTCGCTCTTGTAAAAGGATTTAAACAGCCAAAACCGAGGGTTATTAGTTGAAAGCAGGGCCTAGTTTTAAAGTATTCAAACATTTTAAAATACTGTAAGTCGAAGAGTAAATAGTGCGAGGGGTCCTGTAACTGTTACAGTGTTCCGTACGCCGGAATATTTCGTTTAGAGAGTGCAACTCTAATTTAGTAGAAAAGATCAACATTCAATCAAATTGCAACGTGTGGCTTTAATTTGATTCTGAAAGCATTGCTCAAATACTCTATATGACTAAGTCCAACACACGCCAGTGATCCTCAGGAAGAAGGAGTAAGCGTGTCCATACGACTCAAATCCTGTGTCAATCAATCACGGCGTTCTTTGGGAGCAGCTGTGACACCACTTCTGCCTTTCTTCCGCTAGCTACCCGGAGAGGCCGGAGATTTTGCATTGGCAAGGAGAGATAGTCATCAAGAGTATTATTGTTTGCGCTTAGCTCATAAGTACAATTATATTCTAGGCCGTCTGCTTGATAGAAGAGTTGTTGAGCTCAACGCCCATCGCGACCTTCTCGAGTCAATCGTCGCCGGCGTGTCGTCATATATCGAGTCTCAGAAAAGTGTCGCTACACAGCAGGTAGGCATAGATTTTTGTTAGGTATTGTTTTCCTTTTTTATTTTATCCTGCGCATTTCAGTTGTTTATTTCAGGTATTTTCTCGTTAAGCATATTAGTTATTTTGTTGTTTTAATGTATATTTAAGCAGTGTTTACAACGGATACGTCAGCTATGATTTTTCATCAGCAATATTTCGGCCCTTCTTGGCAAGGGTCCTCGTCAGACTGTCAATCTTCTGGTTCAACTTCGGGGAAGGAAACAAACCTGTGTGACCTATAAACCTGTATATACAGGTTTGTTTCCTTCCCCGAAGTTGAACCAGAAGATTGACAGCTAGACGAGGACCCTTGCCAAGAAGGGCCGAAATATTGCTGATGAAAAATCATAGCTGACGTATCCATTGTAAACATTGCTTGAATAAATGTTTCAAAGTCAGCTTGGGCTCAAAGAATATTGTTTTAATGTATTTTGTAAATATGCAAGTCTTCGACCTCTCCTTGCTTTAAAGGACACCGGAATGAAGAGTACCAAGTATCATCCCTATCTGTATGACTTCCGTTAACATTGCCTGCAGAAAACCCAATCCAAATACGAAATAGCGTTTCCAAGCTATGATTTTTGCTCCATTTTGCATCTGTCCTTATTTCAGTACCGAACAATTTTAGAAATGAACAAATGTCTCCAATACGATCCAGCCAGCGCTGTACAAGATTTGAATGAACTGCGCTTTTTGTCTTGGAGTCCGCATGTGCAAACCTCCAGAAACGAACATCCCTATTTTGAAAACGTCACGCTCAGGAGAAGATTGCTGTCCGTGGCCATGTATGTAAATGCATTCTCCATGGTGTGTTCAAGTATGGTTGCATTGTTCAGGTGTTCTTTAAGCTTATACCCTAAAACTTTACCCAATCAAGAGGATTTTCCGTGTCTCATACGGGAACAATTAACTCGACCGAGAGAATTCATCTGATACTCATTCATGTGATTCTTTTCTGTAGACCAAGTCAACTCAGGAATGGGTCGCTGGCTTCCGCAGCGCCTCTCGCGGACATTTTACTTCGCAAGCTGCCCAGCAAAATGCAGCTTTCGCGGAGAACTTCGTTCCTGCTGCCTTGTCAATGATTCGACTCATCACGGACTGCTCCTCAGAGACTGCTCAGCTTCAGAAGAATTTGAAAACAGAGGTAATGACGTGTTCCACCCTACTTACTACGCATGACGTCACGAAATTTGGCTTTTTGCCGTCAAGTCTGGAACGATTTTTCTATTTGCCAGCAGAATATCATGCCGCGGGCGAATCCGACCAATCCCGTTTCAGAAATGCGTAGATAGCCCGAAAAAATACATAAAATTGAAACAAGTATATATTATATATTTTATTTATAACTCGCCAAATACAGAATGTGGTAGTGGAGTAAAGGGAATAACGTGAAATAACACAAGATAAATAACAGTATTAACACACACAAAACTTAGTGCTCTTTCAAGTGCTCGAGCAAGAGCTTTAAATGCTTGCACAAACCATAGACTAACTCGATTCGTGATATAGATTTTAGTGTAATGTTTAGTGCGTGTATATATTTTCTTTAGTTTCTTTTCTTCTTTTTTTTTTCTTTGTGTATCTGCTTTTTCATTTTGCAAACGGGCAAAAATAAAAATCCATATATACCACGCTTACTACGCTCCCGAGCATCGTAAGCAAATATTACTATTAGTTACTATTTCGAAAATGATGGAATGGTGAGCGTAGTAACTTTGTGTCTTTTGTGTCGTTTAATTGAATACACTGAATTATTTGGACTCTGCAAAGGGATTTTTTTTTACTTTTTACGAGGTTGAAACGAAAATTGTAACTAATCGTTACTATTGTTACAAGGGTGGAACACGCTAAATATTCAATTAGCTATAGTTCACCGCAAATGCCATAAATAGCAGAAAAGAAGAAACAAAGAAAAACACTAGAAAACTTAAAGTTTAAATAAAAAGCCAACTTACTTCTGTGTCATTTAATTGAATACACTGAATTTTTTGGACTCTGCTACGGTATTTTTTTTTATTTTCCACTATCTGCTCTAGTTATGACGTTCAGAATATCTGCGGCCGTCCCGACAACGGAGGCGTGAAATTTTAATCACAACACAAACGCGCTTTTCAGTGGGCAGCGGTGAGATTGGTGAAGACTGCTTAGTGCCTGAATGAAAAAAAAATCTTTCTGGTAAGGCATACGCTGCGACACAAGTACAAGCGCATAGAGGTACTGCAAATCACATGGAAATTCCACTATTTGAAATTCGATTATTCGTGAATAGCTTAACAACGAAGTAACGCATTTCAGCGGGTCTTCGAGCCAATTTAAGTGGTTCAAGGTTCAAGGTTTAATTTACAGTTCTGCATAAAATCAAAATAAATAGGGTCAAGCCGGGGAAACAAGGTCGATTGACAAAAACCCGGTACAATATATAACAAACATATTTTACCTATAACTAATTACATAAATAAATGTTAATAATTCCATGACTCATCACCAGACGGGAACCCGCCCCACAAACCCACCGACACTCGGCAAGATCAACCCGAAAACCCAAAAAAAAAAAAATACCCAATGCGCAAGCGAGGGTTACCGATGGCCGACAACTAATATGGACCCCAACCAAAACATACCAACAACAAACAAATAAAAGTTAAGTGAATAAGTAATGGGTAACTAGATTGTCCTGTCTCATCCCTTTTCGGTTAAACTTTAAGAATTGGGTTTTAACGACAGCCAAATGGGTAAATATAAAATATATAATCTTAGAGGCAAGCACGATTAGCTCATTATCACACATTCTAATTCGTGACAACAGAGACACTTGTATTATCCGGCGAATTTCAGTAAACGTTTACAGTGATTCGAGACATGCGCAGAGCTAACACTGCAAATACGCGGAAGCCGAAAGAACCGACGATCTGCATTGTTGTAACACGCCTTAGTATTCTGCATGGCCTTAGAAGTCGAGTTAATCACCATACCAAGTGGAAAAACTGTAGCAGTATGTCTCAAATAGTCGCGTCTTAACATTAATAATAATAATAACGCTTGTTTATTGAGCCAAAAGGCCATACAAGATTTTATACACTTTTCACTTTACAAATAAACAAATACACCTCTAGAATACTATTCTAGGTAATGTAAGCTAAAACTTTCGTTCCTGAGACTGAATCCTTTAGCCACATATTTACAAACCTCTATGATACATTTGGGGTTTGTAGATTTCAGGATACGGGGAAGCGATACCAACCCACCCCAGCAAATGTTACTCTCAAATGCGAAAGCTCTTGGCACTCTAAGAGGAAGTGCTTCAAATCCTCCTCCTGCAACTTACAAGCCTTATCTTATCAGCCATATGAAAATTAGTTATGAAACTAGATGAATTATGAATCCATATGAGCGTAGAGTTAAAACGTTTGCCCTAATGCCTAGGCTACCCATCATATGTTGAACATGGGGGGCCTCTACTCCCACCCCCCCCATTAGTTGGATCCCATTCGGTTCTGTAAATGTTTCGTAAAAAATTTAGGGCCGAAGCAGCTATCGAGATTCGAGCCGGTCCTTCCACCGGTTCGGCTGTTATGCCGAATTGTAACGGTGGTGGGAGTTGGAGGCAGTGTTGGGAAATACTTAAGTAAAAATACAAAGTAAGTAAAAAGTAAAAAATCCTAGTACTTGTACTCTACTTAAGTATTGCAAACCTACCATAATAAGCATACCTAAATACTTGATAGCTTAAAGCACAACTCTTACTAGAAACGATATTTTGCCTAAAGGGATCAGAAAAAAAGAGTGTCAGAAATGCCATTACTTTCCACCTGAAATTAGCGATTTTCTTGTTAGCGCTTGTCGACACTATCCCGCCTTCCTGCTCTCCGACGCGGCGAATGGGAGCAAAACTTTTGAAAATGGACCCCGCTGTGATAAAAAAAAGTTGGAAAACTAAGCAAATAAAACAAGGGAAAACAACAGAAGATTCACGTATCCATATGTTTGAAAGAGTTATCAGCGGGACATAGAAGACTCCGGCAAACCTTGCTTTGTGTGACGGGCAAAACTAGGCATGGCCGAAAAAGCGCTTAAATTCGTAGGCACAAAACGAAACAATGGAGGAAGCTGGGGATTTTACAAGCTTATAATTCCGCAAGGGAGCTAGGTATATTATAAAAGCCAGAATAAGCAAGAGAGGTCCTTTAAGTATTTAAGTACTACCTATATACTTGAGTACCTAAGTACTGACGTACTTTTTCAAAAGTTGGAGGCGTGTGCCGGAAATTTCATCACGAAAATCCTTTGGTACGAGTAAGATGATTACCTAATCCAGAACAATTTGCATTGCTGTACCCCCCCCCCCCCCCCCCTTTCATACCCCTTAGTTGAAACTGATCCTTCTAAATGAGCATAGCTCGTTGAAAAAAATAATGAATTGTGCAATCTGACGCTAGTTATGTAAGGACTATACTGATCGGAGATGCCCAGCCTCGAACCCAGCTATCAAACCAGCCTCACCCCCATTCATACTACTTGTTATTTTCAGTATTTTCTTGATTCTAGTCGGACCGGTATATCGAGATGGTGTCTGCCTTTTCCACCGAACAACAGGACCTGATCGACCGAGCGAAAACCCGAATTTCACACTTCATCGCCGAAGAAAAGATGATCATCGATCGTATGGCGGAAAGAGCCAAGTTCAGAGAGACGGAACAGCTCCAGCAAATCTCGGTAAGAACAGGGGCGTCCCTGATTGAGGGGGGTCAGTCGCCGAGGAGGGGAGGAACTTTAGTCCCTGAAAGACCCAGGGAAGGCCCCACCTCCCACAAAGTGTTGGAGTATCGGCGAGGGTCATTAGTTTGAATGAATGAATGCTTTATTTTTACCAAAATATCGTTAGCTAGGGCAGGCATATCAATAGATAAATACACGAGTCAATACATAAATAAAATCACAAAAAAATATTTCAATGCAAATTTGCGTAACTGAGATAATGGATAAAGATTAAAGTAAAACCCATCAAAATTCTTCATTTAGCGTTGCTCTGTTAGAGGACCTGTTTTACTTATAATAATAATGCAACCTACTTCCAAAGAGCTCCGTATATTTCTAAACCCGGAGACCCCAACTTCGTACGGTACATTCCGACCCCTTTAACAAAACCACGCTGATTGTCTCACTTGCCCTGTTTTGTTGCCTTCGTTGTGTATCACGCTGTCGACGGTTGTCTGCGAGAAGTTTTTCTATCAGAAAAAACGGTTATGCAAATTGTTTCCCTGTTTTGCTACAAGTCAACGTGTCTCAGAAAATTAACCGGCATTACAATTTTAATTCTTCAGCGATAATTTTCATGGAAGGAATTAAGAATCCTGGCGTCGCTGAACCACATCCAGAGGGATTAGCCGCTTGCGAGTAGCAACCTGATGGAAGTGAATGCATGTGCGTTAGTTCTTCAGCGATGATTTCCATGGAGGGAATTAAGAATCCTGGCGTCGCCGAACTACATCAAGGGGGGTTAGCCACTTGTGAGTAGCAACCTGATGAAAGTGAACGCGTGGTCCATGTTGATGAAAGGAAACGTTTGCTGGGGCTCTTTAATCAATCAATCAATCAGTCAAACAAGTTTAATCCGAATAGCTAAAAGCTAGAAAAGGAATACAAATTTACAAAATACACAGACACACAAGAAACAAATTAACTAATACACTTACAAGAAATTACCAGAAATAAATGATGGGATTGTAATACGGAAGAATGAGATGCGGTATACTCGCGATCGGTAGCGTGGGGGAGGCTCGTGGGGTCTATCTCCTAGGGCTTGTAGAGTTGAACAAACTAGGGTTACAATGTACTTTATTAATGAATGCACTTACAGTTCAGTGGTTACCAAGTAGTCGTTAATCCATACGTAGGTACTCCTCAAATAACGATCCGGCAAATACTTATCAACGGTACAGCAACACTGCTAATCTTAAGTTCGACTGACTCCCTTAAACGTGGAGAATCTTACTTATATACATAATTAACCGATACACTAAAACCAGGCACTAGCCCACCAGCAGACTTGCTAAAAACTGTCTTCATGGTATTCTTGAAGTCGGTAAATCCAAGTGAGCCGGTCAGGACTCAGTCCCTCGGCTATGGCTCACGCTCGCTAGCTCGCGGTTCTGAAAGGGCAAGTCGGCTGGTGCGCATTTGTGCAGAGGTTTCATAGTTAAAATAGAGGGGCGTAAACTACGTCAGTACAGTCCTCCCACCTTACCAGCTTTAGCCCTCCGGGCTAATTATTATCTACAACTCCCTATAGGCTAAATAACGCAAAAACCCGATACATACATAAAATCGTTGATACCTCGGGTATCAGAGGCGGGATCCCCTGAAAGGGTGCCCCTTAATGACAATAAGTACATATACAAATAAAAATAGAAAAAAAAATATTATAGATGAAGGCGGCGAATGTTTTTTTCCAAGTCCTCTCAAGGAGTGCTCGGATTCTGCCGCCAGACTATCTTTAACTGCGCATCCACCCACTCCCCTTTCACCTTCGGATGAAGAGTCTTGTCTGGGAGCGTGGAATAAAAAATAATATGCACCGCCTTTCTAAAGAACAACACATTTTGGCACCCGCTCGCGAATCCAAAAGAGATCTAATTCTGAATATGGTAAAATTTTCTATTCCGTGATTTTACAAGATTCACTGCATCTCCCCTCGCGCGCACTGCCCAATCGATTCCGACCCACACTACTCACTCTACTTTATCTGCCAAAGAGGTTGCATAGAGGACACTACTGCTTGTATGCTGCTGTGGCCTGGTTCTCCTTCCGAGGTATCTGTTGGTGAGTGTTTTAAGGGTGTGGCACCCTTACTTCCCAGCAGGAGGGCCATAGTAGTTGTTTGTCCTCTCTTCCAAAAGGGTATCGTCGGCTTAGTGCTTTCGGGTGGGTGTCGGAGAGCGGAAAGTGCAGAGCGTCGGTCCGGAGGGTGCAGCTCATCTGGTCATGGTAGTCCTGTAAAAGTAATTGCGCAGTATCAGATTTCTTTTTAGTGGTTCTCTGGCTGGTGCGAGTGTTGTTTACGGTTGCCCAGTTTGTGGGTCATATGTACATTTTGAGTCAAAACGACGGGAAACTGACACTACATAAAGCTACTTAAAAACAACTCATAAAATGTTGAGAGGTCTGGTAAGGTGAGAACTTGGACGAATTTAAATGATCGCAAGGTCGATCTTTTTGTGTTCAGATTTCATTTATTTTCTAGGTTCAAGGTTGAATGTAAATCGAGCATAATACAACCGAAAGCCTTACATGCTAGGCGATGCTACATTACGTTTTTTTTTCAATCGCGTATCTACATTCGCAAGCCTCCTCTAATACTGTTCTTTAAGCATAAAGCGACAAAATCAAGCGGCAATCACAGTCATTTGTTCGTGCAGAATTCGCAAGTCCGCGGCGCGGTTACTATTGGACTTGCTTCCTCAATATAGAAAACAAAACAAAACAAAAAAAACATATTTAGCGTGCATATTCTACAGACGTGCCGACGGTTATATGGTTATGGCTCATGCATTAGTTATTCAAACAAGCTGAAATCAAAGCTGAAGTCACCGGGATGCATAGAATGGGTAACGTCATTGAGAATGCCCCAACATTCTAGGTCGGCTAGTGTTGGGAGCATCTCGGCTTCCAAAGCCTCGGATGGTTCAGTGACCAGTTCTTCCATAACAGTATGGAATTCGTTCGGTCCAGATGGGGTTCCATCTGTCATACATTCCTGTGGATGGCCGGGGTCTGAGATTGACTCATTCGACATTTCTTCCGGTGTCGGTAAACTCGATTTTGACTTTTTTTCCACGGTCGGATCACTACGTGTTTTCGTTCGATGTGTATACCTTCTTTTCGCGGACTCTCTACTGGCATAATGTGGGGAGAGGACACACACTCTCCCTTCTTGTCCATTAGTCTGGCTCTGTATTTTTTTTATATGGACCTTTAACTCGTCCATATATTCCTTCTTCTGTTCCCCTAGCAATTTTATGGTTGGGCCCTGTGTCGACATGGCTAGTAGCATGTCCACTGACCACGGCACAACCGACGTTGGGCATCGACGATCGTTGACGGGCCAACTTTTCCCGTCAATCTTCGGTTCTATCACCCTTAAACTACTTTTTGAGATTCCTAATACGAAATCAGGTGGTAGGCACTTCTCTACCTCAGCCATGGGTATGCGGGATCGTTCTGCTGCGTGTATTAATGTGTCACTGTTACTTTTTAGGATGGTCCGGTTTATTATGTTCAATGTTTTTTTCACTTCACACGCTAGGTTAAAACCGAGAAGACAGGCCTCACATGGTGTTAAAACACATGCTCTTTCCGTCAATTGTTCGAACAAGGCGTGTATTGCCTGGACGGTAGCCGGAACTTCCACGGTTCTTGTACTGCTTTTGGGTTTATCCATTTCCACTTACGGTTACTTAGATCTCACACGGATGAATTCATAGACTGGACTTATTTTGTCTTTTCTAATGCTCATTCATACTTCCCAAAAAACTGCTTACTTCTACAAAAATACTTGGGAAGGTCGGGTGTAATAACTTGGACGAATTTAGTTTGCTTGCTGACGTTTACAAAAATGGTATCTCGACTTCAGGAGGGAAAAGAAATAAAACAGAAATTTGATCCTACTGAGTTTCCGGTAATAATTTCCACAGAGACTCGTTCCATCCACAGAGCTCAGTCCAGGTTTTGTCAGTGTATGTTAATATTTTTGGATACTTTAGAGGTTTCAACAGATTAATAAAAAAAAAAAAAAAAAATGATTGAAGTTTGACCTTGATCAAGGTAAGCTAATTCTATTTTTAATTTGTCTCATCGTGTGGGGGTATGTCAGGTCGTTCCTTACAGGTAAAGGGAATATCATGGCCATCTCTGAAGCACAAAAAAAATCGTAGAATGATACTGATTAATAGTACAATCATTCCAATCTAGCTAACTCCGTATTGGTATACATTCCTAAGAGCTGGGGCATTCCGCATTAACGCCCTATGTTTCTTGTTTCCGCGATTTTACTCTCCTGGAATGCGGCGGGGACCGCGTATCCCTGCCGTAATCAAGTGTAAATCGCATAATTTTTGCTTCCCTGATCATTGAATTTGCGCGAGGCCTACGGATGGAATAGATTTCCTTCATTCGCGGGCGACCAATCCCAAATTCGCTTTAACGTTTGCGTGACACTGTACGAGACGAAAGATTACAACGGCTATTTACCTACATTCAGTTCTCTAGCAAATATCAGCTAGGTATCAAATTCCGTGCATTAGGCGATAATTACTTGCATTATGGCAAAATGGCTTGCCTGATCGTGGATAGATTTGTTCTATCAGCAAAAGTCCCTTGGTGATTTGTGACGGTTCCTACTCCTTATCTAGCATAGGTGGCACCACAGCCTAAATCTAGGTCTTACATTGGTCGATTCCATGACGTCGAGGCGCTACAGCTATAGGCACAGCATGTGTTCCGTGTCGACACTAAACATCGGAACCTCAGAGGCTTTAGCGGGATTACCCAACTCCTCGCTGCCACTCGAACGTCTACAGAGTCCCCACCTGGCGCATTCGTCTCGTTCACAATTACTACCGGATTTTCACGTCAGCTAACGAGCCATTTTTGACACACAAATTTCATAAAATCAACAGCGATCTATCTGCGTATTACGCTTAGATCTCAAAATTCATTGTCTGTTTCCTTTGGCTAAAGGGCTAACTGATGTCGGAAATTCCGACAATGCCTGGGCCTGCCGAGCCCTTGCTATGGACAATTTTTTCTCCCTAGCTAATGGGCGTCTTCACTACGACACAGTTTTTCGCTTCCTCGATTGTTCCTCAGCTATCAATGCGTTTTTACCCTGTTACAATTCCTATGTATTTTCGGGAAGAAACTGGACGAGTTAAACATATAACAGACAAGAGTCTATCAGAACTCTATCAGCGAATTTTATTCTTCTTCGCTGGATAACGCCTTGCCTAACATATTGCCAGGCGCCATATATTGCATCCAATTTAGTCGATATATACAACTATTCTTAGAGAGAGAGGGGGGGGGGGGACGTTTTATCCATGCGTCATCAACTCCACCGTTCTTCTCTAAGATTCAAGAGAGAATATTTCCACCTGTGCTTAAACCCTATGGGCACCAACCGCGTAACCAGAACTCTCGTTACATTCGTCAGCATTTTTCTGACTGGATTTAACGCTTCTGGCATTATCGCATGCGCACGCTGTCTCTGAGGGAGCAACTCTTAGGTGCTTCTCGCCGAGTATTGTTTCTTGTCCTGCCCTTCTTCCTACATTGAGTAAAGGGTATCTCGAGGGTAATTACATTAGTACTTCCTCCTATAATAAGTGGGGGGAAACCCAGCGTACTATATTGGTCCCGCTTTGCCTCCTTTCAGGGATTCGCCTTAAAGACGCGAAATAATGGCAGTAAATATAGACTACGTCTAAGGTTCGGATGCCTGGCGCTTCCATTTTTTCTGTTTCACCCGTCTCGTCCGAACACAGCTGTATTCCACCAAAAAGATAATCAAATAACGAGACGTTATTTTTTTTTTTGACAATGCATATGACGCGAATATTAAGTAAAATCAACCAAAGCACTATATGCTACAACATATCACGCAGCCTAATGCCTAAGTCTAAGAAACACCACATCAACACAATCACTGTTCTGTACACTAGCCTATACCTTAAATACAATTTTGAAAGCTGAAGGGGGGGGGGGGGGGGGGCGGGGATAATTCGATTTAGAAATTTCCCTCGTTTTGTTACCTAAAACCGTGTCAGTCACGTTGTTGCCCCCTTTTTCTTACGTTTTCTCTTTTTCTTTACCATTTTTCCACGTGTGTCTATCATAATATCGATAACTCTATTCTGACATGGTGTAACTCACCTTAGTTTGCTTGACTCATTGTCACCCTAGACCACCGCTAAGCCACCACTGTAATACGGAAGAATGAGATGCGGTATACTCGCGATCGGTAGCGTGGGGGAGGCTCGTGGGGTCTATCTCCTAGGGCTTGTAGAGTTGAACAAACTAGGGTTACAATGTACTTTATTAATGAATGCACTTACAGTTCAGTGGTTACCAAGTAGTCGTTAATCCATACGTAGGTACTCCTCAAATAACGATCCGGCAAATACTTATCAACGGTACAGCAACACTGCTAATCTTAAGTTCGACTGACCCCCTTAAACGTGGAGAATCTTACTTATATACATAATTAACCGATACACTAAAACCAGGCACTAGCCCACCAGCAGACTTGCTAAAAACTGTCTTCATGGTATTCTTGAAGTCGGTAAATCCAAGTGAGCCGGTCAGGACTCAGTCCCTCGGCTATGGCTCACGCTCGCTAGCTCGCGGTTCTGAAAGGGCAAGTCGGCTGGTGCGCATTTGTGCAGAGGTTTCATAGTTAAAATAGAGGGGCGTAAACTACGTCAGTACAGGATGAAACTACGTAAAAATTGGGTAGAAGAATTAGCAGGATATGGGGAAAACTGATTGCCAGTATTCCTCTCGGACCGACGCACGGAAGACGGGAGGGGAGGGGAGGGGGGAATAGATGTTCCATTACCTTTACCGACGGGTAGTCGTCCCTGTCCAGAACTACAACATATGGTATGGCTTACCGTCTGCACATGGGAGACCTGATCGAAGTAAAAGATGTGCAGTGGAGCCTACGATAGTGGGCTCGAAGGGGAACTTGTTACTCTCAATCCCAACAACCTCAGGGACCGAGAGTTAAAGCTTAGCTCTCTGCGATTCAACAAAGATGTTGGCAGGTGGCAGTTTGGAAATCGCATCGTGGAGGCTTCGAACCAACTTCCTTCCACGTCGTTGCCAGTCGACGCTTCCAAAAATTCACTGGATGAATATTTTGAAATTGAAAATTATTTTGTTGACAATTTCGCAGAATTTTGTAGAGACTTGTGCCTTTTTTATTGCTATTAAAAAAAAAAAAATGATAGGATATTAAATGGCGGAGGTGGTTTCAAAGGACACGTCGTATTTATGATAGTAATTCTACTTCAGTAGTTTTGCAACCATTCTCATTACCGGGACCCGGGACTCTACACAAGATAAGTGTATCCTATCTCCTCTTTGACATTGATTATCACGTTTGCCGCTCTTTGCGCGACATATCAGGCTCCCGATCATTGTTTCCAAGAAGCTTATTGGTCCGAAGACCAGTTGTGCAAGTTTTGCCAGGAGTGTTATCCAGGACAAGGGGCATGGAAAGAGGCTAAAAGCAGCCAAACCCTCTTGTATTTTTCTGTAAGCATAGCTGAGTTTTAAAGGGGTTAGCTGTCGAAGAACATCTTATAACAGAACAAAGTAATAATAATAATTATTGAGGCCCGCTATACAACAAGTGAAAGAGCGGAGCAATAGAAAAAAAAGAAATGAAAAATGAACTACACCAAAAAACAACGAAACACTACATAAACTTTATAAGACTTAGAGATAAGTAGTGCGAGGTGTCCTTTAAGCAGACACAGCGTATTTAAGAGCATCTTTAAACACCATATTTATCAGGAAAAGTTATACCGAGACAACCTTGTCTAAAGTAGAAACAGCGTATTCTGAGGCGTCATTTATTTATGACCCGCTTCTTAATTAGAGCGGAGTAAAAGAAAAGAATTTAAAGACACATTAAAAAAGTAAACAAACAATATAAATACACATTTTAGCGTTCTTCAAATATGTTACGACGACTGTATTTTATGTGAAGATGCACTCTGAACCTGATGTTATGGCGAGGGGTATCGTAGGCCGGACATAAGATGGTAAATGTCCAAATATACAATCATCTGTATTAGGATGGCCTACGACACCTACGGACTTCACGGTTTCATTATGGATTCCCCAGGTCAATTCACACTATGGTTTGCAGATCGAACTGACAATGTGCTATCAACCACCCATCATACTCTAGACCTTGCAGGCCAGCCCACTTTAAAGCACAATGGACACTTCTAATGCTTTACTTTGTATTAAATGCTTCACAAATAAACATTTCCGACTTCCTTTAGAAGGCGCTACGAAAATGGGCTGTTTTCTTGTTATCTCTTGTCTTTACCTCTCTGGCATTTCGGCGATCCAAATCTTAGGAGCTGGGATATGGTGGCAGGAAATTCAAAATCTCCCAGCAGTGCTTGATGGAAAAGGATATATTTGAGATGTCACCGAAGTCAAGCCGCAGATGCAGATTACCTGATTGTTCTAGTGTTTCATCAGAAGTTCCATGGCTTAAAGTGCCTATTAAAAGTTTTTGTTTATGGAATAGTGTTGTGAAGCTTGATTAGCTTGTTTTATAAAATGTACCAGAATATGCAATAAGCTTATAAAAAATAACATAGCTACAAAAATCATTGAAAAACCAATAACCTATTCAAATCTGAATTATACAAGCTGATTCTTGCATAAATTAAAGATCTACGAAGTATTATAAAAAATATCACTTTTATCTTTGTCCAAGCTAGTAAACTGAGCATGTACTGGCCCGAAAAATTACGCTTTGAAATATCACAGAGAGGAAACTGTTGAAAAAGGTGCTGATCTAGGGGGTATAAAGCATTGTTCCTAGGTTGTTACAGAGTGGGATTGGGGTAGTTCGATATGCCCATTGAACTTTAAGGAGCTTTAAATAAGACTCAAGTGACCTATGGTCCGTAAATAAACACAAATTTTATTAACTGGTACTGTACTTACAAAATAGACGACCTTTAAGTAAAAAGAGTTGTTGCCCGGTCGAGGCCCGGAAAAGAATTGTAGAATTAGAAAACTCATGCTCATGGGATGAGTCATGATCATGAGTTATTAAAATAATAAAGACTACGGAGCGTTATGAAAAACTTATTTTATCTTTATTTATGACTACAAAAACATCGTATTTGGGTTATGCCCACGAGAGATATGTTTTGCTTTAGTATTGAATAAATTAATAAATTGAAAAGATTGAACATAGTGAACGGAAAGGGAGTAACGCCGCTAGGCAGCGGCAGCAAAGATAAAAGTGATATTTTTTATAATACTTGGTAGATCTTTAATTTATGCAAGAATCAGCTTGTATAATTTAGATTTGAATAGGTTATTGGTTTTTCAATGATTTTTGTAGCTATGTTATTTTTTATAAGCTTATTGCATATTCTGGTACATTTTATAAAGCAAGCTAATCAAGCTTCACAACACTATTCCACAAACAAGATTGAACATAGTGAACGGAAAGGGAGTAACGCTGCCTAGCGGCGGCGGAACAGATCAGTGCGGGTGCAGATGGCACCACCGCCACAAACACACTTGAAAAGCACACTAAATACACAGACAATTTTTACTATTCTGAATCGCTGGAGTACGCGACCTGTATAAACTGTTTGATTTTGGCAATGGGTTTGGGGGTTAGGGTCCAGAAGGACGGACTTAAGGTTTAGATGAGAGGACTTAACCTTTGGTTGGGTTAACCGCGGATGGGAATAACATACTATTCTGAACCGCGGGAGTACGCGACCAAGAAAATCAGTTGGTTGACGACGCCGGGTGGTGGAAGCAGATTTCGCAGAACGGTGTTTAGAGATGGGTGAGCGAGTACGGGGTAAGGGGGGAAAAATAGAGAGAGAAGACGGATTAGGAAAATGGTAAAATGCGGTCAGCCTAGCTGACGAAACTTGTTCACTTTCATCCTCGTGAACTACCTCCGATACTTAACGTTTGGTTGGGTTGACCACGAATCGGAATAATATAGAAATCGACATTTAGGCTACACTAAACGTGTAATTAATGCGTTCAACTCTCAACCTTCTACTCCAGGATTTGGACAAAGAAATTGAGGAAGGCATCCAACTCCTAAACAACCTAAAAAAGAAGTCAACCGTTCTCCGGGAGCGTGCTTCAAACGCAACGGAGGAAATGGACGGATTCAGAGCGACGGCAGAACAGGAACGGATCCGGTTTGGAACGGATGCGAACGTCCTACTGTCGGACACCGGAAACCGGATGAAAGAGTTCGGAATCAAGGTGACCAACTTGAAGAAAGAGAGCTTTGAGGTTTCCAATGCAGTTCTAGATAAGGTAAGTGGGTGAGAGCTTTAGAAGCTTGAAATGTCAACCAACCGCCCACACACTGTTAGAAGTTTCATAACAGGCAACACAAGGATGCGCGATTTCAACCGACAACACTTCACTGTAAAAAAAAAAAAATCTTGCGGTATTTGCTACTGGGATTAATCTTATCCCAGTAGAGATAAGACTAATCGCAGTAGCAAATACTGCAGTTGACTTTAATCCTTACTCGGAGAAACTTTCTACGGTGTTGGAATGTTATCTGTTGTCGCGATATTCGTTATGAATGAAATGTTATGCAGAACGATTTCAACAGACAATGCATGTTTCAACAGACAACACTTGGAATGTTATCTGTTATATTCAAATAATGCATAAAACGAAACACCTCAGCCATATTTCGGCCCTTCTTGTCAAGGGTCCACGTCAGGCTGTCATATCGCTGCCAAAGCGTAGTAGCTGACGTATTTCGTTTTATGCATTATTTGAACTTGGTTTCCCAGGCAGCTTGGGCTCAAGGAGTGTTTATGTTATCTCTTGTGACAAACGTTATGCATGAAATGTTATGCATAACAGGCATTGCCATTAAGAGCCGGAATGCCAAAAAAGAACCTGCTGGCTTTCCTGTTAGTCGTCGTGAAATCTAAAATTCAGCAGATGTATTTTTGGCGGTTTTTTGGCTCTTCCTGGCATAACGTTAACAGCTAACATTCCAAGTGTTGTCTGTTGCCCGTTGTCTGTTGAAAGCGCGCATCCTTGGGTTATCTGTTAGGTTCAAGGTTGTAATACACTTCTGTATACAATGATAATAAATAGATGGCCAAGCCGGGGACACAAGATCGATTGACAACGATTGGAACTTCTTCGACTGGAATTTCTCGCAGTGCAGTTTGGTCGTGAAGCTGAAAGTGCTATACCTCTCAGTCTTGTATTTTTTAATGTGCTTTTTCGTTTTCGTCGGGTAGGGCGCAATTCTCTATTTTTATATTTTTTCTAGTCGTAATCCTTTTTATGGCACTTGCAGCTCTGCTCCAGTGCCATATACCGATCACTTTTCGGTCGGTCTGTCGGTCTGTCCGTCAGGCCACTCATCCAGAGTTAGGGTACTTCCAGAAGCGCTAGGACGATGAAACTTGGCAGGCATATTAGTGATCCTACCAAACTAACTTGCAAATAGTCACTTCCCCGATTCGACCACCGACCACCGTGGGGGGAGGGGGAATCCGGAATATTGACGTCTTTTTAACTTTTTAACGGGGAATCGGATCTTAATGAAACGTGATATTTGGAAAGACGTAAAGTCTCTGAAGTCACACTTCAAGTCCGGAATGGGTCCGCTGACTTTTTGGGGGGAGTTGAAGGGGGGAACCGGAAATCGGGATGAAACTTGTTGGGGAGAACCAGCTTAAGCCAGCCCCGATACATAGTCGACAAGACCGGATCGGATACGAGCACTGTGTGGGGAGTTCGAGCAATGGTTCTGGAATTCCGGTGATCTCGAGTTAAGATGCTTACACATGTGCTCGAACGATGAAACTTGGCAGGCATGTCATGGACTCGTAACTTTAGAACAGTCTTTTCTCCGATTTGACCATCGTGGGGGCAGTGGAGCGAGGGGAATCCGAAATCTTGAGAAATTTCCAACTTTTGAACGGGTGATCGGATCTGAATGAAACTTGATATTCGGAAAGATCCCATGTCTCATATTCCCATTTCAAGTGCGGACAGGATCGGATTAAGGTGGGGGGGGGGGGGGGGGGCAACCGGAAATTTTGTGACACGCTTAGAGTGTAGCGATTGGGATGACACTTGGTGGGAAGAACAAACGCAAGCCCTAGATACACCAGTAACAGAACCGGACCGGATTTGGGCACTCTGGGATGAGTTCCGGAATTCCGATGATTGTGATTTAAGGTACTTCCAGATGTGCTAGGACGACGAAACTTGGCTTGAACACTAGAGACTGGAAACACTTTCCAAATCCGACCATCCCTTAAAGTATTCTCTTCACCGAAAAGTACAAAAAATACTTTTAAGCAAAATCTACATTTTCATGATCCCCCTGAGCGCTTGATCATTTTTGCCTCAAGGGTTTTGCTTAGAAATGACTTTCAAGCCGCATCTTAACCGAAGAGTAAAAAAATGCTTTTGACCAGACCATGTATATGCATGGTCCTAAAGGGCCCAGGATAATTTTTGCCTCAGGGGTTTTAATTACAGATGAATTTCTAGTACCCCTATAGTGCGTATCATCACAGCCAAGTGCAATTTTTTTTTTTTTTTTTTTTTACCAAACGATACATTCTCGTAATTTCCAAGGGTCCATCGTTACTCTTATCTCAGGGGTTTTTCTTACATGTGATCACAACAAACCCACGAATTTGCAAATTCCTACTTTCATCCTTTTACCAAGCCTTGCAATGGCCATATGAGATTCCAGCTCTTTTTCTCTTTAGGTGTCTACCCAGCAGCGGCGTGGGACCGAAGTGGCGGCTCAGCTTGAACTTGACTTGAAATCGCATCTGGCGACACACGAAACGAACTGGAATGCAATCGAAGGGGCCCAAGAAACGGAACTTCGCAAGATTACAGACGAACAGAACAATGTGTACAGGAATTATTTAAGCATATCACAAGTAAGTAAAAAAACAGCAGTCCAAGAGTATGCGGCACTTGTGGCAGAGCAGATTTTCTATCCCGATGAACTAATATGTACTAATAATAATAATAGATACTCCTTCAGCCCAAGCTGACTGCGAATCGGATTTGACGGTGCAAAACAGATAAGTCAGCTACATTTTATTAGAGCTATATTTCGGCCCTTCTTTGCAAGGGTCCTGTTCAGGCTCACGCTGGAAAATGAACTTGTGGAAAAACAATTACAGATTCTTCCTTGATTGTGAACTTCTTCTCTGAAAATTGGTTGGAGTTAAAGCTGGTGCTGTGATTTCATTCTATAACGAAATATAGCTCTAATAAAATAAAGCTGACTTATCCGTTTTGCACCGTCAAACATAATAATAACAATATGAAATATCGTTCATTCACTAGTGCAGGATATGAGTTTGTGCTTTTATACCATATATTTATGACATAATAAGTGTATTTCAAGCCCAGGGGCCATATATGAAACAAAACAAAAAAAAACAATATTTGCATGCGGCTATTGAGCCTCACTACGAAGCTAGTGGATCTTAGCTTCTGGGCTCTATCTGTATGGGCACATACCTTGGTTATAACCCTTTCCGACGTGCTATTCAGGATATCCGGAAGAAGCAAAACTTTCGTCCTAAAAAATGATCCCCTTAACTCCCAAAGCTCCTGGCATCGATGGAGAAAGTGGTCCATGTTTTCCTCTTCCCCAGACTTGCAAACTGGCAATTATACCTGACATCTGGACCAGTGCTATCCCTATCAAAAACTCTAAATCTTCCCAACAGGGGGAGGGAATCCATAGTTATGAATCCATAACTTCAAAAAATTTTGAGGTAGATTCATTTTAAAATAAAGCTCAGGCCCAAACACCTCCTTAATCTCACGGTAGGGTCAGGTTTCGGACTGACTTATTTCCTGTTTTTTTCTGTAAAAAAAAATATATGAAAATGCTGTTAGGCCATATACGCAAAAACTTACATTAAAGACAAAGATTATATTTACAAAATTTTGCGAATACAAGTATGATAATCGTAATTCATTTAGCCTCGATTTCTTGGTTCATGGAACTGCGTGGAATTGAAAAAATAGCCCTGCACCAACTAGAGGACCTTTCCAGACCGCCAGGATCGCCCTTATGTTTCAGACCTTGGAAACACTAAGGATTTTGAATGGGTTTATATTCATTTAAAAATAAGATGAAGAGTTTTTTGATGAGTAAAAATGGGTGAGGAGAGGTGAGAAGATTCATACCTTGGGTATGAATCGGTTCTAGATTCCTAAGAAGTTTGAGATTGTCTTCTTTTTATTTATAATGTTGAATATTTTTTTTTTTATAGTTTGTAGGTATTGCATTTATTTTTTGCCTTTTTTTGTTGTTCCTAATACAATTATGTTAAATGATTAAATTATTGAGTCCTGCCACAGACAAATCTGCATAGATTTTGACGCGGCAGGTCTGTTATGATATTGATTTTTTGTTTGTAAAATTCCATTATATTTACAAAGATTTGTCTCTCTAAAAACGGCAGGACGCACCATTTAGTGCGAATTTCCTCTGTTCAAGACCCTAGGGTATTTTCTGGCATCAGAGATAGAAAAAAAAAACGAATTGTTCAAATTTTGACTATGAAATGAATTGACTTTGAAAATCAGACGAAAACTGATAAAATCGGAAACTCGTCGTTTCGATGAAGAATCGCCATGTGCTTAGTGAAGAACAGGAAACGTCACCGTAGTTGTCCCCAATAAACTCTGTTGATTGGTTGACATAGGATTTGAATTATCATGCGGCTGACGTTGCTCGTTCTTCCCGAGATTCATCGGCATGTTTTGGACTTGTCATATGAATAGTATATCTGAAGTATATCAGTTATACTTCGGATATATGAGATTTCTTCTCTACCTCCCACCTTGCACGCCTGATCCGCCTTTTGTTAATTTCCGACCCATTGTTGACGCTTGAAGCCCTCTCCTCTAATTTGTGTTCTTCGATTGGAAACTTACCTGTCGACGATCCCGTCAATATGATTCTAAATAAGTGAACCTTTATGGAAAATACTTTTTGAGTGTTTAGCGATTATTTTATATTTCTTTGTCCTTTTCTACTTCACTTACGCCCTAGGGCAGTGCGTCATAAATCCTTCATTCACTCACTCATATAGAGTATCTGTTTGGCTGGCTCGATCCCAGCTGAAGACACTGCTTCTGTTGAATCAACGCCTTGATAAAAAAAATGGCTGGACCATTTCGCCGCAAACAAACCAATTGACAGGTCCTGCTGCTTATTTAATCGTCTTTAATGCGTCTAACGTTAGTTCCATAGCTTGGCTTGTCTCGTATGTCACTGATTAGACAGCTCATTTGAATATAAATAGAGGTGTGCTTATTCGAACATTTGTGACTTTGAGCAGTGTCATTTTCGTGCACTTGCTGTGACTAGTCAGCCAAAGTAGCTAATTGAGCGAGCCTGAAAACATCTAATACAGTGTAAAAAGTTTCTCCGAGGAAGGATTAAAATTAACTGCAGTATTTGCTACTGGGATTAATTTTATCTCTGCTGGGATAAGGTTGATCCGAATTATAAATAATCTTATCTCAGTAGAGACAATATCCCAGTAGCAAATACTGCAAGATTTTTTTTTACAGTGTAGGTTATTTGGACCTTCAGTGTACTCCGAGGGGTTTCCAGTTGCCACGTGTCAGAGCAGTAAAATCAGTGTGTTTAGTAAATAAGTACATATAGGACTGATAAAGACTTTCACGCCTCTTGCTAAAAGAAAGAATCCAAACTCGTTTATGACAAATTTGCTACCAGAAATCTAACTGAATTAAAACTCTCTGCGGAATTTCGAGACTTAAAACATATCATCCTGATACCAGCCCGGTTTGACTAAGGAGTAATCGAGTAGTCTGGAGCTAATCCAGAAAAGAGCAATTAAGATTATCCTGGGCCCAGTGTACGTTAGCTCATAAGAGAGCCTTTCAAGCCAGTCTCCTCAAGCAACACTCTCACTAACCTCTACAAAACATACATTCGTCCTGCCCTTGAATATGGATGCCAGAGCCTCGTTTTTGTTGCAATAGCGCTGCCGCATCGCTGCTGCAGCACTTCTTTGCTTTTGCATAATATGCGTTTTTGGATTCACTTTCTTCTTGGTTGAAGCGGCAGCGCTGTAGCATCTTGCAGGGAAGCATGGACTTGGTCGGGAAGCAAGTCCGTGATTCTCGAGAAGCGCTGCCGTCTTCCGCGGAAGCGCTGCAGTGCAAAAACGGATGTAGAAAGAATCAGTCCGGAATCAGCCGAGAAGTGGACCTGCAACATGCAACTAAAACGAGGCTCAGGTTTGGCACGCCGGACTAACAAAAGCCCAGGGTTCGAAAATTGAGCGCACTCAAAAGCCTGCATGTCGTATCGTCCTCGGGCACCAGTACATATCATACGAGGCGAGTCTGGCGTCACTCACTAGGCCTGGCTACCTTATCAAACAGACGGCATGAACTTCTAATGGCTTTTGGGAGGTCCTGTCTGTCGTCAGAGCTCTTTCGCAACATTCTACCAGATCTCCAGCCAGTAGCTGAAAATAAACTCCCCACTCGAGGATCAAATTCGAGGAAGTAAAAGTTAAAGCTCCCTCCTGCAAATTGCAGTGTTCGGTATGACCGTCCATTCGTACCGTAAGTAAAGGTAAGGTAAGGTACAATTTTAACGGCAAATATAAATAAATCGGGTGTTTCTCAAAAGGATCAAACATGCCAGACGCCAGTGGTATAAAAAACGACGCTTCACTAATTCTGATTGGTTTGTAAAAATTATTAACATAATTCTAGCCTGAGGCATTGTAAAGAAAAAAACAAACGAACAACTATCACCCATCAACACTAAAATTTAAGGACAACACGAGAATTTACGACAAAAGACACATGACTAAAGAACAAAATAAAAATAAAAAGAAGGTTTGCGACATGGGTCTGATCTTCCTCCGAGCACAAACAAAAATGAATCAATTAAATCAGACAGAAGAAATATAATTGCTAGATCAGGGGCGGATCCAGAGGGGGGGCGATCTGCATTAACGCATGTTCAAACTACTGTAACTAGACTCTAAAATCTTTTACAAGTGGAGAAAGGACCTTGAATTTTTCTTGTAAACAGTTGTCAGTTGATCAAGTACAGTTTTTACCATTATTGTAATATATGAAAACCACATTTCGTTAAATAAGAGACCGACAGGGACACTTAAAACGCGAAAAAAATTAGGCTTGCAGTGGCCGACAAAAAGGACACTACCCCCACTCTTTTCGGTAAGAATCGCCCCCCCTAGAACGGAAGGCTGGATCCGCCCCTGTGCTAGATAACATAAATCTTTTTAGACCTCTTTTAACAACGTGCATATCTTCGGACACTCTAACAGTCAGGCAGTGAATTCCATACTTTTACACCTCTTCTTCCTTCGTCTCTTCTGCTGCGTACTTCTGCAAAAATTTTAAAAGTTCAGTGACTTGACTTAAATTGTGACCTCACGTATTTCTATCTTTGACGTGCCAGTGCTATTCGTTTTTGGATAATTATGGCTAATTAGTAAACTTGATGTGTCAAGGAGTATTTATTTAATGACAAAAAATTCAAACACTAAATTAAATTAACCCTGGCAAGGCCGTATCCAGGGGGGGTGTTAGGGGGTTGAACCCTCCCCCCCCCCCCTCCCGAAACATGCAAAAATTGTCATTTTTATAGGCTTTTCCTTCTAATCTATGTCTTTTTTGTACTTTTTTTTCCGACCCACAGGCACCCCCCCCCCCCCCCGAAAGGCAACCCCCCCTCGCCGAAATAAATTCCTGGATACGGGTCTGAACCCTTGGATGATCTAGTGGCGCATAATTTACCAAAAAAAAAATTCAAACGGCCTTTCGTTTCAGGACCAGTCGAACCTTCTACACAGCGCGCGGAACCAACACGAGCGCCTCATTGAGGAGCAGAGCTCAGACTCCGTCGCGTTCATCAGGGAGCGTCAAGAGGAACTGGACGGCCGCTGTACTGCCCTGAATGACCTGACTCTGTTCGTCAATACAGGTCTGAGGTCCCGGAAGGAAGAGGTGGAGAAGTTCTTGACGGAGGATCTTAGAAAAGACATTCCAACTGGTAAGAGCTTCGGGAGGGTTTAAAGGCACAGAAAACTTGACTACGCAACTTTCGGCCATCAAACCGACCTGGGGGGCTTAGATGAAGAAACATGGACTTATTGTCGACAGGACCCCCTTTCTTTGTTATCTCAAACCCCCTCCTTAGTGTTCCCATTGCTAGCTGGCAGGCCCTTGCCCCTTATGCACTGTAAAAGTTCGCCTTTGGTCGTGTTGACTAACACATCGGGACAGTAGTCAAGAGGTCGTGCGTTCGATTCCTACTCCCGGCTCACAAACCTTTTGCTTTTTTTCTACTAACTTAAAAGTCGAATTCTCGGAAACTGCCCAGAAGCTGCAATGGTCGTAACGAGAATTTTTCTTACTCTCAATATCGACTCAGGATACATTCTTTATATGTCAGCTAGCTCCCCGAATCAAATTTGAGTCAAGTTTTCTGTTCCTTTAATACATTCCAAACAGGTATTAATTTTTAAACCCAAACAGGTAATATCCCATTAGGACATGCTGATTCGAATCATATTTGACAGTGCAAAACGGATACGTCAGCTGAATTTTGTTAGAGCTCTGTTTTCACCTTCTTGGCGACGACAGCTTGAGCCTAAAGAGGACCCTTGCCAAGAAGGGCCGAAATATAGCTCTAATAAAATTCAGCTTGTCGGATCCGCTTTCAGTGTCAAATACGAACCCCGTCATAGCCTCACTGTCACAAGTTTCATAACACAAGTATTTATTCAAACAATGTTTCGTCAGCTACGATTCTTCATCAGCGATATTTCGACCCTTCTTGGCAAAGGTCCTCGTCAGGCTGTCAATCCGCTGGTTCAACTTCGGGGAAGGAAAAAAACCTGTAATAAATAACTGAAGCTTCTACCGACTAGAAATATCTTATTAAAGTAAATTATCTTCAAATACTACTATAATGAAAAAACTAGTCCTGAGATTTAATTTTTGACACGGACACTGTTTTTGCTGCACGATTGGGGCGATGACAGGAAAAGTTTTTTTCTGCATTTTGTTCAACTTCGATTTTTTTTTTTTATTATTAATAAGGCGCTGAAAACTTAAATATTATTTTATTAATAACCTCGTTCTACGTTTCTATTATGGAGTACTCGCCTGTATCTATTACTTTGCAAACGTTGTGCATAACAAGCATTGGCAGGAAGTGCGGAGAAAGCGTCTGCTGACTTCTCCAATGTTATGACCACAAACAAAAAAGTCAGCAGGTGTTTTTGGTCAGGGGTTCGACTCTTCTTGTATGCAGAATGTTTCCATAGGTTATGTTTCGAAAACATAGCTGCCAACATCCTAAGTCCTCGAAACTGCGTATCCTTGTGTTTATTATATTTGACGTTGCCAGACGGCTAAGTCAGCTTTGGGCTGAAGAACTATCTTATATTTCTTGTTATGAAACTTCTGATTATTTCTATTTTTTCCCGTAGCATCTTTTGTCATTTAACTTAATTTTATATCATTTAAAAATAACAAGAAATCATATTCCGTACTTTTTATGGCTACTCCTCCAACCCTCAGAAATGTTAATTGTAACCTAACTTTTGAAAATAAATCCAGATTAACCTTTGACCCACCTAATTTTTGAAAATAAATCCATATTTTATTTACTAAAACTTCTGACTATCTTTTTATCCTTATTGACACAACCTCCAAGAACTAAAATGAATAATTACAGTAGTGCGGTGCCATGATTCCTTTCGTTTTTTTTTTCACTGATTTACAAATGTTCCAGCGTCGTCAACGCTGCAGAAAGAAAAATCGTCTTAAATGGAGTATGAAAAAAAAAAAACAAAAAAAAAAACAGCAACTGCAATAGGGTTATACATCAGCTAAATACATAAAACACAAAGACTAAACTGAGTTGTTTGATTTTGTGTTGTTGTTGTTTTGTAATGTACGTTCTGTTCCTTTTCTTTTTTTCTTAAGTTACTCCGCTTCTTTTCTTGTATAGTGGGTCGCAAATAAATTATTATTATTATTATTAAATTACAACATAGCAAGATGTAAACTACGGCTAATGTCCAAGAATCTCAATCAATTTGTTGAACAAAATTCAACAAATTTGTTGAATTTTGGTCTGATATTTCTGCTGCAAACCGTCAAAGTAGTTCCCTCCCTCCGGTGGTTGAGGGAAATTCTTCACCTCGGTCAATCTGTTTGTTCTGGAGAAATCATTTTGAGCGTATCTTTAATTCTGTTGAAGATTCAGTTTGTTTAACTTTTGATGTTGGAAATGGGCGACTTGATTGTAGTGAGTTTTCTGCTGCAGAAGTTTCGCTTGCGATTCGAAAACTAAAACCTAACTCAGCAGTAGGTTCTGATAGTATATCTTGAAAACATTTAAGGAATTGTGCGGCAGTCGTTTCTCCGTATCTTGCTATTGTTTTTTCTATGATTGTTTTTTTATGGAATACTTCCTGAATCTTTAATGGCGGTTACCCTGGTTCCTATCCAGAAGAACCGTATGCGTGATTCGGGTAATGCGGATAATTTTCGGCCTATAGCATTAGCGTCGACAATGTCAAAACTGTTTGAACATCTGCTGCTTGTTCGCCTGGAGTCTTTTCTACAAACAAGCAGCAGTCAGTTTGCTTATAAGAAACGCCTTTCAGTGGAGTTTGCGATTTTTATTTTACGTGCTGTTATTGAGTATTACTGGCTATTTTCTACGTATGTTTACGCTTGCTTTGTAGATGTGCGAAAAGCATTTGATCGCGTCAATCATTTGAAATTGCTTAATATTCTGAAACATCGTGGTGTCCCGCCACCTTACTTGAGAATACTTTCTTTTTGGTTTACTAGACAGCGCTTTTTGATTCGATGGGGTTGTGAATTGAGTCCACCTTTTTCTGCAGGAAATGGCGTTCGCCAGGGTGGTGTATTGTCTGCTTTCCTTTTCTCGGTTTATTGTGATGACCTTAATAAGCGCCTTACTGCTAGTGGACTTGGATGCCATGTTGGCTCAGTCTGCATAAACAATTTAAGTTATGCTGATGATCTGGTTATATTGGCTACTTGTCCTACTACTCTCAACATGTTACTTAAGATCTGTGACAGTTTCGCTGCTGATCATGATATTTTGTACAATTCGTCTAAGACTGAATGTGTATGTTTTCGCCCTCGGCACTCCCTGGTGCCACTGATTCCGCCTGTTAGATTATGCGGAAATAACCTGAAATTCGTGAAGGAGTTCCGTTACCTGGGGTTTATCTTTAATGAGCACTTGCTTGATGATGCTCACATTCGCCATGCTCTGAGGTCAGTGTACCTCAGAGGTAACCTCCTGATCCGGCGGTTCTGTGACTGCTCAGTTGAGGTTAAGAACTTTCTTTTTCGGGCTTACTGCACTAATATTTTCGGGCTGTCTATTGTTTGTTGTCACACTATTCGTGGTTTATGTGAAATTAAAGTGGCGTACAATGATACCCTACGTTTCCTGCATAAGCTGCCTCGTTATGTTAGTGCTACTGAGCTGTGTACTGATTTTCGGTTGCCAACGTTCGATCAGCTCCACGTTTCTGCTCGTTGTTCTTTGCGTGAGCGTCTCCTGGCATCTGATAATGAGCTTGTTGATGTATTATGTGCCCCTCTCTTACGCCTTTCGTTGCCAATATGGCAAAAGTTGTATGAGCCTCATGATATCGGCTAGACTACCGCTGTACTTTGCTTAACTTGTTGTTCCTTTTGTGTTATTTTTCTATTGCCGTTTGGCTGGATTAAAATTAGTGTATTGTATTGTATATCACTTGGTCTTGCAAGACTTCAGAAAATAGCTTTATTCTTTAACTATAAGACAAATATAAGGTTTGAAGCCAAGGACTTGGTCGTTTTCTGGGTGAAAGCTTCTGCGATTTGTCCGGCCGATACATACAAGCAGTAAATTGTAAATATACACAGAATTCAGAATTGTAAATAATCACAGATTTGTACATAATAATAATGATCTGTATTTAAAGCCAGAGGCCGTATACATGAACAGGTTATACGCTAATTAAGCAACTAAATTAAACAAAATATAACAAAAATTCAACTTCTATTCTCTCGAAACTTCACTCCTTCATCGATAAATTTACACACTTTTGCATATTATCTGCGCCGATGTACAATCCAAGATGTCTGGAAGCCGCAAATCCCACCCAAGCTTTGAACACGCTCATTTTTTCTTTCGTTATTTTACTTTTATCTGCGTGTCGTTCAGTCCGCATTGTTCTTCTGTTTTTAGTTACATGTCGTTTTATTGTTTTTCGTTTCCGCATCATTTTCCTGTTGTTACTGTGGTGGATTTTATTATTTAGTTTTGTTTTTCGCTGAGGACTGCTTGCCGGAAGTGCAACCGAAATATCTCAAATTTTATTTATCCCTCGCACATCATCTTAGAGGGATAACTAGCTGATCAAGAAAAAAAACCTAAAAATCTCGATTTTCTAATGTTGTTAACTATAAGACACTATGATAGATAGATACATGTTTTTATTCGCCAAAAACTGATCGTGGCTCACGCCAAATTTGTTCGGTATAGTCATGGATATAAACGAGCACACACATAATAGGCCTACAAAACACAGTTACTGCTCAAGTGGAGTCCTCGGGGAACGGCAAGTTTACGCCTAAAATTGCGGGTTTAGAAATTTCTAGTAAAGCTGAAGTGCGGTCTGCACACAGTGAAGAAACAGGGGAGGTTGTATCTTTTTTCCTGCTGTGTCCAGAATATGAAGCTATTGAGCTAGCGCTGGTGCACGAACGATTCAGTAAGGACGTTCACTATCGCTAGTTATGGTAGTGTCGCTGCTATTCGACTGTATCACCTTTTTCCAGTCTTTCCGCTGCTCTCTAGTGTTATTTCGCTCCGGTTCCGCACCAAAAAATAACGAATATAGTAAGGTAATTTGGTAATTTGTCTATATCTTTTTGTATTTGTGTAGTGGTGGCGACAAGCTAAAAAGAGCCAGATGTGTTGAAAAATAAAATAATGAAAGGGATTTTTCTCTCAGGCCAAACACCACAGCGAAGGGATTTCACGTATCCACGCTCGTTGGCCCAAACGTCACCGTACGATCAAATTCTTGGAAGATTTAGACTTGGTCTGGAAGACGTGGGAGAAGATGATAGCAGCTCTAGCGTCGTAACGGAAAGCCCGATGGTAAGATAATACATATATGGCAGTTTACACAAAGGGACTTGTACCGTGACCAATAAACCAGAAACAGTTTTTTTTTTTTTCGAGTATAATTTAGAAGTCTAGGACTCCATTATCGGAGCCACCATGTCCTGGTAGACATACCAGGATCTACAAGACGGGGTCTCATGGTGAAAACCAAATATATCATTTTAATAATAATAATAATATAACTGCAGTAAAAAGGCTTTCGCCTCTAGGGGAAGACGCCCTTGAGATGGAAACATTTTATAGTGTAAGCTTGGGTTGATACGAGGGGGGAGGGGAGTAGGTCTCACTGACGCGACGAGACCTTTCGCGTTGATGAAGGAATTTGAAACAACTCTTTCCGAATGTTATAGTGGTGCAGATAGAGCTATTACGAGTTTGGGGTATAGAACATAAACTCAAGCTGTACACACGACCCATTGTAAGTTCACGGCCAACCACGACACCAATTTATTATTTATTTATTTGAGTCTAATATCGGTCGACTAGGGCCATAATACATAACAAAATAACCACAATACTTTACACACTAAGTCTGGTCGAAACAACTTCCTGCATTTCACCCTAATGGGAAGAGATACACTTGAAAAAAAAATTTGCTACTGGGATTAATCTTGCCTCTACTAAGATAAGCTTATCTCTAATACGGATTAATCTTATCCAACTAGAGATAAGACTAATCCCAGTAGGAAATACTGCAGTTAACTTTAATCCTTACTCGGAGAAACATGTTACAGTATAGCCGCGTATCTGGCCCAGAGAAAACAGCCAAAAGAGGGGTCTGGAACTCGAAAATCCTGTTATAGAGCGAAAGACAAGCAGATCACTGCTTCCTGGCCGACGATTGAAATTAAGTGTCTTTTTGTGTATGTTTATGTGTTTTATTTATTTTCTTCATTTACTCCGCTTTCTGAAAACGGCGGGTTATAAATAAATTACTTACTTACTAGATCTACGGACTTCAGAGACAGATGAGAGTTTAATTTAATTTCGTGCGCCACCGCCGGCCGGATTAAGTACTAAAAGTTACTGAAGCTACTGAAAGTTAAATTACGTATCAAGAAGGAAAGTTTTCAAGAGAAGTATTTCTACGGGCGATTTCTCACCTTTTGAAATTTGAATAGTTTGGGGGCCTTGAGTTATTGAAGTTGTACAGTAGTTGCGTTTTTGCTGATACCATGGTAACTGTTACCATGGTCTATAGTCGTTTTTGCAGTTATCGTGGTATCTGACCACGGTGAAAAGGCGTTTTTGCAGTTATCGTGGTATCTGGCCAGTTATCGTGGTATCAGATATTCAGATACTACGGTCCGACCATGGTAACTGGTCGTGGTATCTGAAAAGTCATCTCACTTTCATCAAATTTTGTCAGATTGGTGAGAACGAACTTTAGCAGTTAGTGATGTAACTGGATATCTGTTTTTCTTTTGGGATGACTTCGAAAAGCGCAATTTCGGTAATAGTCGTTTTTGCAGAGCACCGTGTATCAGATACCACGATAACTGCAAAAACTACTAATTGCAGATTCAGTTACCGTGGTAACAGATACCATGGTATCAGCAAACACAACTAGTCTCTTTAGTTGCACTTAAAATAATTAGTTATTTCAAACATTAAGCTCAAATATTCTTTGAGCCCAAGCTGACTTTGAAACATTTATTCAAACAATGTTTGCAACGGATACGTCAGCTATGATTCTTCATCAGCAATATTTCGGCCCTTCTTGGCAAGGGTCCTCGTCAGGCTGTCAATCCTCTGGTTCAACTTCGGGGAAGGAAACAAACCTGTAATCCAAGAAGGGCCGAAATATCGCTGATGAAGAATCATAGCTGACGTATCCGTCGTAAACATTCATTAAGCTCAGTCTTCGCATTAGCTAGGATTAACGCAAGAGTTAGCGTTGGTGGAGGTAAGCCACTCCATCAAAGGTAACACAGTTATCCTTGGTCCGGTTTTCGAGAGAACCGGAAAAATCCTGGGAGAGCTGTGGAAGAGTAATAAAACTACCGGTTTCCCCTTTATCCACTGGTCAGAACACAAACCAAGCGCCGCCAGCTTGAAAGATAGTTCAACACCAACCAGTAGCATCAGTAGTTCACCGAATTTAATTTAATTTATTGTAGTTTGTGATTTATTTTAGTTTATAAATTAATTTAGCTTTTTAATTTAAAAGCTACTTTAAAAGCAGTCCAGTCTTCCCTTCAGTCGTAGGAACTTAAACAGTTGCTTCAGGCAGGCCTTTGTCAAATCAGTATGCAGCAGAGCTCTCACACTGTTAGACGTTTCATAACAAATAACACAAGGATGCGCTGTATCAACAGATAACACTTGGTATGCAATCTGTTGTGATTTTGAAAAGTTTTCATTGTTATGCATAGCAAGCATTGTCAGAGCTGAAAAACGTCGAAAGATCATCTGCCGACTTTTTGCGATATCATGACAAACAAAAAAGTCAGCAGATGCTTTTTTCGGCGGTTTTTCAGGTCTTTCTAGCAATGGTTTTCACGCATATCTTAGTGCATAACGTTTTCAAAATCACAGCAGATTACATCCCAAGTGTTGTCCCCAAATGGGCCGTCTATTCCCCCCCCCCTCCCGTCCTCCGTGCGTCGGTCCGAGAGGAACACTGGTTATCAGTTTTCTCCATATCCTGCTAATTCTTCTGCCCAACGTTATATAGTTTCATCTCATTATTTATTTCTGGTCATATCTTGTAAGTGTATTAGTTAATTTGTTTCGTGTATGTGTATTTCGTAAATATTTTATTCCCCCTTTAGCTTTAAGCTATTTGGAAATTAAACTTGATTGTTTGATTGAATTGTTGTCTGTTGAAACTGCGCACCATTGTGTTATCTGTTTTGCAACTTCTGACAGCGTAGTCGTTATCTTAAAGCAGACCTCGCACGCTTTCCTGATGATCGTCCAAGATCCAGGACTATCTGAATACTGTAAAACTAAGCTCTCCTTTTAACAAATTGTTCACCGCTTTGGCTGTTTTGAGCCTTTTCCCGGACCCATTCACTTCTAGCACGAATTTGGCAAAATTCACAAAACCTGTTTTACGCATCAAAAGCGTGATATGCGAACTCGTGGCAAGTGCAGAGGTTACTAAGGTATCGTTAGCGGTTTGAGAATGAACAAATGAAATTTGGGTCTCCTGGTTTGTGACTCACTAGTTGCGGTATCTGTTACCACGGTAACTGGATCTGGAATTAGTCGTTTTTGCGGCTACCGTGGTATCTGATATACGGTTGCTCTGTAAAAACGACAATTGCCGTAATTGCGCTTTTCGAAGTCATCCCAACAGAAAAACTGATATTCAGTCACATCACTAAGTGCCAAACTTCTTTACCACCAATTTGACAAAAATTGATGAAAGTGAGATGCTTTTTCAGATAACTGAACATCAGATACCACGATAACTGGCCAGTACCACGATAACTGCAAAAATACCTATTGACCGTGGTATCAGATACCATGGTATCTGCAAAAACGCAACCAATGGAATTAGGTTGCCTAGGCATTACAGGTTGACCGTATCAGACACCACGATAACTACAAAAACGACTTTAGACCGTGGTATCAGATACCATGGGATCTGCAAAAACGCAACCAATGGAATTAGGTTGCCTAGGCATTACAGGTTGACCGTATCAGACACCACGATAACTGCAAAAACGACTTTAGACCGTGGTATCAGATACCATGGTATCTGCAAAAAACGCAACCAATCTGTTTGCAGTAGAATATGATATTATTTTTAATACTCGTAAAACATTTGCTATGGCATTTATTCCTCCCCGGTGTAAAGTGTTACCAAGTGACGTATTGCTTAGTGGTCGGGTAATTGCTTATGTTGATGAGTTTCGTTATTTAGGTTTTTACATTAGAAAGGATCTAAATGATGATTCTCATATTACTGCTCTAGCTAAAAGCTACTCGAAAAGAGCTAATCCTCTTGTTTGGAAGTTTGGTGCAGTAGACGAGCCTGTAAAGGGCCGCCTTTTCAAGACTTACTGTTACCAATTTTTTGCTCTTGGCCTGGTCTCCTCTGCCCATGCTCGGTCTTGGTCCGATTTGTAAGTTGTTTACAGCGCCGGTTTTCGGAAATTTTTCCGTTTGGCTAGTCGATGCAGTGTCAGTGGTGCAATGGTTGAGAAAAGAGTTGCTACCCTGAAGGAGCTGCGCCGCAAAGCTAATGTTGCTATGTTTTGTCGGTTAAAAGATTGCGAGAATGATTTGGTGGCTTTTGCTGCTCTACCCATTTTTTATGTGCTACCCGTATGGAAGGGTGTCCTCCTGGATATCTTTTGCAGGGGGTAGATTTCTCTTGTGTTTTTGTTCAGTGTCTGTTTTAGTGTATGTTTGTTTGTTGTTATTATGGTCTTATGGACTGAAATAAAGTAGTAATAATGGAATTAGGTTGCCTAGGCATTACAGGTGCATCGGGTCTTTTAACCATGGTTGGCAAACCGACATGTTTATTGGTGATTGACTTCATTCTGATCCTGAAATCTCCCACTTTTTTTCTTATTCTGCTGTCGATGGGGGTGCAAATGGGTCTGTCTCTGCCGCTCTTGAGCGTACGTGAAGGAACTGAAATGTGTGTTTCACCTATTTTTATGGCACTTGCCTTTCGGACCAGTGCCATATACCGATCACTTTTCCGTCGGTCGGTCCGGTGATCGCGAGTTAGGGTACTTCCAGATGTGCTAGGAAGATCAAACTTGGCAGGCATATCAGAGACCCGACCAAACTGACTAGGAAATAGTCATTTCCCCGATTCGACCATCGTGGGGGGAGTGGAGGGAAGGGGAATCTCGAATATTAAGGCATGCGTAACTTTTGAACGGGTGATCGGATCTAAATGAAACTTGACATGTGGAAAGAACACATGCCTCACATGTCCCATTTTACGCCCGAACCGGATCCGACAACTGTGGGGGGGGAGTTGGGAGGAGGGGTACTGGAAATATCGTGACATGCTTGGAGTAGAGAAATCGGGATGAAACCTTGTGGGAAGAACAAGCACATATCCTTGATGCATCGTTGACATAACCAGATCGGGTCTGGGCACTGTGGGGGGGGGAGGGTCTGGGTCCTGGATTTCCAGTTATCACGGGTTAAGGTAATTCCAGATGTGCTAGGACGATGCTATTACCTACTGCGTATGCTTGCAAGTGCCATATGAGCTTACAGCTCTTGTTATTTAATTTTGTTATATTGCTGATATTATCCTCTGCCTGTAATTATAGAGGCTTTTTTTTTTTTTTAGCTCTACATGTAGTATGAATTAAATAGCCCTAAATATTCCTTCAGCCCAACCTGACTGCGAATCATATTTGATAGTGCAAAACGGATACGTCAGCTTAATTTTACTAGAGCCATATTTCGGCCCTTCTTGGCAAAGCTCCTCTTCAGGCTCAAAGCCGCTCAAGTTGGAAAGGAACTTGTGGAAGAAAAAAAATATGTCTCTAATACAATTCAGCTAACGTATCCGTTTTGCACGATCAAATTATCTTCGATTGCCGAAGACCTTCACGTTTCTGCTCTTGGCCATTTCTCCGCACTCCACCTAGGAAGAATGTTTTTTAGACCCGATTAGTCCCTTTTGTTTCTTTTTTTTTAATGTTTTGTTTTATGATCTCGTGCATTTACTACATTATTGAAAGCTCAGCGTATTTTTTTCCTTTTCTTTGTCTATACTGCACTATTTTCCTCTTCTTAAGTGCGTAAATAAAATTTCATCATCATCATAGCTCTGTTGACTAACTTTTGAAGTAGGCTTAAATACATAAATGTTAATCTAAAAGTCTAAATAAATAAAGATTAATCTAAAAGTCTAAATAAAGGTTAACCTAAAAGTCCCACCTATAATTTACTGTTTGCGGTTCCATTTTGGAATTTTCTGAACGCCACGGATAAGGGAAGAGTTAAGAAAGCTGTCCTTACAATTTGCTAAATTTCAAGAAACTTACCAGTTGGTCTTGCAACCGGTACTAGATTCAGAAGTACTCTGTCGCATACTCTATTCTAAGTTGCGATAATCTGTTAACGAATTCTTGATAATAAGGATTTTGCACACCCCTGGATTGGTATGCTTTTTGTTTTATCTTCTATGTAGGTTAACGCTCTTTTGTTTTGTAATCGTTGTTTCACATCTCTTTCTCCTTTGTGTTGCTGATGGGTAAAAAATATTTCATTCCTTCGTTCAGAATGTCAATGCAACTTACCTGCAAATTACCTGCAAATTTGCAATTGCAGGCGAATAGGATTTCTCCTAATATACGCCTTCATGGGTGCTGTCTTGTTCAGGTTTCCAGTTGAATCTCCACTGTTTGCCTGACCACTCCTTGTCCAAATGTTGTTTGAAGCTATTTGTTGTTTGGCAGGTAACAGTGGAATCTGCTAGCGCGTTCCACAAGTTGATCGACCTACTTGTGAAGAAGTTATGTGCATGCCGTTTCAGTACAGGCCTCTTCTTCAGCTTTTTTGGGTGGCCCCTGGTGGTTCCTCCTGTGTTTGGCACGAAAATGTTGGGTGGGATGTTGCGTCCAAATGTTGCTTCCGTAACTGCATTTATTCATTCTTAAACCCGAAACCCGAATTTCATATCCACTAACACGCCTCGCTAACCTTTGCACTTGCCAGGGTTTATTACTGTTCATGCGCTTGATGCTCCCTACGAATGTTCGCGTATGGTACTATCGATTCGTAAAACCGGTTATCTGATTTTGCTAGAAGTCAATGGGTCTAGGAAGAGGCTTACAACGGCCAAAGCAGTTGAGCGATTCGTTAAAAGCAGAGCCTAGTTTTACAGTATTCATATAGTTTTTAATAGTGGAACATAAATAATTATCAATACTTTGAAATCAACCCGGTCCTTACTCATATCCAATGTGTGGTAATATGAATGAGAACCTAGAGCATTTGGAGTGCGAAAGTCTGATGAACTTGAGTTATAAGTATTTGGAAGCATTGAATTAAATTGTCAAGGACATCGTGATTTAAGGCTGACGTTGCTCCTTAGAGTCGGGATACCCCCACCTGTCCTAAATTAAACGTTCAATCAATCAATAAATAAATCAAATTTATTTCCAAATAGCTCAAAGATAAAAGAGGAATGAAGTGTCTACGAAATACACGAAAACAAAACAAATTAACCAATACTCTTAAAAGATATGATCAGAAATAACTGATGGGATGAAACTATGTACAAATCGGGGAGAAGAATTAGCAGGATATTCAAGGTCAGCTTCATAAGAATCAAAGTATACGAAAAAATGGATGAATGTATTTTCCATTTAATAGGTGAATGTAAGGAGACATTTGAGGAAGGGAATATTTGGGGAAATGGTGTGGGGGTAGGAAAGATTTAAAAAAATTTTGAAAAGCACAAGTTTAGAAATTTGGGAAGATTCTTCAAGATGGCTATGGTCAACAGGGAAATTTTTTTGTAGTTAGTTATGTTGTTGAGGCTACGGTTCGTTCTGGTGTTGTTTTGCTGTTTCCATGGCTCTCTGTGCTTTTACGGAATAAATCTTCTTATCTTAAATCTTGTCTTTTCTCAGGGGAGCCCAACATTTAGCCGCCAGTTGGACTTGGCGTCGACGAACCACCACAAATCCAGCTCACTTACCGACCTTACCACCCCGGCACCGGAAGCTGCCAAGCCACCTACCACCGCTGTCCGATCTCAGACCACCCTCGGAATAACTGAACTGTCAAGGTCCAGCTCGACGCACAGCCTTGACGAGGATACTAAGGTTGGTTTTTAGGAGTGGCATTATAGTCATTTTTTGCGGCACCTGTGTGTGCCACACATGTCTGAGTGTCGTGGAAACAGAATGTGATCAAGAACAAATAATCAGATAGATCGCCCGTCTCCCTATCTCTGTAATATGATCGTGCGGAGTCGGATAGATAGATAGATAGATTAGTGTATTTCAAAAGCCCACGGGCCATATACACAAACAAACAAACAAAAACAAAAATATAACTTAAACAATCAGACTCCTTTTCAACTCTAAAGATTTATCTATGTACACGCCCACTTGAGTAATAACGGTAGGGTTACTAAATCACACCCTCTAGATAAATTTTCCTTAAATCAGAAAGTTTCGGGCATCTACGGAGGAAATGGTCCAAATTTTCTTCCTCCTCACAATTTTTCTCTCGCATATTTCACCGCACCCTGCCCGATGCAACCTTCCCGGCACATCACGTTTCGTTAGCTCTACAAGCCGCGAAGAGGAAATTTAAAGTCGAAGTCGGTTGGTTGGTTGGTACTCTGGACGCGCTTCAGAGCGTGCCTCCTGCACTTATTGCTCTGCGATGAGCAACGGCGAAGACGGGTATCAACATCAATTCAGAGCGAGAGCAAACACCTCTAGCTCCGCTCAGTTTTGTCGGGGTGTCCAGTCGCTGTGTGGGACCAAAGACGGGGGTTCTATCTGATAATCTGTTCTTGATTTGATGCAACATCTCTATTCACAAGTTGAACCTCGCGGAAACGCCGTTTTGTCTCTTGTTTCGGCTGTGATTTCAAAATGTTTGAGAATAAGATGAAAATCTCTAGAAATATAACTTCAGGCTTACGTCCTTACCATTCAGCATCCTGAGTTTTATGTCCTGAATTCTATGTCAGTCTACTTGGAAAAAGTAGCGAACTTTAATATTTGGACATGAATATACCACTAAATTTGAATATCCGGAGAAAATCGAGCCACAAAATTGAAAACCACCTCGAACAGTTGTTTGTCAGTTTCAAGTCACTCAGCGAGCCACGAAAACCTTTTTGGTCGTGGAGCCACGCAAACGACTGCAGAACCTCTCTTTTGGTCCCGCAACCGAGCCACAAACACTTTAGTTGGATTGCGGAAGTATCAACTTCAAATTTTGGCATACTTGTGGACACACTGGTCTTAAGTGGGTTTTTTTTTGCATCCCCCCTCCCCCACACACACACACAACTTGACGTAGTTTGTGAGATATAACGATGAAATTCAGCGCGCACATAGATGCTAGGATCTGGAACTGCTTTTTCTAGTTTGCCGCCCCCCACCCCGTCCGTGAGCAACTGGCCCAGATCGCCCAGTTATTAGTGTTTGTAACTTGGCCATAGCTGGAGATAGAATGATGAAATTCCTTATACTTGTAGATCTTAGGGTCGGGATGATACCTTCGGAGTTGCACCTCACCCAGCCTGTCCATTCATGGGCAGTGTAAAGACAACCAAATTAGCTCGCTAGCAAGTTTTTTGTCTAATAAATTTACTTACTTACAACTAGGCCCAGATTCCCTACTAGTTAAGATCTCAAATCGTGACCAGTATCAGATATAAATTTTGGCATACTTGTGGACATACTGGTCTAGGGCTAGTGATTTTTTGAAGGCCCGACCCTCCCGCACCTTCTCTTCATGGGCAACTGGAGTAGGCCCACTTCTTAACTTGCGAACAATAGTTGCGTTTTTGTAGATACCATGGTGTCTGTTTCCACGGTAACTGGATATGCAATTAGTCGTTTTTGCAGTAACTGTCGTATCTCACATACAGTTGCTCTGCAAAAACAACAATTGCCGAAATTGCGCATTTTGAAGTCATCCGAAAAGAAAAACTTGATATTCAGTCACATGACTAAGTGCCAAACTTCTTGCCCACTAATGCGACAAAAGTTGATGAAAGTTGGATGACTTTTTCAGATACCACGATCAGTTACCACGGTCAGACCGAGGTATCTGAATATCGGATACCACGATAACTGGCCAGATACCACGATAACTGCAAACATGCCTTTTCGACTGTAGACCGTGGTATCGATACCATGTTATCTGCAAAAAGGCAATGTTATCAAGGCTGAACTTGAAATTGAATGCGCTTATAGATCATAGGATCTGGAGTTCGAGTTACACCTCCCTAACCATCCCCGATCATGGGCAGTTGGAGCCAGATTGCCCAGCGAGTAAATTCTTGACCTGACAACGGATATCAAGTTCAAATTTAATTTACTTTTCTGCTTTGTGGTCTTGATATTTATTTGTGGGGGCAATCTCCCCATACCCTTCCGGTTCAAGGGCGACTGGTTCTTAGGCTGTTCATAATTTACTTTTATGCTCCATGTTTGAGCGCTTGCGCACTCGTTATCAATAATAGCACGTTCGGTTTGGAATGACAAGTCTGCCAATGTTAAATATTATTCACAAGATCAGATTTTTAGCAAAGGGTCAGGTTACTCAGTTCGCTACATAGGCTTAAGGGTATGCTGGAGCTATCGGGCAATAGCGACGCTGTTGGCTGGGTTTAGAACCACCTGGAAAATGGTAGCAGGATAATAATACTTATATTCTGTTATAGCTTACAGTTGCTAGGGTGCGATCGCCAACTGATACACATACATTAGTTGCGTTTTTGCAGTTACCGTGGTATCTGACAGCTGCTGTCGCCTTGCAAAAACGACAATTGATTGATTAGTGATTTTTAGAGAAAGCCACAAAAGAAATACTTACATCCACTCAAATCCCAAGTGCCCAAGTTCTTTCGCACCAAAATAACAAAACGTAGGGTCTTGAGTTGGTGATAATGAATGTGAGATTGCCTTTTCAGGTACCATTGTCAGTTACTACGGCCGGGACCGTGGTATCTGAATAGCAGATACCACGCCAACTGGTTAGATACTCGGAGCGCGTTCCACCCTTCGAACAATAGTAACTATTAGTTACTGTTTTCGTTCCAACCTAGTGAAAAGTTATTACGCTGACCGTTCCTTCTCGAAATCGTAACTAGTAGTAACTATTTGCTTACCGTGCTCAGGAGCGTAGTAAGCGTGGTAACTAGGATCTCTGTGACGGGACTGTCCCGATTAGACCGTGGCAGGATATTCCCGAAAATAGAAAAATGCGTTTCTGAGTTGACGCCAAGAAACCAGAATCCGTAACGTCATGCGTAGTAACTACGGTAAGTAGGGTGGATGTGGAACACGCTCTCAGTAACTCTAAAAACGACACTTTAGAGTGTCAAGAAAACCACATTTCAAAACCGCAGCAACGAAGAAGTAAAAGCAACCGAGGCCGAAAGGGATCCAAAGTGGAACCCAAGTGCCAGTCATTTGAAGGAAGGATGGAAGGTATCGGACACCCGTCATCCTTCCTGGCCAAATTAGCAACTAAAAACCTCATTTAATTGCTGTTTAGCTTAACTTTGATGTTTCCCCATAGGGACTAATACTTGCCGAGGACCATCCACCAGACCGGCCTAGATTACTGTTGTACGATAAGTGGAATGTACCACCACCACCACCATTGCCTACCACCACCGCGCCACCCGAAAAGCGTTTGTGTAGGGTGGTCTGTACGCGAGGTGGGTCTGGTTGATGGTTTTAAGCATGTGTTTAACCTTGAGTGAGGCATTAACAAGCACTAGGACCGTGTTGACCACCGATTTCTAGATGGTTTCCATCGTTGACCACCCGTTTGCAGTGCCCTTCCACATTTTAACCTTTATACTTGTGTAGCACCCCGCTTTACTGGAAAGCGGAGTATTCCCAGTAACTGATAGCAGGGTAGCCGATCTTGGCTTCTGGGGTGTATACAGCTTATGTGTTTTCTGCGGTAAACTCAATTCAAGTTCAATTCACTTATATTCGAAAAACATGCGACGGACAGAGCCGATTATTAGTTTGTGTTGTCATAAAATAAACATGTTATTTCAATACTTGTTTGGTTATTGGGGAAGAGAAATGTCTTGGTTCTAAAGCTGTTTGTATATAAATGGGATAAACATTTTACTTTTACACTCCACGTCTGAGCGCTTGCGCACTTGTTTCAACTCCCTGTCATAATTTTGTCAAGTCTTTTGTACATTTTATCATTTGTCGTGTGTAGGTTTGGTCTCCCTTGGAAAGCCAAGGGGATAGCCGCCCCCAAATGACGTCACTGCTTATGTTAAACGTTCTGAACTGTGCCCGTATTTTTATGGGTATTACCTTTTTCAATGTTTACTGAGAACATAATACTGAACAAAAAACACAAATACAGTCGTGACCATCAGTTTCCAGATGGTGCCACCGTCTGCCGCCCCTTTGCAGTGCCCTTCGAAATTTCAGTTCCTCTTCTTCTAACCTTAGTGTGAGTTTTCAACTATTTCTTATAAGAAAATAATCCAGGAATCATGACTCTTTTTCAAAGGATATATATTTTTTGTAGATTTAAATGTCGTTATCGGATCAATGTTTCAGTTTATTTAAAAAAAAAAAAAAAAAAAAAAAAAATTAAATGGTTTAAAAGAATTTGAGTTATTTGTTGTGAAGGAAATGAGAGTTTTATTTTTATCGAGTACGTGGTTAACGTCAACGAAAGGAGTCGCAGCCCAAAAAGATAGAAATTCAAAAATAAAAAAGAAAAGATGCTATGCGGTAAAAAACAAAACAAGGATTTCTAAGGCACTGGTTCTTTTCCAATATTCTAAGAGTTTCCTTCCTTTCCAATCGTTGTCTTATTTTAAAACTAAAACGCGACGTCTCTGCGTGTTCACACTCGTTGTGTTTTCTCACTTTTACGCGATAAGTGAAAAAGTGACTCCCCCAATATTAGTCATAGTAAGGTGGTGCGCATCGATGGTCCCGTCGAATTAAAACGTTTTGTAAACCTTGTAAGCTAATGATAGTTGGGGTTTTGATCGAAGTTTTGTTCGCCGTCGACTTAAATTTCGTTTTCAAACGCCGTCGAAGTTCACTCTTCGCTTAATTAGTGTTTTACGACTTCGACGATCCTTGTCCGGTCGCAGTTTCTTCGACGTTTCAAGCAAACTTCGAACTTGCTAGCTGACGAAGTTCGACCGTCAGAGTTTGAAGGACAAAGGAACTGTGACCGGAGACCAAAAATGGTAATTGAACAAAGATCTTTGAGGTTGAAGGTAACTTCAAACTTCGATAAAAAGCGCAACGAATACTTCACAAGAAACCAGCAATACGTATTGGAACCAAATGCCACGACTTGCTCCTTCTGGCTTGCCCAAAGAATAGTACCCCTGTTTAGACAGTGATACCAAAATATAAACGATAAATATAAATAATAACAAACTAAAAAATTGTACAAAATTTGAAAGTTTCTCTTTCTTTCTTTTTTGATTTGTTTCCATTAATACTAAAAAAATGAGAGTCCAAAATATCCCTTAGTACCGTGTGGAACGCCATTGGAAGAATATCTCTATGCTTGTGCTTAGGCTAACACCTATGGGCCGTATCGTCACCAAACGGGGATCTATAGTCGAAAAGCTTTAGGAAGTATTATACTGCACGGCTCCCTCTGTTTTATTAACTCGTGTTCTGCGAAAGAAGGAGATCCAAAAAATGAGATTGTGCTATTTTGAATACGAGAAGTACCTGCTCTATTTGTCAAAATTATGCAGTAACCACGCGCTAACGAAAGGTTACAAATTCAAGGTGGCGTCCCCTTTTGTATTCGTCGTCACTATGCAAAATCATGGAAAACTGGGCCGAACCCATAAGGCATGACGTCACCACTGTGTTCTGACTGAAGATTGAAAATTTCTGGGTTTCTTTTTTGTTTGTTTTATTTATTTTCTTTCACTTGCTACACTTTAAAATTACTTACTTACTTATAAAAGTGTGTAAAACACAAAAGGTTGCAGCTTGGCTCAGTGACGTCATTTCAGTAAACATTAAATGTCATTTGCTTTATTTACTTTCTTTCACTTACTCCGCTTTATATATTACTTACTGATTAAAGTGAGCAAATGAGGTTATGTGCGTGTTTATTTTCTTTCGTTTTCAACATGGCTCGTTACACATAAATTACTTACTTATTGTGCAAATCAGTGGTGTCATTTCAGGTTTACTCAGAATCAAACTACTCTTTTTGGAATAAATAAATCATTACTTTGCATTTTGCCCTTTGAACCTTGTTTAGCGGCCAAAAAGTCATCAAAGAAGAAGATTTTTAAACTAAGGTGGGTCCATGACCCCCCCCCCCCCCCCCCCAAGCGACGTCATTGACTACAGCTGCTAAAGCATCATTTGAATATATGTTTCAAAGTCTGCTTGGGCTCAAGGAATATTTATCCACGAAGTACGGAACTTTCACAGCCCGACAGCTTGGGCTAAAGAAATATTTGTCATTGACTACTCCTTCTTTTTTAGGGTGACAAAGAAAACGCCTTCCAAGTCCCTAGCGCACCAAAGGCGAAAAAGCGTGAACTAAAACCGCCGCAAAATGGCTTCATTAAACCGAGGGAAAAACGCGTCCTCGGCTCAAGGAGAGACAACGGGGAATAGGAACCAGACAGAGGTGACTTTGAGTGCGCAAATTCATATGAGACTTGAGTGGAACGAATGATGACAGTGGTGATAAGTGAGTGTACATATGCCAAAGTCGGCCGTCATATTTGGCGCTTACCTCAGCTGTCACCGTCAACGTGAGATTGCTCACGCCCTGAAACTACTTTATATCAGTCTATGATAAGTAGCCAGTCTGTGTTGACGCCCGTACATGTTGGCTCTAGAGGACAATTTCGTAAATTACACCGGCAACGCTGCTGCCATTAACGCAAGTGCTAGTGTATACAATCCGGTAAAACAACGGACTTGAAGCCTGTTTGGATTACAATGTGCTGGCGGCACTGGCAAAGTAACAAGAGTACTAAAGTGGTTGCTACGATTCTCTGCTAACTAGCAAGCCTCTGTTGCCGCTCTTACAGGTTGGCTCTACAATGACAATTTCCTAAATTACACCGGCAACGCTGCTGCCATTAACACTAGTGTTCGTGTATACAATCCGGTAAAAAACAACGGACTTAACTTTTTCAGCAAGCCTGTTCGTAGTACAATGTGCTGGCAACACTGGCAAAGTAACAACGAGTGCTAAAAGGGGGTGCTAGGATTCTCTGCTAAGTACCAAGTCTGTCTTGCCGCCCTTACGGTTTGGTTCTAGAATGACACTTTCGCAAATTACGTCGACAACGCTGTTAGGATTAATACTAGTGCTAGCGTATATAATCCGGTAAAAGACGACGGACTTAATTACACTTTTTTAGCAAGTCTGTTTGGGTTACAATGTGCTGGCAACACTGGCATAGTAATACGAGTGCTAAGTGTACAGTCCACGGGTGAGAGGATTCCATTTTTGGTGTAAGAGTATTGACCTGAGCTAGCCGTTGGATATTTCGGTCGTTGTCGCTAGAGCAGCGCCATCCGACGTTGGAATCCCGCGCATTAACACATTGCTAAGGTGGACAATGTGAGACGGTTTCCCTTATTTGGAGTTAACGTTATGTTACTGAGCTAGCGTTGAACCGTAGGCGTCCAAGCCTTCACATTGTCAAAAGTTTAATAACAGATAACACAACGATGCGCCGTTACAACAGATAACACTTAGGATGTTATCTGTTGATTTTGCAAACGTTATGCATAACACGCATTGCCAGGAAGAGCCGAAAAAGTTTCCGATAACTTTTCCGATAACACAATGATAAACATAAAAGTCAGCAGATGTTTTCCGGCAGTGTCTCGGCTCTTCTTGTATCCGTAACACTCAATGCGTAACATTTGCAAAATGATAATACCTAACGTCCGAAGTGTTATCTGTTGAAACAGCGCATCCTTGTGTTACATGTTATGAAACCTCTGACAGTGCAGTCATTGTCGCCAGAGCATCATAGCTTTGGAATTCTACGAATTCATATTTCTGCCTTAAATTGAGGTCCGGATATAGCGAGAGTGACTTTGAAGCTTTGCCGTCAAATATTCGTAGAATAGTCAGTGTGCGGGCTTCAGAACCGAATTTGGAGGCTCCTTACTATAATTTAAGAGCGAGTTCTGATTGGTTAAAGCCGTCGTTTTGGCTAAAATTTTCTCCATGCTTTGGTGGGCTAGAACCAAAAACCGGTACATTTACAAACATCCCCAAGAATGTGGCATACATTCTTCTCTGAAGCGAAAGAGAGTCCGAAATGAGAAAAAAACGGAAGTACGCTGTGCATTTTACCGTAGCGCTTTTGATATTTAACAGTATGTTAGCGACCTGCGCTCAGCGTTGCCACTACCGGTGGTATAACACCAAATTTTGTGAAAAGAACAAAAATCTGTTAGTATCGCCAAATTACTCAGTTTTCAGAAGTCACAAAATTTTCCAAAAAACACCAGTTTTGTCGATTTGTTCAGTTTACACAAAAAAAAAAGACTTAACTTTTTTGTTTATGTGGATAAATAAATTACTAAATTTTGGTGATCTTTTACGTTAAAGTCACTGAATATTTAAGAACTTCGCCCGGCTTCATCACGATTTCATCTTTTCAAGAACCGGCGGTTTATTTTCGTCTGGTGTGGCAACCCCGCATGCGCTCGGCTGCCTTTCCTTGAGACCGGGAAAGGTGCGTCAGAGCTACAGCCAGGCTGAACATTCTACCTTATCGATTCTTGAGATAATGACGCAAAACCTCTTTCGTATTTGGGGACTATTCTGCATTAAACTTTATTAAATGATATGGTGATGTATATTATTGTGCGTGCCTTAAGTAGAAAAATTAAAGCTATAGGATTTAATTAGTTTAAACAAAAATACTTGGAAAGTGCCTCAGCAAACCTAAGTTGGAATTCTGTTCAAAAACGAGCTAAGGCGACTTGACAGTGTTGGCAGTTAAAACGATAGCGTCTTAAAGCGAGGGGTTACTAACTGAATATTTTGGGTGCATCCGCTTGATTTTTGGAGGGTTCTGGGGAGTTAGCAATTATGTTAGGTGATGCCAACCGGATCAGTCTGCTGAAATTCGAGATGTTTCGGCGCTTCTTTGCAAGGGTCATCTTCTTGTCATAATTAAAAATGTGAACCCCCTTGAATTGTAGATTTATAGCTGCTAGAAAGTTCATTTGTTTTAAGACAGGTTCAGGTTTGTAGGTGGCGCCTAAAGAGGGCTCTTGCTAAGAGGGCCGAACAACATTTTAGCTGATGTAATCCGAAATAAAAGTCGCCTTTAGCTTGGTGTGGAGGAATAATAATAGACTGAGTTATCCCTCGTCATAAGGTTGGCACTATGTCCAATTAACCTGGTTCATCTATTTTGTACTTCCATTTCATATTACTGTTGTAAATATGTTTCTCGGTATTAGTGAAGGTAACCAAGACGTCATGTGAACTATTTGGATTAAATGAGGATTTGTGAAATGCCGGGCACACCTTAGAGCTCGACCCATCGGGGTGGGGTCAATTGGCACATCTGGGACATAATATGATCGTTGTACAGTAGAAGTTTTATCCCAATCGCTGAATCCGTTTAGTCCCTACGCCTGTCGCAAAATTTCCGAGACACCTCCCTCACACACACCGTGGTCGGATCCGATAGACGCATAATGTCTCATCTAGGGTATTTCCAATTACAACACCCCCTCCTACGTTTTTAGTCGTTCTATCCATTCTCATTCCCCAGATTTCGAGCTTCCTGTGAAATTTGTATCCACCGCAACGACACTAGTCTAATCTTGTATTTTCTATTTTCGACTCGGATCACGTATTAGGATTACTGGCTCCGATGAGCTGACTGGTCAGAACAACCGCTTACGAGAAGTTTCAAAACGCAAAGGATTCATGTAGCCTAGCAACTTCAGTAACATAAAGATTGCTGAAACAGTTTGTTGATTTCCCTTTCTGTTTGATTGTTTCACAGACAAGAAACAAAGCCAAGGTAAGGAAGAATTGAGAGGTTTTCAAATAAGCATACTTAATTAACTTACTTAAGGTTGTTTAGTACCTTTTGACACTTCGCTTGCCTGTTCGATGCCCCCTAACATCTTCACCGTCATGTTTTTATGTACGGTCTGAAGAGGACACTTGCCAAGAAGGGCCGAAATAAACAAAATAAATACTCCTTGAGCTGAGTGGGAAACAGATATTCAAACAATGGATAAAACGGATACGTCAGCTACGATGATTTGGCCGGGATATTTCGGCCCTTCTTGGCAAGGGTCCTCGTAAGGGACAACATTGGGGAAGAAACCAACAGACATTTCGGCCCTTCTTTGCAATCAGGTTCGTGTCTTCCCCAACGTTGTCCCTGACGTTCGATTGCCTGACGAGGACCCTTGCCAAGAAGGGCCGACAGATCGCTTAAGTATATCCTAGCTGACTTATCCGTTCTGAGTCGTTTTCATTTACGATTCCAAGTCAGTTCGGGCTGAAGGAATCTCAGATGACTACCACTGTGGAGAATCAAGAAACTATTTAAATTAAATCTCGTTTATCAAGGCACTTTTAAATTCATACTCCAAATTAATTCCGAAACAACCACTAACAATCCCGAATAACTGCAATTCCGCACATATACAATCTCTTCTTCGTTACTGGATAACGTCTCGCTGTAGCTGATATCTCGTAACTGCTACATTAAAATGACTCTTTTGTGACTGGCGAACTATCCCAGTGGTGTCGTCAGACTGTAACTTAACTCTATGCCCATACTGCACAATAATGTTATAACGAATCTCCCCTCTCACACTTCAAGGAACATTTGGCCTTGTTCCAGTTCAGCGCCCCAAGCGGATTAGCCTGTGTTTGTCCTCCCTGAATCCCATTTTCATCATAAGTCACGTAGAGATAGCAGCATCGATCAGTGAACAGCAAAGAACAGCTTTCACTTCCTAACTCCGCCTCATATCATCACCCATCACACAGAGATGGTACAATAGGTTTTTATAAATAATATGAAACCAAAACTGTATTTAAATCGTACAAAATATTATGTGAGTTAACAAAAAATATTATGTACTCGCTGTAATCTGTATTGACATTTCGGATGCTATTTTTCTGTACGAAGATTTTTTGGAAAACTAAAGCGAATTGAAAAGGAAAGATCGATCAGCAGAAAAGTGCAGTTTTCACTTTTTAAATTGGTGGGTACCTTTTTTCTGCTAAGGGAATATACTTGATCACAAATTAGCTGCGGTTTCTATCTTAATTCTCAGTCAACTCTCAATTATCGTACAAATTATTGATTTTTCTCTTCTCCATTCTCGTTTTTGTCAACAGCACTAATTTTACCACCCGTTAAAACCTGTGTAACGGGTTGAGCATCCGCCCTTCGTTCACCAATCAGGAAGGGGAACCAAGAAGGACGATCGAGAATTGACTATCGAACCAACTTCTCGATTCTGCAGGATCGCGAAGATTTCCCCGTTCTCGATTTTGACAAAAACGCACAACTTAATCTCAAGTCATAAAACGCGAAATAGGCGGATTGAGAGGAGAATCGCGAGAAGAACTGAGATAAAAAAAACGCCACTATTGTAGTAATTTAAGGTAAACGTTGCAGACTTATTTAAGCACGCAGACTTTAAGCCGGCAGCCTTTTTAAGCAACTAGACTTGAATCCTGGAATTTTAGCAGACTTAAGGCTTGCACTTTTAGTATAGATTTTAAGCCTGCAGACTTTTTTTTTTAAGCCAGTGGACTCAGAGCCTCTAATTTTCGGAGACTTTAGACCTGCAGACTTTTTAAAGCAAGCATACATTTAGCCTGCAATTTAGGAGGGGAATCCAGGGTTTCATCACAAAGCCACACCGAGTTTATACTTCCACTCCTAGGTCGGTTTCGTCCGTTTTCGTTGGTCGCTGAAGTCGCTTCAAGATGTCACTTGTATCGTTCTGCGAAGGGGGGAGTATCGACTGTTCCGGTATCGTTTCACTAGCGACGGAGCTTTGAGGTCGGGTGAAGAATGCCATCTTTTCTCTACAAAAAACAAACTTTTATTATTATTATTAATTATTTTCTTCAGTTACTCCGCCTTTTCAAAATGGCGGGTCATAAATAAATTACTTACTTACTTAAACTGAGTTAGTCGTCTAAGTTCTAGCCTGATTAGCATGATGACCAGAGCTGAAATGTTTGGGGGGTGGGGCAAGGTAACTTTACCGACTGGCTGTTTATTTTTACCGACTATTTTTCAAAAACATCGACTGTTTTCAAGAAACTTATGGGGGCGTTCCCCCATCATCCACACGTGTTTTTTTTTACTTAGCATTAATAGTGCAGTACAAACAAATTTCTTCCCAGATCCCCCAGGGAAAATGGAAAAGGGCTGAAACATGGAGGTCCTACCTGGGAAATGGACGGTCTTAAAGGACACCCGAATGAATAGTACCAAGTATCATCCCTATCTGTATGACTTCCGATAACATTGCCTGCAGAAAACCCAATCCAAATACGAAATAGTGTTTCCAAGCTATGATTTTTGCTCCATTTTGCATCTGTCCTTGTTTCAGTACCGAACAATTTTTGAAATGAACAAATGTCTCCAAACAACCCTTCTTCTGGAATATTATTTAACCAGTTAAGACCAAACGTCTATCTAGAAGAAATTCTAGTACGATCCGAGCAGCACTGTACAAGATTTGAATGAATTGCACTTTTTGTCTTGGAGTCTGCATGTGCAAACCTCCCGAAGCAAACATCCCTATTTTGAAAACGTCACGCTCAGGACAAGAATGCTCTCCGTGGCCATGTCTGTAAATGCATTTTCCATGGTGTGTTCAAGTATGGTTTCATTGTTCAGGTGTCCTTTAAAGCACTTAACGACACCAAAAATTATTGTTCGATACCTTGACATAACGAACCATCGATAAATAATTGAAGAGCTGAGAGCACAAATGTGATAACTAGCCTCTGATATAGTAACTTTCCAAACTTCAGACGCGATCGTCTCGGAACTTGCAAAAAGTGACTTACCACCTTTCTGCGCTCAGCTATTCAATCAGCAATGGTATATCTATGCGCTCTGACATCAACACGTAAACCTTAGATTTTTTTTTACATTTCTATCCTGTTTCATAGTTTCTTTCTTGCTAGAAACTTACCGCTATAGTAATAGTAAGTAAGTAATTTATTTATAACCCGCCGTTTTCAGAAAGCGGAGTAAATGAAGAAAGTAAATAAAACACATAAATATACACAAAAAGACACTAATTTCAATCGTGGGCCAGGAAGCAGTGTAGAAGGTCGTGCGCTGGTTGGGTTCTGTTGTCAATGATTTTTATAGCGACGAAGAAACATCCAAAAGGGTAACACTTGCATCTTAATTTTGAACTTCTCCGTCAAAGTATAGTTATGGCATAATTTCGACAAGTGGAGCAGGTGCTTTGCATATTTAAAATAACATGATCTCATCTTTTTTAATACTGGAATCTCCGAGGCATGCAATCGCAGACTCGTGTAGAAGATGCTGAACGGTAAAAGGGTGAGTCTGCACAAAAGCTGAAGATTGGTTTAGAATTACAAATAAAAAAAATGTCCATAGTACCCTACTTATATAGTAAAACTTGGATCATTTGATTTAGCTATAGTTCTGATCACAGATTACATAATGTTACTCCTCAGTTTAGCGATCCAAAGCGTTCACTCTATCGTATTATAAGTTCAAGGGGGGGGGGGGGGAGGAGGTGCAAGTCACTACTCACTGGAAAGTAATGCAGTCAGGTTGTCCTCTTGCTATCTTGCTCCTTCTTAGTTTGTATATTTCCCGCCAGGTTCGCCGAAACAGCCTTTCTAACCTTCGACCTTCAGCAGTTTCTGTTTTCGTTGAATTCTCCGTCTGAAAATACAGAAGTTCGAAATTTGACATATAGAAGATAAATTTGAAATTTGACATATAGAAGATAGAAATTTGACAATTTCTACGCGTTCTTGTTGCATCAGTCGTCTGCTCCATTGAATGTCGAGTGTGAATAAGTAAAATAAAAAACAAAACAAGAGCTACGAGCTCATATGGCACTTGTTACGAGTAGGCACGGCTCGGTTATGTCAATGATATATCTAGTGTTTGCTAGGTGTCTTCCCACCAAGTTTCATCTCGATCCCTCCACTCATGGCGTTTTCCAATATTTCCGGTTCTCCCCTCCAGCTCCCCCCAAAAGTCACCGGATCCGGTCCGGATTTTAAGTGGGTCGTCTGAGGCATGAGGTCTTTCCAAATATCAAGTTTCATCGAGATCCGGTCACCCGTTCAAAAGTTATAAATACCTCAAGATTCCGGATTCCCCCTCCCTCCACTCCCCCAACAGTGCCCGAATCGGCTCGGTCATGTCAATGGTGTATCTAGTGTTTGCTAGGTGTCTTACCACCAAGTTTCATCTCGATCCCTCCACTCATAGCGTTTCCCAAGATTTCCGGTTAACCCCTCCAGCTCCCCCAAAAGTCACCGGATCCGGTCCGGATTTTAAGTGGGTCGTCTGAGGCATGAGGCCTTTCCAAATATCAAGTTCCATCGAGATCCGATCACCCGTTCAAAAATTATAAATACCTCAAGATTCCGGATTCCCCCTCCCTCCACTCCCCCCACAGTACCAGAATCGGCTCGGTTATGTCAATGATGTATCTAGTGTTTGCTAGGTGTCTTCCCACCAAGTTTCATCTCGATCCCTCCACTCATAGCGTTTCCCAAGATTTCCGGTTGCCCCCTCCAGCTCCCCCCAAAAGTCACCGGATCCGGTCTGAATTTTAAGTACGTCGTCTGAGGCATGAGGTCTTCCCAAATATCAAGTTCCATCGAGATCGGATCACCCGTTCAAAAGTTATAAATACCTCAAGGTTCCGGATTCCCCCTCCCTCCACTCCCCCCCATAGTGCCCGAATCGGCTCGGTCACGTCAATGATGTATCTAGTGTTTGCTAGGTGTCTTCCCACCAAGTTTCATCTCGATCCCTCCATTCATAACGTTTCCCAAGATTTCCGGTTGCCCCCTCCAGCTTCCCCCAAAAGTCACCGGATCCGGTCCGGATTTTAAGTGGGTCGTCTGAGGCATGAGGTCGTTCCAAATATCAAGTATCATCGAGATCCGATCACCCGTTCAAAAGTTATAAATACCTCAACATTTGGGATTCCCCCTCCCTCCACTCCCCCCACAGTACCAGAATCGGCTCGGTTATGTCAATGATGTATCTAGTGTTTGCTAGGTGTCTTCCCACCAAGTTTCATCTCGATCCCTCCACTCATAGCGTTTCCCAAGATTTCCGGTTGCCCCCTCCAGCTCCCCCCAAAAGTCACCGGATCCGGTCCGGATTTTAAGTACGTCGTCTGAGGCATGAGGTCTTTCCAAATATCAAGTTCCATCGAGATCCGATCACCCGTTCAAAAGTTAAAAATACCTCAAGGTTCCGGATTCCCCCTCCCTCCACTCCCCCCCACAGTGCCCGAATCGGCTCGGTTATGTCAATGATGTATCTAGTGTTTGCTAGGTGTCTTCCCACCGAGTTTCATCTCGATCCCTCCACTCATAGCGTTTCCCAAGATTTCCGGTTGCCCCCTCCAGCTCCCCCCAAAAGTCACCGGATCCGGTCCGGATTTTAAGTGGGTCGTCTGAGGCATGAGGTCGTTCCAAATATCAAGTTTCATCGAGATCCGATCACCCGTTCAAAAGTTAAAAATACCTCAAGATTCCGGATTCCCCCTCCCTCCACTCCCCCCACGGTGCTCGGATCGGGGAAGTGACTATTTCCAACTTAATCATTTGGGGTCCTTGATACGCTTGCCAAGTTGTATCGTCCTAGCTTATCTGGAAGTGCCCGAACTAGCAAAACCTGGACAGACCGACAGACCGACAGACCGACGGACGGACAGAAATTGCGATCGCTATATGGCACTTGGCCGAAGGGCAAGTGCCATAAAAAAATTAGAAATTGAATTCGCAAATCTCACAGAAACTTGCATCAAGTGGTGGCCCTCCTAAATGGAAAAAAGTTGCCCAAACTAGTGCCATGCTCACATGTTCATTTTTTTCCCCTCGGAATAGGTTTCTCAAGCGCAACAAATGAATATTCTTTAAGCCCAAGCTGACTTTGAAACATTTATTCAAACAATGTTTACAACGGATACGTCAGCTATGATTTTTCATCAGCGATATTTCGGCCCTTCTTGGCAAGGGTCCTCGTCAGGCTGTCAATCTTCTGATTCAACTTCGGGGAAGGAAACAAACCTGTAAACTTTCCTTCCCCGAAGTTGAATCAGAAGATTGACAGCCTGACGAGGACCCTTGCCAAGAAGGGCCGAAATATCGCTGATGAAAAATCATAGCTGACGTATCCGTTGTAAACATTGTTTGAATAAATGCAACAAATGGCTCAGATTTGAACTTGTGAATGTACATATGCAACGTGTAAACACTGATTTGTAAAGTTAAGGCATGGCTTTAAAGTGGTTCGGAAACCTTGGTGAAATATAACGAAAAAACAAATCCCTAATACATTTTATCTTCTAGGCTTAATTTCCCTCGCGACAGAAATAATAAATATATTCTTTATTTCCATAATAGCACAACATAATATGGCTAGCAGAGGATCGTCATGACGTAACACATGTCAAAGCAGTGACGTACAATATATACAGTATATGATAATAATGAATAGGCTTAAATAATATAATACATGTCACACAACAAGAATTAAAATGGGAAATAATAAAATAAAGTATCAAGAATTAAAATGACAAAAAATGCCAAAACACTGAACTTAAGCATAGCTACGCGACATACGGAATACAGATTTCGGGGTCTCGTGCATGGTTTTATAGCAGTACGGAAACCTGGTGAGTTAAAAACAGTTCAAGAACAAATCTGTTTTCAATACCTGAAGTACCTAAGCTCTCGAATATATATCTGATAGCGCCAAACGTAGAGGCTGAAAATTTTTCTAGCCAGATTTCGACCACTTCACTAGCTTAAATTGAGTCTGAAGAGGACCATTGCCAATAAGGGCCGAAATAGCGCTAGAATAAACCTAAATTGACATTCGTTTATCGCCACCAAATAGGATTAATAATCAACACGAGCGTAAGGTCACAAATCTGGCAACACTAAAATCGGTCAGCGTACCTGTTTTAATAGAGAATGCATCGTTGTGTCGAACTCGTTCCAATCGAACAGGCTCAGGTTGCCTTCGTCTTCCACCGCTAGCAGGCGTTGCTTCAAAGCTCGCAGTCTTTCCAGTTCAGTGGTAAGTTCACCAAGTCTTTTTGTCTGAGCCTGAAAAAATGGTGAACATTCAAACTTGAAAAAAAAACAGCTGCAAACGGAAATTTAGTATAAGTTTGTCTTAGTAAAAATATATGGTTTGAAGCCAAACTGACTTCACTGCAAACAAAAATGGAAAAATGAGATTTCTGTTTTTTTTCTTGATCGGCTAGTTTATCGCTCTAAGATAATGTACGACGGATAAATAACATTTCGGATATTTTGGTTGCACTTTGAGCACACCGTCCTCAGCGAAAAACAAAACTAAAATCTACCACAACAGGAAAACGATGCAGACAACAAACAATAACGGAACCAACCAAAATTTTATTTGAAATTAGATTTTATTAGATGTTTATGCATTTTGATTAGGAATCACCTCTCCCTTATTCTTATAGTCATCTAAATATTCTAAATATCTGATTTTGTCAACTTCGTTAAAGCTGGTGCTATGGTTTCATTCTTGACACGGCTGCTGTTTTTGCTGTTTGATTGGGTCGTCAAAAGGGAAGGGATTCTTCTGGATTTTGGTTTCGGAATCACCTGTCTCTTCTTCTTTCAAGCTACGACGGATACTTGTCGACAGCCTGTATGGAAGATCTAAATTTCAGTACTTCAGTGACAGATATTCCTTCAGCCCAAGGTGGCTGCGAATCATATCTGCACCTTCAAGTGGTGGACATTGTGTTTGTTATCCCTTTTCTTTCTTACTCCATGTTTTGCGTACTTGTTCATGATGGGTAGTCAAATTAAAAAATGTCCAGACCTGAAGAGGAACCCTTGCCAAGGAAGGCCGACAGTTTAGAAACAAATTATTACCCAGTTTTTTATTCCTAAACCTGTCTAATGTGCTTGTCACTGTGTACAAATTTTAAGTCTGTTTAGTATGTTTTTAAACTAAATGAAAAGAATCTAGTCGTGTTTGTTTACATTGTTTTGTTTAGTGTTTCAATATGTGTATTTTACACTTAGTCCGATGTTATCCAAAAAGCGAGTCACAAACAAATAAATAAATATACCTTCAAATCATGTACAAGGTCTAGAAACTGATAAGCCAAGGACATAAATAACAGATATTTCGTTGTAGTGGTGGACATTCGTTACGTTTTTCTTTGCTACTCTATTTTGCGTGTATTTGTACATTAGATAAGATTTTATTTGCGCTAAAAGCCAACGGCCATGGCAAATACTAGCTAAGAGAAAAGACGAAGAAAAGAGAGGAAGATATTTTTTAAAGGCCAACGAACAGACTGAAAATCGAAGCAAATACAGTTCACACATACCTGCAAATCAAGTTCAAGATCTAGAGAGGTTCGTTCCTTCGGACTGGATTTTTGCTTCAAGCGGGACTTTCCCGGTTCAGGATGGCGTCCCGTATTCGTCGCCGAATCGTCACGCCAGCGCAGACTTCGTCGCTCGTGCGACAATCGCTGAAACGTTGCGCCCCGTCGGTATAACGCCATCGAGCTGTCGCTGTCACTACGATTTAGCTATACAAAAAATACAAACATTAGATAAAAAAGTCGCCCCCAGGTGAAATATCAATTTGTGGCCGAATGTTTGGCGAAAAAAAAAATTAATATTTTGACACCTACAAAACTAGGTCCTTTTCGCCAACTATTTTAACAAGAAATCATCTTCATTTTGTATTTACTGGTAACGAACCGGTCGCAGAGTTCTTGCTCGCTTTGTCGAAGAAACGAAAATGTATGAGAAATCGTAGGATTCTGAGACAAGTGGCAAAACGAGTTTCGCTATTTTCGATGCGAATCATGCTCCCGATGATTGTCTGCTAGACACTCCGTCGTCAGAAAACCGATTATGCAAATTTTTTCCTGTTTTTGCTAGAAGTCAACGGGGTTGGACAAAGGCTTAAAACAGCCTAAGTCGTGGGTCGTTTTTTGAAAGCAGAGCCTAGTTTTAAACTACTATAAAAGACTGACACATAAACAGTGCGAGGGGTGCTTTAAGGGCAGTGTTACCGGCTGATGAGGTAGCCGGACCCCCGATGAAGTGACTATCTGACTGTCAGACGTCTGATTTTGAAAATTATTTGGGTTTATTGACATTTTCCCTACGCTATTTTTTGCAATGAAGAATTTTTGGAAGAATAAAGCGAATTTAAAAAAAAGAAAAAAAAAGACAACTTGTTTGTTTGACGTCATGATATCGAAAAAATCAGCAGATGCTTTTTCGACTTTTTCGAATTCAGCAGATGATTTTTCGACTTTTTCGAATTCAGCAGATGCTTTTTCGACTTCTTCGAATTCAGGAGAAGCTTTTTCAACTTTTCGAATTCACCAGATGCTTTTTCGACTTCTTCGAATTCAGCAGATGTTTTTTCGACTTTTTCGAATTCAGCAGATGCTTTTTCGACTCTTCCTGGCAATGCTTCTTATACATAACACCTAAATGCATAACGCTCTCAAAACCACAACATAAAATGTTGTCTGTTGAAACTGCACATCCTTCCGTTGTCTGCTATGAAACTTCTGACAGTGCACTTGCATGCCACCAATGTCTGACATTGTTGTAAATAAATAATGTGGTAAATAATTAATAATTATAATTAAAAATTTTCAATAACGTCTTGATTCATACCTTACAACTGTAATTAAACCGTGCAAGGGCGACGCTCGGCGAGAACGTTTGCGAACGCTTCACACTCGGATCCGTTTTCTTCCGGTCATCAATGTGTTGTCGGGTGGGAAGAAAAACGCACTCTGTATTCGTTTCCTTGTCCGTCACTCGTATAGAATATACACGACTAAGGGGTCGGCGTTTTTTCGCTTCGGATGCTACACCGCTGTCCGATAACTCTCCATCGGATTCGTCCGAGGAGTCGGAAATCCGGTCGGAACCATCAAGCCCAGCGCCCTCCTGAAAAGGCAAAGGTTAGCGGCGGAAAAACTAAGTTCCTAGAATTAGAATACTATTACGACGACTGTATTTGTACAGGGGTGTAGTAGGCCGGACATAGATAGTAAATGTCCTTAGATACAGTCATCGGAGTCAGGACAGCCTAGGGCGTCTGGTGGCCTACTACACGTGCAGACTTCACGGGTTCATTATCGATTCCCCAGGTCGACCGAACCACAATAGGCTATAAACCACCCATTATACACTAGGACTTACAGGCCAGCCCACACTAAGGAGCTTTAAACAAGACTCATAACAATGACCTAAGGTCCGTAAATAAACAAACGGTTTTATTCTCTGGTACTCACAAAATAGTATGAACAACCTTTAAAGCACAATGGACACTTCTAATGCTTTACTTTGTATTAAATGCTTCATTTCCGACTTCCTTTAGAAGGCGCTACGAAAATCGGCCGTTTTCTTGTTATCCCTTGTCTTTACCTCACTGGTATTTCGGCGATTCAAATCTTAGGAGCTGGGATATCGTGGCAGGAAATTCAAAAACTCCCAGCAATGCTTGATATAAAAGGATATATTTGAGATCTCACCAAAATCAAGCCGCAGATGCAGTTTACCTGATTGTTCTAGTGTTGCATCAGAAGTTCCATGGCTTAAAGTGCCTATTAAAAGTTTTTCTTTGTGGAATAGTGTTGTGGAGCTTGATTAGATTGCTTTATAAAATGTACCAGAATATGCAATAAGCTTATAAAAAATAAAATAGCTCCAAAAATCATTCAAAAACAAATAACCTATTCAAATCTGAATTATACAAGCTGATTTATGCATAAAATAAAGATCTACTAAGTATTAAAAGAAACATCACTCTTATCTTTGTCCAAGCTAGTAATTTGAGCATGTACTGGCCCAAAAAATAACGCTTTGAAATATCACAGAGAGGAAACTGTTGAAAAAGCTGCTGATCTAGGGGGTAAGCATTGTTCCTAGGTTGTTACAGAGTGGGACTGGGGTAGTTTGATGTGCCCATTGAACTTTAAGAAAAAAAGGGTTGTTCCCAGTCGTCCAAGAGTTACGACAGTTTAAAGGATTAGACATACTGAACAGAAAGGGACTAGCGCTGCCTAACGGCGGCACAAGTTAGCAGTGCGGGGTGCAGATGGCACCACCGTAACAATAGCTGCCATACATGTTTCCACCGAAAGTTCAGGTTGCTCGGTTTCCCTTTTAGTTGTTTAATACAAGAGATAGGCGAATCCGGATTCGGGTTCGAATCCAGGATTCATCGCTTTGGCCGGATAAGAAACTTCTGCTTATTAGGCTGGATTCCGACTCGGACTCGGATTCCAAACCATGAATCTTACGAATCCGCTACAACTTTTAACCTTTTTCCAATTTTTACATACTATGCTTAAGGTGGGCTGTGCTTACCCATGCTATAATAAGCACACACGAAAACCTAGAAATGTGATTTACATACCGTCTCATTTGCCATTTAGCCATCAGTGCTCTTTTGTCATCTCTGATTTTTAAACTGTAACCTATGTACATGATTTGTTTTTTCTTAAGGCCGGATTCAAATCCAGATTCGAACCCTCAGCATTAAATGATGAATTCGGATTCGTATCTAGCCCTGGATTCGGACTCGAATCCTTTCATGATCGGATTCGCCCTTCTCTGGTTAATCAACCAATCAATCTTTATTATTCGAAAAACATTCCTTACGGTATTAACACACAAAAAAACGAATATTTATTCTGTCGTCAAACATAACTATATAGGCTACAATTGCGCTTTTCCACAACAAATTAATACGCTAAACTTCAATAATTAACACAAAAAACAGGAAAAGAATTTGAAATTTTGCGTTCAAGAAACAATACACGTTATCAATATCTGGAATCGATTTGGCATCATCACCTTTTTCTGAAACTGTTTCGAGCATCGGTTTCATTTTACTTCATGATGTCTTTTAACAAAAACAGTGATGGATCGTCATACATGGTCGACGTAGTCATAAATAATCACATATATGTTACAATTTTAAAATAAAATTCTTCTCGAACTGTTTCACTACCCCGGTTTTGATATTTGCTTATATTTGTGACGTAAAACAGCTATATAGTCCGGTCAAAGGCCGTGTTCAAATTTCTAAAAAAAACAAATAAAATGAAACAAAATAGGACAGCCAAATGGAACGGAAAAATAACACACTTGATATCAGCTAATAAATTAATAAAAATAAATATTAACAATCTGACCATTCAGTTTTGCAATTTATAGATAGATAAATCTTTTCATCCACCAAAAAAACTTATCATAGCTCACGCAAAATTTCTTTGGTATAGTCATGGATGCAACTTGTGAGATATAATAATAATAATAACAATAATTTATTTCTTACCCACAAATTCCAGAGGAAAAACAACTGCAGTACAATAAAGAAAAAGAAAGGAAGAAAATACTAAAATAACTATACATACAAAAACACTAGCACATAAACAGAGGGTGGTGTGGTGAAAACCGAGAGTATGCTGAACCCGACAGCTTCCCGTGTAGCATTAGTAATTACACCGAAATATCTGGAACACCGTACTTACGAATAATTACTGTATCCCGATGCCAAGGGGGGGGGGGGGGGTAAAGAAGGAATTTACAGTAGAGAAAATTACTTTTTCGGAGAGAAAGAAGGTCTTTCTTTTTAAGAAGAGGATAAAGTCCAGAAACGCGTTGCGTTGCGTTGCATACAATCAATGCGTTGCGTTGATTGTATTTTGGTTAAATTGTTAGGTAGACTTCATTTAGGATAGTGTAGGCTAATTGTTTTTTAAATGACGTAGAGTTTTTACGAAAGTATATGGTCTAGTTATTAGTTTGTAGACCGACTGTGTGAATTTTAATATTTTTTTTACTCGCCAGCTTTGGCGGATACAAATAAATGAACTGAATTGAATTGAAACGTCGAATACAGAATGTCGCAAAAAGTTGAATACAGCCGACCAAGAGCTCGTCTATTATACCGTCCATGTAGTCATGGATATAACTTATGCTAATATAATAAACTACTACAATACAATTTCGACTTAGCCAAACAGTAATTAGTATGTTACTCACCACAGCTTCGAGGGCAGCGTCTAGGAGTCTCTCCTGGCTGAGAGTATCGTCATTGTAGCTAGAACTATTCGAGTCCTCGTCCTGTTCAACCACGTCGTAAGGAACATCGATAATTTCGTCTGAAATAAAACGAACTTTTGATGCAAAATCTCAATAAGTAGAACTCCAGGCTTTCTCCTCATTTTTATGTATACATATTTGAGAAAGTTTTTAATTTTACTGTTTTGATGTTATTTTGCTGCTAAATTCGGATCTCCCGGCAGAATCGAGCCACAAAATCGACAATCACCTCGGCAGTTGTTTGTTGAATTCGAGCCATAAAATCTTGTTGGTCGCGGAAACACACTTGTGTGCCGCAGAAAAGGAATCCGAAACACTCTTTTCGAGCCACAATCGACCTATAAACTGTTTGTGGGAGCACGGAAGAACGCCTTAAGTATTCCTCCAGATTATGAGAGCTCTCATAATCTCCGCAACGATGATATAGTACATATAATAATTTAATATTTATTTATGACCCAGAGTACAAGTTTAAGACAGCAGAGGATTGACATTAAACTGATGAAATTAAACTCTCAATAAACTGAACTGAAATTAAGCGACCGCAGACATAGACCTACTCTTTTAACAAATCTTGGAGCAAAGATAGTGAGCGTGTTCCATCCTACTTACCGTGGTTACTACGCATGACGTCACGAATTCTGTCTTTTTCCGTCAAGGCTGGAACGATTTTTTTATTTTCCCGCAGAATATCATACCCCGGGCGAATCCGACCAATCACGATTCAGAGATCCGTAGTTACTACGCTAACTACGCTCCCGACCGTGGTAAGCAAATAGTTACTATTTCGAGAAGGTTGGAACGGTCAGCGTAGTAACTTCTGGTGAGGTTGGAACGGAAATAGTAACTAATAGTTACTATTGGTACGAGGGTGGATCACGCTCAGCATGTTATTATTATTATTATTATTATTCTTTTATTGCCCTCAAAAGTTGAAGAGTACAAAAATTGAAATAATACCATAATAAACAACTACAGACAATATATGCGTCTAAATATACACGACGATAAATAAGAATACTGGAAACTTTAAGACACTATAAATCAATCATCATAGCGAACAACTATAAATGAGCCTTATCGGTAAAAAAAGGGAAAAGGTTGTGGGTTGGGAGAATATTCTCCGCCTTACTGTAAAAATTCTGAACTTTCTTTTTAACAATTACTAATGGGTCTTTTACTTTAAATTTTGAAACAATCTCAGTATTACTAAACGAAATAGGGAACCCAAGAAGAAATTTACAATACTTAAAATAAGAAACCCGAATAGCTGAGTGATCACTCAGTCTGAAATCGCGGAAAAGGAGGGAAGGATAAAGGACATGAGGGAGAGCCACTGCGTTAAACAGAGATCCAAGTATATCGCGCCGTCCCCACATGGGCCGTTTATTCTCCCCTCCCCTCTCGTCATCCATGCGTCAGTCCGAGAAAAACACTGGCAACCAGTTTTCTCCATATCCAGCTGATTCTTGCATCCCATCATTTATTTCTGGTCATATCTTTTAAGTGTTAGTTAATTTGTTTCGTTTTTGTGTAATTCGTCAATATTTGTTTCTCTTCCAGCTTTCAGCTATTTGGAAATAAATTTGACAGATTGAAAGAAAACATAACGGGCTATGGAGGTTTGTCGGGGTTGATCTTTATTTTCTTCATTTTTCGTGTATTTAACAAAATGAACTAAACACACAAAGCTGACTGTAAATCTTGTTTGATGGCGCAAATCCTAGAGACCTTTCGGCCCTTCTTGGCAAGGGTCCTATTCAGGCTCTAGCTCAGTGGCTGGCGATTTTCTAAGGACAAAACAGAGCGGTGAACTGTTTAAATGCCCTTCCGTCTGAAGTAGATTAGATTAGATTAGATTTATTGTATAATTCAGGTACAAAATTTCGTGGTTATCCACCAAATTCTTTGACCTTTGTGAGGTAATATATACAACAAGAGAGTAGTAGTAGTAGTAGTAGTAGAACAGTTTTATTGAAAATTAACATTTTGTTTTCAATAGCACAACAAAAGCGGGGCTTGCGAGGCTGTGCTAACTTGTAAGAGATACAAAAAAAAAAAAAAGAGTAGAAAGAGTATGGAGAATGAGACCATGTACCGAAACCAAAACAAAACAAAAACATTAACGAAAAACATTACCTTACGTGACCCCCAAACAACAAAACACAACAAACGAAAATGATGTAAATCTTACATAAAACAAACCTGAAAGAAAAAAATTATTTAATCAGTTTCGAAGGTATACCTGCTGAGCAACTCCGTACGTAGATCCGACTTAAACTGGTTAAAATTACCTATTTCCTTAATACCTTTACTTAGTTTATTCCACAGCTTGGAAGCTCTGTAAATAATGGAGAAGGAAGACCTACTTGTAACTAGCCGAGGAACCTCAATATTTCCTCGAATCCGAGTATTGTGTTGATGAACATCTGACCTCTCATAAAATATTCCTGCAAAACAATCCGGAAGGCTCTCATTGTAATACTTATATATAAAAATCAACGTATAAAAATCACGTAATCCAGCTGCTGGCATTACATTTATTTCTCTGTAAACTGACCTCATGGACTCCCGGTTCCCAACATCACAAAAAACTCTAACAGCGTTATTCTGAATCACACGGATTGGACGAAGTACCGAAGGGAAAGTGCCAAGCCATATTGACGAACAATATAAAATATAAGGGTGAATCAGGGAAAAATATAACAACCGTAGAACATAAGGGGGGAAAATGTGTTTTAATTTACGCATGATACCTAGGTTACGCGACAATGTTTTAGAAACTGACTTCACATGGTCTTTAAATGATAGGGTTTCATCAACATTAATTCCTAGGTACTTCACGAACCTTGCACGTTTAATGCTTCCCCGCTCTGATACTATTTCCGTGATCCAAGGATAAAAATTTGGAGATCGAGAAAAAATAACAAAATTTGACTTACCTATATTCAAGTCAAGGTGGTTTATTTTTAACCATTCGCATATCTTTCTCATTGCTGCGTCCAATGTTGACAGGAGCAATTGTTCCGTAGGGGCAACACACACCAAGGTTGTATCGTCCGCAAATAATGGCGTGCTAACCTGGGTCGGACCATTGTCAACAAAATCGGTAATTCGGGGCAGAGATTTAACAAAATCAGGCAAATCATTAATAAAAATCAAAAAAAGAGTAGGACCCAATACGGAACCTTGGGGAACCCCGCAATTCACAAGAGATTTTCTAGAAGAAAATCCTTGTAAATGAACATACTGCTGTCTATTTTGAAGAAAACAACGAAGCAAATCCAACATAGCGCCACGTATTCCATAAAATTCACATTTTTTTATTAGTATTCGATGGTCAACAGTGTCGAACGCCTTAACCAAATCCAAAAATACCCCAGCTACCCTAAGCTTCTTATCAAGAGCTTCATTAATTATTGAAGTGATAAAGGAAATCGCCATTTCTGTTGTTCTACCCCTCCTGAACCCAAATTGATTTGGATGTAAAAGCTTATGTCGTTCCAAATGGTCATAAATTCTAATATTAATACATTTTTCTAAAACACGTGAAATAACAGGTAATAACGAAATTGGCCGATAATTCCCCAGATCATTCTTATTACCACCTTTATAAATAGGAGTTATTTTTGCACATTTTAGACAATCAGGAAACCTTCCCTGTTTCAGACAAGCATTAATAAGGGAAGTAAATACATTTGAAATAATCGGAAATGCAGTCTTTAAAACAGGAAGATTCACAAAATCACTACCAGCCGAATTACTTTTCATCTCATAAATGATCTTTCGTATCTCATCTTCAGTGACAGGTCTCAAATGCATTGAAACGTCAACAGGCGTCCCCATGAAGGACTCAAGCGGAGGATCAGTATCGCAAGCTACTGTAGTACGAGAAAGTCGAACCCCAACAGTTGCGAAATGTTCCGAAAGCGCATTACATATTTCTTCTGGTTCACTCGACGTTAACCCATTACGTGTATTCACTTCATCAGGCAACACGGCTTCTGTTGAAGACATAACACTTTTGATAATTTTCCATGTTTTAGCTGGGTTACCACAAGCTTCTTTAAATTTATTTTCAAAATATTTTTTCTTAGCATTTCTCAGAAGTTTATTCAGAGCATTTCTGTAATTTTTATAAATTCTAATACAAACTGGATCATGCTCATTCCTTACTGATTTCTTATATAGTTGGTCTTTCTTATTGATGCACCGCAGAAGACTGGGTGACAACCACGGCTTTTTGGGTACCTTTTTCTTTGACCTCGTCCAAACCGTCATGCAAGTTTTAATCAAAATCGAGACCAGTGTGTCATAAAATTTTTGAAAACTAATATTTATATCGTCTACATTCTCAACTAAATTATTCCAATCAACATTCGCAATCTCTTGTTTAAAATTTGCAAGGTTACTCTGGTTGAGCACAGGTATCGTCCCCGTTTTGAATCTAGGACCTTGCTGCGACGGGACACAAACTTTGAAACTGGCAGAAATCCCAAAATGGTCCGACACATCTGTGACAACAACTCCTGGATTTGAAAAATTCGAATTAGAAAAAATATTATCAAGAAGCTTTGATGTTGAAGCAGTAACACGAGTACAAATATTAATAGTAGGAAATAAACCGTATGACATGCAAAGTTGCAGAAAATCCATTGGAGTATTCGAATTCATATCGTGAAGATCAATATTAAAGTCCCCAAGCATGATGAACGGGTGGGAACCAGTAGGTAATTTCTCAAGCTGTTTTTCCGAAAGATCCATGAAAACCGGTAAAGACCCAGATGGTGGCCTATATAGTACGACAACATATGTATCTTTTGGTTTAAGTCTAAGCTGAAGGACAAGTGGCTCGAATAACATCTCGTGGTATAGTTCTAGGTCATCTCTTACCAAAACCTCGATATCGTTCCGAATATAAGCTCCAATTCCTCCATGTTGTCTAAGCTGACGATTCTTATTATACAACGTGTACTCTGGAATATGTAGGAGAGCAGAGTTACGCTCATTAAGCCATGTCTCCGTGAGACCAATAACCTGAAAAATGGAAAGTTCACATATCTCATTTACAAAATTGAAAGACGAATTCAACCCTTGGCAATTGAGGTGGAAAACTTTGAGGTCTTCTGAATCACCACCACTATACTCAGATTTAATCTCATCTTTAAATAGGTACTTCGAATTAGAAGAAACGTATTGACCAGCAATACCAATATCATAATTCCGGTGGAGTTGCTCAGTAAACATACTTCCAAAATCCACATTTGAAGCTTCCAAATTTTTTAAACGGCTGTTGCCTGGGGGGTCACGATTACCATTAACCACAATCATTCAAGTTTAACATAGCGGTATATGGCCTCATCACCAAAAAAAAGAACAAAAAAAGACACAAAAAAAAGAAGGAAAAAGAAAAAAAGAACAATGAAGCAAAGAAAGATATTTCCCATTTCGGAAAAAAACAAACTACAAAATGATCAGGCCGCAAAAAATTAGCCTGTAACGATCCCATGTATGAAATCACCCAATACAACGTCTACTAATATCAACAAAAAGTTCAGTGACAATACACAAACGCTTCATAAACATCTTACAACAATAAATATCGTGACAATATGACAATTTTTCTATATCAAGGAAATGCCTACAATCGAATCTGGAAAACAAAATTCATGAATCCAACAAACTCTTAGCATTATACCAAGGCACTTTAATAACACGATTGTCTTTTTTAACAGAGATGCTGGGTGGTAAGCTGGGGGGGACCCAGCATTCAACACCTTCATCTACCAAACGCTTACGTATCCCAAGTAATTCCTTACGCAAAACACGCACACGGGGCGTAACATCATCACCGATATATACAGACTTGTAGACACCGAACTCTTTTCCTTTTAGTTTTTTCGCATTACTTAAAATCGCGAAACGAGCCTGAACACTTTCCACCTTAATTTTAACAAATTTCTTGGAACAGTGAACCACAGTGAAAGGTGGAGAATTCTCACCACTAAGTGACAGACCATCCACAAGCACATCGGAAACCCTGGATGCCGCCTCATTCAAAGGAACATCATTTAAGCCCCAAAACAATAGATTGCAGAGCTTGTCCCTATTTTCATCAACAAGCGACTGGTTTACAACCGCAATCATTTCCTCGTTGCACTTATTGATCAACTGTGACTGGGCCTGAACAACACTTTTCAGAATTAAGAGTTCTGATTTTACTGTTGCGAGCTCATTTTCTGTCGCACTACTTTTATTTTCCAACCCCACAACTCGACTGGTAACTGCACCCAGATCAGTTTGGATTTGCTGTACACTGTGCTTAAGGGTTTCAATGTTCACATTGATAGACTGGACCATTTCCAATATTTTAACAATGTTCTCTGCGTTCGTCTTCTGGCATTCGGCATTGACGCTCGTATCAGTATTACTTGTAGAGTTCAGCATCGGGTCAGATAACTCGGCTTCCGTCCGGTTGCGTTTAGGTCTGGCTTTCCTTCCCATCTTGTCGATATCAAAATAAATCAGTCGCCTACCTTTACATGAACTTATTTTTTACCCACGCTAGTTCACAGCGTGCAGTTCGCATAAACCGTTAAAAGGGCACGGCTAACACCCACAACAGGATCTATCTCGAACGTAGAAATCTCTCATTTGCATCCAAAATTCCAATTGTATCAATTCATTCCAGCTAATGTCACAATATCATTCACATCCGTCATCAACATAGCATAGCATCCGCTGTATTAGGGCAAAAGCAGTCAAACAAGTTTACTCATTGACTGCCAAACGCTGACTGAAAAAAGTAAGTAATTTATTTATAACCCGCAATTTTGTGAATGAAAGAAAATATACTATAAAATAACAATATATAATAGCACCAAAAACGCTTTCGCCTCTATAAATCTCTCACGACATTATATACACTAAACTGAATGTCGACCAGAGAACCGTCAACACCTGCCTGAAACTGATATTTGCTGCATTTACGACACTTTAAAGGCACAGAAAACTTGACTACGCAACTTTCGGCCATCAAACCGACGTGGGGGAGGGGGGCTTAGATAAAGATACAGGGACTTATTGTCGACAGGACCCCCCTTCTTTGTTATCTCGAACCCCCTCCTTAGTGTTTCTAAAGCTAGCTGGCAGGCCCTTGCCCCTTATGCACTGTAATTATGCACTTAAGCACTGTAAAAGTTCGCCTTTGGCCGTGTTTCGGCCATAGCATCGGGATAGTAGTCAAGAGGTCGTGCGTTCGATTCCTACTCCCGGCACACAAACCTTTTGCTTATTTTTCTACTAACTCAAAATTCGAATTCTCGGAAACTGCCCGGAAACTGCAATGGTCGTAACGAGAACTTTTCTTACTCTAAATATCGACTCAGGGTACATTCTTAATATGTCAGCTAGCTCCCCGAGTCAAATTTGAGTCAAGTTTTCTGTTCCTTTAAGGAGACGATTTCAGTATTCAACTATCCGGTTTTTGATGCGTTTTGGTTGAAGATCAGGACATCATGCTCCGGGAATTACTGCCTTAAAGCAGGGATCCATACATTTCCTGTAATGACTCGCCATTCAGGGGGCTTGTCGATAAGAGATTTCTGATGCGCTCTGACCGAGCGTCAGATAGTTCGAGAAATAACCACGGGGATAAAACACCCGACTATCCAGATAGACACATTTTTCGCAGCTGTTGTGCTGAACTAAGGATATTTCTCTGTAATGGAAGAGTATTCTGGATCTTTTATCCTAGCTTAGGTACCTGGTGGCATGCTGGCAATTTTGTCTATCTGAGCAAGAACGCCAAGAAACTAGGTGAGGCTCGGGCAACATAGCAACATACAAGTATAGGATATGACAAGCCCCTGAATGGCGAGTCATTACAGGAAACTCATGGGTCCCTGCTTAAAGTCTGTTCGTGTCTCGTTTATTTACGGACCTTCAATCATCAATCATCGAGTTGATTCCTGAATATCTGTTTCACAACATGATAACAAAGGACTGTCAACTTAAACCAAATAAATTAATATATACAATTCATTTTTAAATTTGTACGACTTCATAACTTTGTAACAAAAATTAAACGGTATGTAAAACAGAAAAAGTGCGAAATAAATAATACTAGATTAATTGTCAAAACATCATACGTGTCTTCACTTGTTAAGAAACTTCATAAAATATGGCACAAATCACTTAAGGAATCTATCAGAAGAGTGACTAGGTGCGTTTTGTAGCGTTAATTTCTTTGCCGTTCTGGTGCGTGCTAGTTCACCAATCTTTCCTGCTTTACTGCGTAGTCAGGCCGAATCAGCAGTCTGCGTGGTCAAGGAGAGACCTTGTTTCTCAGTCTGACGAATTTCCTTCTGTCTTTTGGGCTTCCAGATACCCTTGAATTCATCCACGCTTCTTGTTTCGTTAGTATTTTCCAAGTTACTATTTTCGTTCCAACCTCATGAAAAGTTACTATGCTGACCGTTCCAACTTTCTCAAAATAGTAACTATTTGCTTACCACGCTCGGGAGCGTAGTTAGCGTGGTAACTACGATCTCTGTGACGTGACTGGCCTGATCAGCCTGCGGCACAATATTTTGACGAAAACAGAAAAACTGCATTCCGGCCTTAAAACCAAGAAGCCAGGATCCGTGATGTCACGCGTAGTAATTACGGTAATTAGGGTGGAACACGCTCGTAGTATCGAGTGACTCAATCAACGATTCAAGAATTCCTTGAGCAGTATATACGCCAAAATAAAATTATGATGAAAAGTGTCTTCGGCGAACTCTGTGAATGAATTTTACTGACCCACTGCACTACAATGAGGACCAGTGGAGTTTAATAAAAGAAACTGGACAAGAAAAAAAAAAAAATACACACACACACAAAGTACATGAACAATAACAATAACACTTCAAGGACGGTAACTAATCATACTCGATCATTCCTGGCCGCACAGACGGGTCATCCAGGGGTGGTTGCAAGAACGAAGGATTCGAGCACGGAGATCTTCCACCGCGGTAACAGGTTCATTAACTTTAAATCTGTTGATTAAATAGGTGTTCCGCGTCCATAGTGGCAATTTTAGCAAAAATGTAAGGTAACGAAAGAATAGTGAACGGATATGTTTGATTTCAAAACGGTAAAAATTTTCCAGAAGGGGGTGAGGTAGAGGACATCAGGAAGGGTTAAAGTATTGTACAAATAGCAAGATATTTCCGACAGAATCGACGCTTATTTGCCACTATGGATGCGTACGCCGTTCGGAGTTTTTTCCCCAAATACTCAATAAGCAAACAACGGGTTTCGCGGAGACTCCTCCCGATTGGGACACCAAGACAAATGACCTGATCAGACGGTTCAAGAACGGTGCTCCCCAGTTTAACAGGTTGGCTAATAGATAAACGATCATTAAAGAACAAAATATTTGATTTCGAGGGGTTAAACGTTAAACCAACTTTTTTGTACTCCTTTTCTATTATTAGTAGTATTATTAAAGGCCCCTCTTGCTTATTCTGCCTTTTATAATATACCTAGCTCCTATATGGAATTATAAGCTTCGAAAAATCTACACCTTTCTCCATTGTTTCGTTTTCTGCCTCCAAATTGTTTAGCCTACGCTATTTCGGCCTTGCCGAGTACCCGTCAAACAACAAACAGTTTGTTGGAATCTTCAATGTCCGCTGACAACTCTTTCACACATAAGGATGTAAGTAAGTAAGTAAGTAATTTATTTATAACCCGCCGTTTTCAGAAAGTGGAGTAAATGAAGAAAATAAATAAAACACATAAACATACACAAAAAGACACTTAATTTCAATCGTCGGCCAGGAAGCAGTGTAGAAGGTCGTGCGCTGGTTGGGTTCTGTTGTCGATGATTTTTGATAGCGACGAAGAAACATCCAAAAGGGTAACACTTGCATCTTGAATTTTGAACTTCTCCGTCAAAGTATGGTTATGGCATAATTTCGACAAGTGGAGCAGGTGCTTTGCATATTTAAAATAACATGATCTCATCTTTTTTATCTCCTTCTTTCGCAGAACATGAGTGACACCAGAACGAAATAGTATAGAAGGAGCGCAGAAGGTGCTGTACAATTTTCCCAAAGCTTTACGATTATAGCGCCCCCGGTTGGGGACGATGCGCCCATAGGCGGTACGGATTGATCTAGAAACTTCTTGAACAACCGAAGAGCAAAATTTTGACAACGACGATTTGAATGTTATGCCAAGCCATCGTAGAGATTCTGTTGATCTGACGACGAACGATCCAAGAGAGATAGAAGAATTAGCATTCAAACGATTTGACGAAGGGTTGAAATGCAGGTACTCACATTTTGAGAGGTTAACTTCAAGACCGATTTTGAGAAGTTCCGACGATAGCTTACAGACATTTTTGGTGAGTGTGGATCGGGTACGGCTTACTAAGAGCAAGTCGTCCGCGTAAGCTATGTAGCTGAAGGCATGGTCTTTATAAAAGTAAGCAGGGTGTAAAGAACTGAGACAAGAAGATATGGCCGATTTGAAAATGTAGGGAGATAAGACTCCCCCTTGGCGAACACCAGTTCGGACAACAATAATCTCTGACAAGCTACCTTGCCATTTAAACCTTACTGAGGAATGACCATACCAAAATTTTAGCAGACTGACAACAGACAGATTCACGCCAGAAGTAATGAGAGAGAAGAGGGCCTGAGAATGCGTTATATTGTCAAAAGCACCAGCTATATCTATAGAACATATATGAATAGCAGACTTCTCGCGGGTAGCCTGCTTCATCATTTTTGTTAATATGTGATGAGCGTGCGCAGAACTGGCGCTCGAACGGAATCCAAGTTGCATTGAACCAAAACGACATTTTTCAATTAATTCTGGAAGAAGGACGTATTCCAGGATTTTGCTTATGGTACAAGAAACAGTAATTGGTCGATAGCTTTTGCAAAGGTCTGTGTCTTTCCCTCGCTTAATCACCGATGTTACAGTACCCGAGAGGAAACTATTCGGAACCAAACCCTGGCATAAACAAATTTGAAACAGAAGTTGGAGGTGTTGTGTTAAAGCTGGACACTCAGTTTTGAAAAAATCGGCACTAAGGCCATCAGAATCTGTGGAACCAGTTCTTCTTAATTTTCGGAAAGCAATTTCGATGGAAGAACAAGTCACGGGAAGAACAGAGGGTTGAAATATCTTCCTTGGTAGGTATTTAAGAAGTAAATTTTCATAGTGCTGCTGAATTTGTTTTTTGCAACCACTGAATAGCCCACTGTAGTGGCTGGTCCAGTCAGCCGTAGTTAGTGCGGAAGGAGGTACAGCTGAACCTTTATCTGTCCGAAGGACCTTTTGCCACGCTTTTTTGTCAGTGGGAGCATCTAAGCCATTCAAACGAGCATTTTTAAGTGAAGATATGTATTCACGCTTCGTTTTAGCTTTCAGATTAAAAACAGTACCATTCCCTGGGCGTCCACAAGCAATCCAAATTTTTAGCCAAAATTTTGCCGTATTCTTCGCCTTTTTAACTTCAGGACTGACTTTCCAAATAGGCTTCCTTGTTCCAACTCGAATTTTCTCAGTCGGTACAGCAATATCGGCTGCCACTTTCAAGCAATGGACAAGCTCACTATAATAGCAATTAATATCGACGGATGAAGTAGTAGCTGCTATACCAGTCTGAAGAAGGTGAAAAGGAACTTTTAAAAGCGAGAGAAGATTAGTTAACGTAGAAATGTAGAGCACAACATCTATACGATTCCAGTTACGCTTTTGGATCCAGGCCTTCTTGGGATTTGGACAACTGATTCCAAAAACTGGGACAACCAAACAGAAAGACAGAGGCAGATGGTCGTCCTCAATCTTCTCCTCATCAACCTCAACAATACCGTCAATGAGACATGGTTCAGAAACAATCAAATGATCAAGGTTGGAAACATTAGCGCCACGATTATGTATGTATGAAAAGGGTAGAGACTTCTCAATGAGACTGTGAGTTACAGGTAAAGAATCGAAAAACAAGTCAGTCCGTGTAGAAGAAGTTAGAAGATCAGCGTTGACATCCCCAACAAGAGCCCATTTCATTCCTTTTCGTGAAATGTCCGATATAAGTGTTCTGATTTTCTGACAAGCCTTGGCAAATGAACTATGTGATGCAATGTTCCGCCGGTCACAAGGTAAATATACGTTAACAAGAACAATATTGTCCAACTGAACGGCAAGAGCATATCGCCCAGACTGGAACAGTCTTGGTGGTGCTGAACACTCGCTGGCTCGAACAAAAATGGCTAACCCACCGGAAGGACGGCCTCTAGTTTTCATTGCCGGCTGTATGAACACAAAATGCTCAGGTGATCGGCGCAAGCTTTCGCTGCTAGGTGTTGACAGAAGATGCTCTTGAAGGCAAAGTATGTCCGAATTACTGAGCAAATCATCAAATAATAGATCCTTGTCCTTTGTGCAAGGATCTTCTGTTTATTACTTCTTTTATTTGCTTAGTTTTCCCACTTTTTAACCATGGCGCGTTCAGTTTTCAAATGTTTTGCGCCCAGCCGCCGCGCGGGAGAGCAGGAAACTGGATATAGTCGACAAGCGCTAACAAGAAAATCGCTAATTTCAGGTTAGAAAAGTCTGATCCATTTCATAAGCAAAAGACCACTTCTAGTTAGAGTTGTGCTTTAATATTATTCAAGCCTTCAAAAAGTTCAAGTACGGTGCCGCTTCGTGTTTCCGGAAAGGAAATACATAGCTATGCAATATTGGCACCGCGTCAGGGCATTGTCAACAAACGTTCGAGAAAGAACATGCAACGAACAATAGATATGGGGGAGAACTGGGAGAATCGGTCCTTACTTCTGCCCGATGTGTGGAGATATGAATGAGTGTGTGCGACATCCTATGTTTGACTGTAGGGAACTGAATGATTTAAGTAAGTAAGTAATTTATTTATGACCCTCCATTTCGGAAAGGCTGAGTAAATGAAGAAAGTAAACAAAATTTGAGAAGTGAAATATGTGGAGTAAATGTGTGATCAGGAATGGACGGAGCAGATGTTGAAGAGTGAGTGTTATGCTACTATATAGAAAGTGGGTGGACTCCTGAAGCTGTCAATGATGCACAGAGAACATTTTTTGTAGGTTTAGTAGTTGTTATAAATAAGTTCGTCTATTGCCATGGCCCTTGGGCTTTTAGGGCAATAAATATCATATCATATCGACTTACTTTGATTTCTTGTGAGTGTGGACGTTTTCGATGAGATAATAGTACTCTCATCACTACTCTCATGAGAACGGCTCTCCTCCTTGGCGACTGGGGGGTTGGCAACGACCTCCCATCCGAGAGTTGAAGGTATTATATTGTACCACTTTAAAGAGGGTCGATCTTTGTCGAAGTCTGCTAGGCTGACCTGGACGGACCCCTGCAAATACGAAGGGTTGAAAAAAACGAAAACTCCACCGAAGGGTGGGGTAGGGGTAAAGGACGGTGAGGGCAGGAAAAGCCACCGCACTATGCTGCTCCCCACGCCACAAGCTAAGATATCTTCCTCATTCATAATTTATCATATTTAAAGGGCCCGTCACACCTATAATACCAATTTATTTAACTTCGACTACGGCTTCTAGAGCCATTACACATACAACACATAAAAACAACAACAAAATACATTTAAGATTGCGAGCCTTCTACGCAACACGCGTAAAGTTCGCGGTTCCAGACTAACCACATTGGCAACGTCAGTCTCATATGGGGACTCGAAAGAACCACGAGCATGGGGTTTCGAGAGCGAAGAATTCGGGTCTGGAGAAAAAAGATAGCCCGACGCCGTAAGTTCCCCGAAAGAAGGAGGGCCCTCACCCACAAACATGCCAGACGGACTACAGTTCCATGCAAGTCCGTGTAGCCACCGGAAATAAAACCCGAAATGTATCTAGACACTTAACTCTCGTGTTACACACCAGTGACAAACAGTACAGCGGAGTACAGTAAGCTCTGAAAAGAACTTACTGTATGCAACGTACTTCCGTAAATGCATTCACCAATTCTTAAACCCCAACACACAAATTTCTTATGTTACATGCTAAGCACGCTAATGCCACCTCACTAATCTCTACACTTCCTACGATCCACTGTTTTCCAGGCGCATTATGCTCCCGACAAGTGCTCGCGTATCATGCTATCGATGAGTAGAACCGGTTATCTGATTTTGCCAAATTTTTGCTATAAGTCAATGGGTCTGCGAAAAGGCTTACAACAGAAAAAGCCATGGGCAATTTGTCAAAAGCAGAGCCTAGTTTTACATATTTAGTTGATCAAGTTGAACACTATAAATAATATACATGAATTCTATATATATTAGGTTACAAATAAATTACTTACTTCTTATTCAAAATTTACACAATTTCAACTTGCTAGCAAATTTTAAGGTCAACGTTGATGATATGAATGACTGAGGAAAATAACAAATGCGTTTCCCTGCATCGAAGCCAAGCCTACCAGAGAAATAGGGGTAGGCCAACCGGAATATACCAGGTTGTCAGGTACCCACGCCTACTAGATGGAGGTACAAAACCACTTTCACACTGACGCGTTGAGGCTGAGGTATTCAACCTCTGCACCACGCTTGCGGTGACGCAACGCAGAGCTTACGCAGACAAATAAAACACAACGCAATAACAGAACCATGCTCTATTCATGGATTGCGTAGACGCATACGCATCAGATTTGTCAGTGCAAAATGCAAGTTTTTGAAGACAAACTGGAGAAAACCTACTAACGATGAAGGAAAACTTGATAATCATGAAAGAAATGAAAATTCAGTCCAAACAGCCAAGAAAGGAACACGTGAATACATATCCAGCGTGAAAGCTTATGTCGCGCAGGTGTGAGAGATACGCTACGCAACCTGTGCGCAGTGCAAGATAAACGCATACACATTGCAACGACGCGTCAATGTGAACGTGGCTTAAGGCGACGGCGTATCCTAGAAATTTGTGTTTGGATAAACTAAGCCGATTATCTACGGTCGTGACGTCACACGAAAAGTCCAAATTGTCCATTTACTAACGGAACTAACTGTCCCTAGAACGGTTTATAAGCGTAAACGTGTCCGGCGCCTCGCTGACAGCTTGGCTCTATATATATAGATACAAATATATATTCTGCAAAATTAGTTGCAGTTTTTCAGATACCATGGTATCTGTTACCACCCTAACTGGATCTGCAAATAGTAATTTTTGCAGTTATCGTGGTATCTGATATACGGTTGCTCTGCAAAAACAATAATTGCCGAAATTGCGCTTTTCGAAGTCATCCCAAAAGAAAAACTGATATTCAATAACACCATTGAGTGCCAAACTTCTTTCCCACCCATTTGACAAAAAATGATGAAAGTGAGATGACTTTTTCAGATACCACGATCAGTTACCATGGTCGAAAGAAATAGAAAACCGTGATTTTCGGGTTTTTTTTTTATCAGCTAGTTTATCCCTCTAAGGGATGTGCTACCGAAATATCTGAATTTATATGTATCCCTCGCACACCACTTGGAGGGTTAAACTAGCTGATCAAGAAACAAAAAAACGAAAATCACAGTTTTCTATTTCTTTCGTAATGAATGGTCAGCTTGCTTTAAACCTTATATTTACTACGGTCGGACCGTGGTATCTGAATATCAGATACCACGACAGTAGAAAAAAACAACTTTTGACCGTGGTATCAGATACCATGGTATCTGCAAAAACGCAACTATTAATTTAATCGAATTTTCGTATTTCTTCCATGACGTCATGAAAACGTCACGGGCCGTAAATAATCGGCTAAACTTTAGCCAATACCTCGAAATCTGTTAGCGCACTCACCAAAGACACTTCATTGAGATCCCTCGTGGAACACACTTCTATAGCGAGGGTTTTGAGACTCAGTTTCTGAACAGGTACGGCCAATCGGAACTCTTCATACCAGCTCGGATTGGCAAACTCGGTCACGTGACCGGTACAACAAACCAATAAGGAGTCAGGGGGACTGGGCAAGAGACGGGCTTTGACACACCTGCAAAAACAAAATTTAACTTCATTTACTAATTACCTAAATTTCCATTTCGGTGCGGATTAAGATCCATCTTTTTTTTTTTCGTAGCATCTTTTGTCATTTAATTTATTTTTATATTATTTAAAAACTAAGAAATCAGATTTCGTACTTTCTGTGGCTACTCCTCCATCACTCCTGACGTTAATTTTAATCTATTTGTACCCAGTTTTAAGTATTCACGTCAACTAACTTTTTAAATCAAACCCATATTTTATTTGCTATTCTTTCCCCCTAATGAATGTTCTGCATTCATGCTGTGAGGAGTTCGCTTCGAAAAAAAAAAATCAATCAATCAAGTTTATTTTCCAAATAGCTTAAACCTAGAAGTTCTTAAACTAAAACAAATACCCTTAGGGATTAACGAATTCGTGGTGTCCAGCGTCCTGGACTTGCAGTGAATTTTCCTGTCGTCGGAAAATATCTGGGCCGATCACCTCACAGAGATCGTACCTACCACGCTAACTGCGCTCCAGAGCGTAATAAGTGAATAGTTACTGACTACTAGTCAGTGTTTCCGAAACATAGACCTATACATAACAAACCTATGCAGCCACTTGCGGTTGTGGGCGTTTAGTTTTGTATCCTTTTTTACCGTTTCCAGTAAAGTTGTTAAGTTTGAAGAGTTCGAATGTGTATTTGAGCAGCTGGAACGGAAGATGGGGATTTGTCTATATAATGAAAATAATTTTATATATTACTGTGTTGTCTTTTGTCCTTTTTTTGGACCAGCAAATAGCTGGGGTTGATGACTGGTGTGTGAAGGTGTGTTTAATTGAGGATCTTTATTTCTTATTTTAAGTGTTTAAAATTTGTTGACGTTTAGATTTCGTTGTTCAAACAAAATGCAGCTAAAGAGACGTTTTAAAAAATCTAATTGAGATAGTTAATTTCCAAATATTAGGGGGTGAGGATAGTAAATATCAAGTCCTATGTAGCCTACAACAAGGTTATGTTCCTTTGAATTAGGACTGAATAAAAGAAATAATAGAATTACTAGAAAAAAAAGGCAGGGACTTACACTCGAGCATCGGCAGGTAACTTGAGGGCAGTGAAATTGCGAGCTTTCTCAATTCCGATATGCAAAAAATTGTCAGCCATCGAATACCTATAAAAAAAATTCCTTAGCTTCCAAAATGAAATCGCAATCTCAGCATCGATAGCAATTCCTAAATGACCTGTCTTACCTATAATACTAACGTAACCTATTTCCATAATCACTCCATAGCCTATATTTCTAAACCCGGAGACCCCAATTTTGTACGGTACATTCTAACCCCTCTGAACCAAACCCCGCTGATTCTCTCACTTGCCGTGATTTGCTACCTTCGATGTGCATCACGCTATCGACGGTTGCCTGCGAGAAGTTTTTCCATCAGAAAGACCGGTTATGTAAATTTTTCTTCTTCGCTATAAGTCAACAGGTCTCGGAAAATGCTTAAAACAGCTAAAACCGTGGGTTATTTGTTGAAAGCAGAGGATGCATTTTGCAAAATAGGCCCTGATCACGGTCTTATTCAATTTTTTGTTGAAGAGGAGTGTTTACTTGAAGTTCTTTTTCTTTTTATCGTTTACTCCACTTGTACTACTTGTTTTTTGTAGTTGTGGGTGATAAATAAATAATAATAATAATAATAATAATAGTAGTTTCGAAGTATTCAAATATTTGAAATAGTAAACTGAAGAGTAAATACTGCAGATGGCAATGTCCCATTTTTTGCACTATATTTTTATTTTTAAGCAGGGATATTTATAGTTGCTAGAGAGTTCAATTATTTTACTGCAGGTCCGCTTCTTACAGGTACAGCCTAACGAGAACCCTTGTCAAACAGGGCCGAAGTATCGGTGACGCAAATCTTACCTCTTAGCTTTCATCACCGTTCAACGCCATTTTTGAATTACTTAGGTGGGGCCTCACTTCAGGTTCAGGTTCAGGTTTATATATTTACGTACAAATTTATAAAATAAATTACACTTCTTTCCCGGCAGAGAGGCATCTCGAATGCTCGGGAACAACATACAATTAAAAAAAAAAAAGATTTTTTTATCGCCTAAATTTCTGCACCACTTTTGCACACCACTCTGCACCGGGAAAGTGACTTCGGAAGGCTAGAGATTTTCGCAAACTGGAATCCAGAGCGCGGATTCCGGGCCCCGGGGTTATCATTTCGGAAATGGATTATCTTTTAATATTCCTTCAGCCCAAGCTGACCGCGAATCAAATTGATAGTGCAAAACGGATACGTCAGCTGAATTTTATTAGAGCTATATTTCGGCCCTTCTTGGCAAGGGTCCTCTTCTGGAAAACAATTGTGTCTTCTGGCTGAACTTGTGTTTTCCCACAAGTTCATGTTTCCAACTTGAGCGGCTTTGAGCCTGAAGAGGACCCTTGCCAAGGAGGGCGGAAATTTAGCTCTAATAAAATTCAGCAGACGTACCCGTTTTGCATTATCAAATATGAGCTCAGTCCCTGCTATTTTCTAAGCTGACCATGCATGGATCAGAAGACATCGCTGAAGTAAAGAAAACGGAATAATAAGGCCCATGAACACTGGGAAACGATGCTGAAAACTGAGAAATACTTACGACAGCTTAATTTGTATTTGGCTAGTTTCATTATCACAGTAGCTTTCAATCACATCATACTCGCAGGACGGATTATTCCATTCACCATTTACACCACTTTCATCATATTTTTCGTACAAAGTCGAAGGCTCTTCGTACAAGGGCTCAGGCGGGAAGTTCAAACTCGCAAAACGTGTCTCTTGAACAGCTGGTAGATTGGAATACGGTGGTTCCAAGTCAACCAACCGCGGATCCTGCTGGTTGCACCTCAACTCGGGTTGAGAAAATCGCGGATCCGCTTGGTTGTACCTCAGCTCTGGTTGAGGAAACCGCGGATCGGATTGACCGTAGCGCGGAAACTGCATGTCCACCTGTGCGATCGTGGGCTGAAAAGAATAAAACGGTGGATCGTGCTCTGAGCTTTCTTGCACTGTTTCGTCACTAAAACGTGACATTTCAAACCGAGGATCCGAAAAATATCTGTTTTGATCACTTCTCTGCTCGAAATCCGCAAACCGCGGATCAGATAAATACCGCATTTCGGCTCTCTGACCTCCAAACCGCGGATCGTCCGAAAACCGCGGATCCTTCACCTCAAACTTGGGCGATATCGGGGGCGATACATTGTATCGAGGAACGTTAGCATAAATAGCTTCGTTACTATCGTTAACTGAGTTAGTAGATAGTAGTCTATCGAACCGCATGCGCAAATCCGCCATGTTTATCGGGGTTGCAACAATTCCACTATCCGTGTATGGATGTCCGTATATATCAGTATATGACAAGACTGAGTTGAGACTTGACGTCCGACTTTGACTCGATGTCGATAGACTCCCGATGCTCGATCCACTCGAGAGACTCAGGGTACTCGCCCTCAAATGTTTCAGCTGCGATTCGAGGACTGTCACTGATTTGATCGCATCGTGAAGGTTAGCCACTAGATTCTCTTTTTCTTCGTGAAGTTTAAGCCTTTCGGAAATCATCCGGTTTGAGATTTCGAGATTCGCCCGGATTTCGGATTGGAGCCGCCGGATTTCGCTGTTGAAGTGGTCCTGCTCCCGCTGGCTCCGCGTCCGGGAAACCATCGATCGAAGTTCAGACAGGAGCTGCTCTTTCTCTTGGATAAGAAGAAGCCTGAAAAGAAGGACAATATAAAGACCAAGAACACATTTCTACCCTTGACCACTTTTCCGCGTGCCATCTAGGAAGACGATCTTTTAGACCAGACGAACAAGAACATACGCACCGATGACGTCAACACGCTAAAAAGCCCATACTGTAAAAAGTTTCTCCGAATAAGGATTAAAGTTGACTGCAGTGTTTAATCTTGGTATTAATCTTATCTCTACTGAGATAAGACTAATCCGAATTAGAGATAAGATTATCATTTTAGAGACGAGCTTAATCCCAGTAGCAAATGCTGCAAGATTTTTTTTTACAGTGCAGCCACTAGCAAGTGCGATTTAAGGCAATTTAAGGAGGTCCCTTTTCTTTCATCTATACTATTTTTTATATTATGCATTTACTCAGTTATTGAAAACACATTGTATTTTTTCCTTTTCTTTTTTGTAGGCACGTTAACCTGGAAGTTCTGAACTTGAATATGTCCGATTTCTGATCGCCACCTTGTCCTTAGCCGAATATACGCGCTGAGTGACCGGAAACACTCAAAGGATTATTAAACAAAACCCCAAACGATTATAAAACACAATCAGACGCGCAGACCGCAGAAATACTCTTTCAACAAAATTTGGAGCGAAGATAATGTGTTGTACCCAGATGGCCCATTTATTCCCCCCTCCCTCCCGTCTTCCACGCGCCGGTCTGAGAGGAATACTGGCAATCAGTTTTCTCCATATCCTGCTAATTCTTCTGCCCAATTTTTACATCCTTTCATCCCATCATTTATTTCTGGTCACATCTTGTAAGTGTATTAGTTAATTTGTTTCGTGACTTTGCATTTCGTAAATATCGTATTCCACTTCCAGCTTTAAGTTATTTTGATAATAAACTTGATTCATTGACCGAATGAAAACAGAGACACAGCTGCGATATAAATCATCTACACCTGCACTTCTTTTCCGGACCTCGACCGGCCAACAACACTTTTCATGTAAAAGTTGTACATTTTGTAAGTACAGTACCGTACCAGTTAATAAAACCCTTTCTTTACTTACGTACCATAGGTCTTTGTTATGAGTCTTATTTAAAGCTCTTTAGAGTGGGCTGGCCTTATCCACCCACTACACTTTCGCAAGTATTCTAACAGATAACACACATTAGCGCATCTTTGAGTTACATCTTATGAGAATATATGTTATTATGAATATTTTAAGTGTTATATTTCGAACAAAAACTTCTGTTATGACCCTTTAAGTACTGTTTTTAAGATAACATATAAAATGTCAACACACATTTGCGCATCTTTGAGTTAAATGTTATGAGAATATATGTTATTATGACTCTTTTAAGTGTTATATTTCAAGAAAAAACTTTTGTTATGAACGTTTAAGTACTGTTTTTAAGATAACATATAAAATGTCATGACGATGTAATCTCATAACGGGTAATACAAGGATGCGGAAAAACATGTTATTTGTTATTAAACTTCTGACAGTGTCTACTTTCATCTTGGTAGGATATTGTTCCTAGCTTTTTATTTCATGTAACTAGCACACAAATCTAAAATCATGAAGAATACATATTAACCAATCAACCTGTCAAATTTAATTCCAAATAGCTTAAAGGACCCCTCGCACTATTTACTACTCAACTTACTGTATCTTATAATATTTGAATACTTTAAAACTAGGCTATGCTTTCAACAAATAACCCACGATTTTCGCCGTTTTAAGCCTTTTCCGAGATCCGTTGACTTACAGCAAAAACATGGAAAAATTTACATAACCGTTTTTTCTGATGGAAAAACTTTTCGCAGGCAACCGCCGACAGCGTGATACACATCGAAGGTAGCAAAAGACGGCAACTGAGAAAATCAGCGTGGTTTTGTTAGAGGGTTTAGAATGTACCGTAGGAAATTCGGGTCTCCGGGTTTAGAAATATATGGAATGATTATGGAAGTAGGTTTCGTTGGTATTATAGGTAAGACAGGTCCTTTAAAGCTAGAAGAGGTGAATGTGATATTTACGAAATACAGAAAAATGACAACAAAATAACTACCTAATACACTTTACAATAAATGTTGGAATGAAGCGGTGTAAGTAAGTAAGTAATTTATCTATGACCCGCCATTTTGAAAAGGCGGAGTAAATGAAGAAAATAAACAAAACACATAAAAACACAGAAAAAGACACTTAATGTTCAATATTCCGTCAGGAAGCACTGGACGACGTCGTGCGCTGGTTGGGCCCTGTTGTCCATAATTTTTGAAAGCGATGAGGAAACATCCAAAAGGGTAACACTTGCATCTTAAATTTTGAATTTCTCCGTCAGCGTATGGTTATGACATAATTTCGACAAGTGGAGCAGGTGCTTTGCATATTTAAAATAACATGATCTCATCTTCTTAATCTCCTTCTTTCGCAGACCACGAGTGACGCCAGAACGAAATAGTGTAGAAGGAGCGCAGAAGGTGCTGTACAAATTTCCCAAAGCTTTACGATTATAGCGCCCCCGGTTGGGGACGATGCGCCAATAGGCACTACAAGAACTGGGTTGACGAATTGGCAGGATACTGCAAAAACTGATTGCCAGCGTTCCTCTCGGACGGACCCATGGGACGGGAGGGGGGAATAGACGGCTAGTCTGGGGACAACACACTTCGAATAGAATAGAATAGAATAGAATAGAATAGAATAGCATATTTGACGGTGCAAAATGGACAAGTCAGCTACATTTTATTCGAGCTGCATTTTATTGCTTTAACTCCAACCAATTTTCAAAGAAGAAGTTCACAGAATCGTTAGCTTTTATGATGCACAAACATTGCCTTATATAAGATGTTCCTTCTGCCCAAGCTGACTGCGAATCATATTTGACGTTGCAAAACGGATAAGTCAGCTACATTTTATTCGAGCTGCATTTTATTGCTTTAACTCCAACCAATTTTCAAAGAAGAAGTTCACAAAATCGGATATTTAAGGAAGAATATTTAATTGTTTTTTCACAAGTTCATTTTCCAGCTTGAGCGGCTTCAGCCTGAAGAGGACCCTTGCCAAGAAAGGCCGAAATATATATTAATATAGCTCGAATAAAATGTCGCTGACTTATCCGTTTTGCACCGTCAAATATTGCCTTATAACGTAATCCAAACGCCGCAGAAAATACATCTGCTGACTTTTTTGTTTATCATCATGATATCGGAAAAGTCAACAGATATTTTTTTTTGCGAAATTTCGGCTATTTCTGGCAATGCTGCTGTGTTTTCTGCTTATATTGCGCATCCTTGTATCTGTTATGAAAATTCTGATAGTGCAGAGTCTAGGCTTGTGAGGGGTTTATCATAACGGTAACATTCACATGCACTGCAATCAGTGAATTTTGCCGTCATGCCGTACGTTTGCGGGGGCGGTGTTTCCGCCGGACTCAAATCCTCAAGACCCCACCTCGAAAACCGAGCGGGGGGTGGGGGCATTCTCTGTCCCCGTCAGAACCGGCGCACCCTGTTCCTTATTTTTTCTTGTCAATCCTTTCAGTCCGTTGTGTGTTAACCTTTGAGCGAAAAATTCCTTAGGGGAAATTATTTGGCTCGTTGTGCCGGAATGTTTGCGCTCCGTTGGCACTCTTGGAATGTCGTTTCCAACCGCCGGATCTTTCGAGGAGACTTTTCAATTAATCCCGAGAGTTTGGCAAGCTTGCCGGACAACCGGAATGCAAAGAGATCTGCGGGAACTACAGTAGAGTTATGTTACTTCGGACATTTATCATCATATTTTCGACGGATTTTTTTTGTACAGATTTTCACTTTCTTATGAGATAAAGAACGAAACTGTTTCCTGTTTCATTTTGATTTTAATTTTGAGGGTTGAATTCGTTCTTTCTTTCATAAGAAAGCTGATACACTTGGCTCTTATCTGATTCTATGTTCTTCATGTATCACAAATTGACTGCTTTAAGGGCAGAAAATAAAACAAAGATGATCAAAAGATTCAGACACGTCATCAAAGTACATCTTCTTCTTCCGTGATTAAGACTTTTTTACATACCCAACCACGACAATCAGCTTTGTGCTAAATATTCCTCGAGACCAAGTTGACTACGAAACACATAATCAAATAATGCATAAAACCCATCTGTCAGCTACGATGCTCTGGCAGCGATACTTCAGCACTTCTTGACAAGGGTCCTCGTCAGGCTGTCAATCTTCAGGGTCAGCTTCGGGGAAGGAAACAATCCTGATCGTCACATCCATTGTTGTGATTGCAGGTTTGTTTCCTTCCCCGAAGTTGACCCCGAAGGTTGACAGTCTGACGAGGACCCTGGCCAAGAAGGGCCGAAATATCGCTGCCAAAGCATCGTAGCTGACATACCCGTTTTATGCTTTACACTGCTGCTCCGTGCTCAGGTGGATTGGTCTCCGTTTGAGCTCTCTCTAATAATTATCAGCATCCAGCGGATTCGACATAGTACAGATTCCCAAAATAGTCTTTCACCTTTTAAGCAAGAGAGTAGTACAAATTTTTCATCTTTTATTCAAACAATGTTTACACGGATACGTCAGCTCTGATTTTTCATCAGCGATATTTCGGCCCTTCTTGGCAAGGGTCCTCGTCAGGTCAGGGTCAGGGTCCTGACGAGGACCCTTGCCAAGAAGGGCCGAAATATCGCTGATGAAAAATCAGAGCTGACGTATCCGTGTAAACATTGTTTGAATAAATGTTTCAAAGTCAGCTTGGGCTCAAAGAATATTTAAATTTTTCATCGCTATAGGGACGTTCCCACTTTTTCCTGCTGAAACACAGACATATCCTAGCAAACTTTTCGTTAAATATTGATGATGTTTGATGCTCAATAATTCCAAAAAATAATAAACCAAATAGTAAGATAACTCTGTACTGGAACACGGACAAATTCTGAAACTCACAGTTTTTTCAATTAACAACAATAATTTACAAAATCTCTGCAAAATATTATAATAAATATAGTTGGTGGTGCTAAACGAATTCGTCCGCGAAAATCTTAACCAGATGATTCGTAGTCAGCTTGGGCTGAAGAAATAAAAAATACATAAAATACTTAAGATTATTTCTAAATTAAACCAGAAGATCATATCAAACAGGGAAATCAAATCTATTAATCAACGTACAAAAAATGAATACAACGCTGAGACTCAAACAACAACATAAATAACAACGATTTAGTCAACAATAGCTTCGAATATACAAAAACTAAACAATAATTTATAGTTGTTAATATGATTCTTCTTGTGTTCTGAGGACCCGCCAATACAGTAGCCAACTGCCTGGTGTTTTATTAGTTTTTCATGTCGTGACATTTTGAGTCGTTGAGTTGGAAACAGATTCGCTTTTAATATTCAACGGATTAGATTCCTCCTCCCAAAATAACAGCACGGCTCGACCTTATACGGTTTCTTGAAGGGGGGGGGGGGGGTCGGCGGTTCTTCCCCTGATGTTTTTATCACCACGTTTGTGTCCTTTCCTCACACATAAATTATTTGGAAACACGCGATGTCTCTCTATCTTAGGTTCCAAGCATGAACAATCTCTAATTCCAATGTCCGGACCGCAAATAAAATTCCTGATACGTTTTCAAAAAGATAAGAATTCAGAGATTGCCAAGAAGACGAAGATTGGGAATTGTGAAGATTTTCTCGCCGTAGAGAGTTTACTGCGGGCACCGGAAGAGTGTCCACCCTTCCAACAATAGTAACTACTAGTTACTATTTTCGTTCCGTCCTCGTCAAAAATTCCTACGCTGACAGTTTCAACCTTCTCAAAATAGTAACTAATAGTAGGCCTAACTATTGGCTTGCCGAGCTCGGGACCGTAGTTAGAGTGGTAGTACAATCTCTATGACGTGATCGGCCCAATCAGCGCGCGGCATAAAATTTTGAAGAAAACGTAAAAATGCGTTCCAATCTCGGTTTTTGGGATTGTGAAAAGTTCCTACGCTGACAGTTCCAACCTTCTCACAATAGTAGCTAATAGTAGGCATAACTATTGGCTTCCCAAGCTGGGGACCGTAGTTAGCGTGGTAAGTACGATCTCTATGACGTGATTCGCCCAATCAACACGCATCAGGATATTTTTGAGAAAACATAAACATGCGTTCCAGTCTCGGTTTTTGGTATCCCAAAACGTAAGTGGAGGGATACCTATGACTTCGTAAAAGTTGTCCGTCTGTAACAAATAAAAACAAACACACAACTAACATCATCAGCACAAGTGCAGTGTCAAAATGAGGATTAGAATACAACGCATGAGCACCAGCATCATGATAAGAAGAATGAATGGAAGGGAAGTGCGAACCTCCGATTGAACCAATCAGAAACGACACAAGAGGCGGCGTTGACTGTGAAAAGACCCTCCATAAAGAGATTCGATTTGGACAGAACGAAAAGCATGAAAACAACTCTGGAAGGAAAATCGAAAACAGTTGGACTGGAGATGACGCTTGTTATTGAGAGGGAAAATAAGGGGACGGTATCAGATTTCATTTCTGCTTTAAGAACAAAGAAGTAGTTACGCTTACCTGTCTCTGTCGCTTTCTGATTGGCCAGGAAGGACTCTATCGTCGAAATCAGCCAATAAGCGCTGGACAGTCGTTAACTGTCGCCTCGCTTCGTCGTACTGAAGTCGTAACCGGGACAACTCTGCTACTCTCGCCCTTGGTGACATGAGCTGAAAGAAGGGGCTTGAAAGAGTTGAATAGCGAATAAGCAAGAAAAACCATTACTAGATGCTAGAGCTGCTGCGAGTCCAGCAAATCCGAGTCCTTGAAAAAAGACGTCTTGAGACGAGTCCACAGCTACTTGTATCTAATAAATAAATAACTAGACACAACAACTTATTATCCACCTAGATACAGGTACCACAGTCCGAAATATTAATTTCGTAAGATGAATTCATTATTTGACGTTTCTAAATTAACTGACCGCAGAAATACTACTCCCTCCCCCGTCGGTGCGAGAGGAACACTGGCAATCAGTTTTCTCCATATTCTACTAATTCTTCTGCCCAATTTTTACGTAGTTTCATCCCAACATTTATTTCTAGTCATATCTTGTAAGTGTATATATTAGTTAATTTGTTTCGTGTCTGTGTATTTCGTAAATATTTTATTACTCTTCTAGCTTTAAGCTATTTGGAAAATAAACTTGATTGATTGACTATTTGTGAACAGCGGACAAACAGAGTAACGCATTTCTGTCGGGTTTCCACGCGTATTTGGGTGTCTACGTGATGTGTAAGTAGACTGTCTGGTCTTTCCCGTTTTCGGTTAAAATTTAAAAGAGGCGTAAATAAAAAGAAAATGAACAAAACAAGAGAAAAAACTTTGGCCAGGAAACAGAGGGGAACACAATGCGCAGGTTAGTCCCTTTTGTACATGATTTTATTATGTAGCGTACTGAATCCATGTCAAGTGTCGACTAAACTGTATCGGAATTCCATACAGTCATGACTTACTTAGTGACGTTGTGTGATTAATATCCAACATAGGATTTGATTGTCCCTAGGTCGTTTTATAAATATAAACGCGACCATCGCCTCACTGTCTGCAAGGCCCTCTCTCTCTATATATATATTAAAATATATATTCACCGATAGGAACAAACTAACCGCATGTCAAGGTCCGTTAAATAAACAAACATTAAAGTAACGTGTGATAGTGCAAAACGGATACGCCTTAATTTATTAGAGCTATATTTCGGCCCTTCTTGGCAAAGTCAACCCAAATGCACACAAACCTCTACCCGAGCAACGACCCAATCGAGCAGCAAAAACAGTAGCCGTGTCCAAAACGAAACCACAGCAACCTTTTAACTCCAAGCAACTCTCACAAAGGAATTTAGGAAGTTAAATAGTTAACGCTAAGCTAGAATCTTAAGTTTATTTTCCCACAAGTTCCTTTTTCCAACTTGAGCGGTTCTGAGCCCGAAGAGGACCCTTGCCTAGAAGGGCCGGAATATAGCTCTAATAAACTTCAGCTGACATATCTGTTTTGCACTATCAAACATGATTCGCACTTTGGCCTGAAGGAATATTTAAAGTAATGTGTGTCTGCTAAATTAGCAAAAAAAGAGACCCGACTCCGTTAAATGCCTAGGGGCCCTTGTTCTCAATTCTGATTGGTCGAATAAAGCTATAATAAGTCTTACCTCACCACAGATGTCGGTCTGAGACGCCGTACTAAGTTTCTCATTGGCTATACTAAACAAGGAACTGTCCAATGACAAATCACTTCGAAATCCCCTCGTATCCCTCATTCGTGACAGTGTTGCCAGAAGATCCGCTTTCTCTTTTTCACCAATCAGAAGGGATTTTTGAATGTTTTTGAGTTCCTGGATGATGGCATGGGCTTCAGATAGGGAGTAATTGGTGTTGGGGCCTGACATCTTGCGATCAACTCTGAAATATAACAGGTAATATAAGTAAAGTTCCGACCCTGAAGAAGAAGAATCTCTACGACCTAACTCTGGGGCAGATATTAAATATTAATATTTAATTTCCTTAAAGCACACCTCGCACCATTTAGTCTTTCTTCTTCTCTTTTTGGTAATCTAGTCTTTGTGTTCCAATATTCAAAACTATCCGAGTACTGTAAATTTATCCACGGCTTTGTCTGTTTTAAGCCATTACCCAGACCCATTGACTTCAAGCAACAGCTTGGCAAAATTCAGATAACCGGTTTTACGCGTGCGGCGCATACACTTCTGTTTTCACGACGAACATTTAGTAACGTTAGGGAAAATATGCCGTCGAAACCCTAGTTCTGGAGGAATAAAATATTAGTTGCATTTTTGCAGGTACGATGGTATCTGTTACCACGGTAACTGTATCTGCAATTAGTCGTTTTTGCATTTACCTTGGCATATGATACCACGGTCGCTCTGCAAAAACGACAATTGCCGAAATTACGCTTTTCAAAGTCATCCCTAAAGAAAAACTGATATCCAGTTACATCACCAAGTTCCAAACTTGTTTTTCCAAAATTGTTTGGTAATGACGAAAGTTACATGACTTTTTCAGATACCACGACCAGTTACCACGGTCGAACCGTGAGACCACGATAACTGCAAAACCGCCTTTTGACCGTGATATCAGATACCACGGTAACTGCGAAAGCGACTTTAGACCTGGTATCAGATACCATGGTATCTGCAAAAACGCAACTACTGAGTCTGGTATTAGGCTCAGGTTAGCAAGGTGAAGAATTAAAGCATTTCACTGAAGCAAAATTTAGAAAAAACCGCGCATTGTTCGCTGTTTATGTCCTAGTATTTTTAAATAGTTGAATACTTTCAAACTAAACTCTGCTTTGAACACATTACCAACGACTATGGCTGTTTTAAGCCTTTGTTAAGGACCGTTGACTTATAGCAGAAACAGGGACAAAGTTCAATAACCGGCGTTTCTTAATAACGGAGATATAAACAGGCGTCTGGAGTGTTGCACGCATCGAAAACAGCGAAAAAGCGAAAGTCAATTAATTCCCGTTAGAGGGCAGAATATACTGTACGAAACTGAGGCCTCGAGTTTAAGCACTGGCTGAGCGATTTCGGAGGCAGATTGCTTTGGCATTATACAATAGCTTAAAAACGGATACGTCAGCTACGATGCCATGATGCAACGATGGGTCCTAAAACGATTCCACTTAAAGGACCTCTCGCACTATTTACTGTTCAAATTACTGTATTTTAAAATATTTGAATACTTCAAAACTAGGCTATGCTTTCAACAAATAACCCACGGTGTTGGCTATGTTAAGCCTTTTCCGAGACCCGTTGCCTTACAGCGAAAATAGGGAAAAAATTTACATAACTGTTTTTTCCGATGGACAAGCTTCTGACAGACAACCGTCGACAGCGTGATACTCATCAACTGTAGCAAAACAAGGCAAGTGAGAAAGTCAGCGTAGTTTTGTTCGAGAGGTTAGAATTACCGTACGAAATTCAGGTCTCCGGATTGAGAGATGGATAGAGTGATTACGCAATAGGTTGCGTTAGTATTGTAGGTAAGACAGGTCTTTTAAAGCAAAATTTAAATCATTTCAGTTAAAAGACACCTGAACAATGAAACCATACTTGAACACACCATGGAGTATGCATTTACAGACATGGCCACGGAGAGCATTCTTGACGTTTTCAAAATAGGGATGTTCGTTTTCACATGCGTACTCCAAGACAAAAAGCGCAATTTATTCCAATCTTGTACAGCGGATCGTATTGGAATTTCTTCCAGATATACGTTTGGGCTTAACTGGTTAAAAAATATTCCAGAAGAAGGGTCGATTAGAGACATTTTTTCATTTCTACAATTGCTCGGTACTGAGATAAGGACAGATGCAAAATGGAGCAAAAATCATAGCTTGGAAACACTATTTCGTATCTGGACTGGGTTTTCTGAAGGCAATGTTAACGGAAGTCATACCGATAGGGATGATACTTGGTACTCTTCATTCAGGTGTCCTTTAAAGCAAAACATAAAGCATTTCCAAAATACTCACTGCTCCAACAAGTTTACTCCTTTCTTATGCGAAAGCATTTCCATTCTTGCTGCCTCCAATTCCTGTCTTAAATGGGCGACTCTCTGCTTACTCAAAATCACATCCGTTTTAATCGCATCGGTATCGTAGCGGTTTGAGCCGGAACTTCCGGTAGATGCCAGGGAGGAGGTAGATCTATTGACGAGCCCGATATGGTTTAGCTGCGCGTATTCCTTCTGAGCTAGATGCAGACGTTCTTCTCTGATATTTACCAGCTCTTGCTTCGCCTAAAACAGAAGTATTCGAGTTGATTCGGCCTTTCTTTTAAGTTGACATGTTACGTATGATTAAAGGTTTTACTTAGTTTTATTGTGAGATACATGTAGGTACATTGACCAAATGAATAACATTAGTTATAGTTATTTTTAATTGTTAAGTTTCAATATTAAGTTCAATATTTTTGAAAATAAGTTGAAAAAAAAGAGTTGCTTCACAGAAACAAATACAGCAGACGAAGAGTGGTTAAATACTCCTTGAGTCCATGCTGACTTGTTAACATGCATTCATAGAATTGATAAACATGGATGACATCATCTACGATGCTTTGGCAGCGATGTTTCGGCCCTTCTTGGCAAGGGCCCTCGTCAGGCTGTCGAACGTCAGGGACAACGTTGAGGAACAGAAGACACGAACCTGTAATGGCTGGACCGGCTGCTCAGCAGATTTTTTGGGACTATTAAAAATCCGTCAGTGTTTGTCAACTACAGATGGGATATGACATAGCTCCCTTTTCGTTTAAAGCGTTTTAATTATGTATTTAGCTTCTTTTGTATAATTCAACAAGTGTTTTAATTATGTAGTTGGTGTTTGCTAATTGCATTTAATTTTTTTTACCATGGACCTTTGGGCTGACTGTGCATAATAGAATACATGGGCTACATGCCGACATACCTACGTATAGTCACTGAGATGCAGTGTTAGTGGTTGATGATAGTCACCAATTGTCTTTAAAGCAGGCCTGGGCATTTGTATACAATGGACCTACAGCCAAAAAAGGGTTCTGAGACTCCCAAATCTATTCCGGAGCGAAAAACAAGCAGATCTACGGATTTCAGAGATAGATGAGAGACCTTCCCCAATAAACATTGCCGACGTCCCAATATACATACATGTAAGTTGCGTTTTCGCAGATACCATGGTATCTGATACCACGGTCTAAAGTCGTTTTTGCAGTTATCGTGGCATCTGATACCACCGTCAAAAGGCGTTTTTGCAGTTATCGTGGTATCTGGCCAGTTATCGTGGTATCAGAAATTCAGATACTACGGTCCGACCGTGGTAACTGGTCGGAAAAGTCATCGCACTTTCATCAAATTTTGTCAGATTGATGAGAAAGCACTTAGTGATGTAACTGGATATCTGTTTTTCTTTTGGGATGACTTCGAAACGTGAAATGTTGGCCATTTTTGCACAGCACCGTGTATCAGATACCACGATAACTGTAAAAACGACTAATTGCAGATCCAGTTACCGTGGTAACAGATACCATGGTATCAGCAAAAACGCAACTACAGAGTCACTGATACTGCGGTAAATGAACTTCGTTTAGTACTTGGTGATGGTCCCCAAGTCTCTTTAAAGCAGGTCCGGGCAATTAAAATTAAAACTACTACGGTCCAAAGCAGGCTACATATTTGTTTGTGGATCTAATTTACATATTTGTTTACATTCACTGTCTATTATGGGGTCCACCTTTGCAGTCTTTTCTCTCAAACCCTTTAAGCACTACGCTTATTTGTCAGCTTGATTTGTTTAAATCCCTTGAAATTATGGTATGATTTTTAAGGCAAGTAACAGAAAGATTATATAGCATTATAGCAATTAAAAATGACAGGACAGTCTTTGTTGGCAAGGTTTCTTTGGCTGCATTCATGCTTAACTATTTATTTACTTTATATATTTATTTGTGACCCACTTTTTGGATAACAGCGGAGTGTGAGCAAAATGCACATATTAAAACACTAAACAAAACAATGTAAATAAACATGACTAGATTATTTTCATACAGTTTAAAAACACACTAGATAGACTTAACAAATTTTACACAGTGACAAGCACATTAAACGGGTTAGGCTACAAAGGCCACAACATGAATGAAGATTAAATGAGTAGACCTAGGCGAACCATCATAGGCTATTTCTCAGTTTTGGGGTTGTAAGCCCAGATCGCTAGAATGAACAAATCACAGATCCAGTATCAAGGCTTACTTCAAACACCATCTGGTCAGTGAAGGGAAGAATATCATATAAACAAACAAGAATTCTTCAATTAATGAATAAAACATTATTCAATTTGCCATTGAAGTATGATTCAGCAGCTCCAGTGTCTGACAGCAAAGTATGAAGACTATCGCTGATTTTCAATCATGGAAAATCCAGACTGTGAGTTAAGGTAAAAAACAGGCCACTTTCTATGAGTGATATAAGATAATTTAACAAAGTAATTTAATAGAGGAGAATGTGTGTGTAAGCATAACTCACCTCTAAATTTTCCCGTGCTGTTATCAAATAATCCTTCAGCATTTGTTCCTGAATAGACCTCCATGCAAGTCTTGGATCTTCAATCTGGTTGGTATGTTCAAGGTGGTTTATGAAGTATTTTCCTAACTGTGGGTCATATGCTTCTTCCCAGCCAACTGGCAATTCATTTCCTATGCAGTCTGCAAACGATGTCGGCTTTGTGTAGCTGAAATAGCATTAAAAATCAAGTCAGGTTAACTGGTCCCAAATGCTTGGGTCAACTGCCACATGAAAAATTTATCTCAGAATAGTAGTATGAAGTTGTACGAAAAAGTATCATGCAGTACTAACTGATGCTTCTACATGCTGTCTTGGATCTTCAAGGCTACCGTGTTACTGCATTCTACTGTTAGCAAGACCGGATGCTATTATAGCAAGATAGGATGCTACTGAATACTACTGCTTAAGATTGGTCCAGTCTGATGCACATTAAATGATAGTATTCTTTACTATTACATCATCAATGCATGCAACTTTTTTCAAAAACTATCATACATCTACGCAGGCTGCAAATTTTCATCTGGTGGTAAAGGTAATAGTAACAGCAAACAGAACATAGGCTAACTTATAGCAATCTGTAGAAATATTCTAATTTCCTTTTCTTTTGACAATTAGTCCTGACGATTCGTTTTTGGCAGTACAAGTAGTATCCTGCCTACCCTGTTTTTGAAATCAACAAAAGCAAAGTCGTGTGGAGTAGGAATTACCCTTGGAAATGTTTAACAATTTAAATTCCTTCACATAAAAACTGCAAAATTTATCTGGCAATTTTTATACTCAATTGCTGAAGAATTTTGGTAAGCCGATAATCCATAATTTTTGGGATTATGCTCTTCATCAACTTGCAACTGACCCTTTCAAATCAAGATAACTAATACTATTTACTAGCCTAGGTCAGTGCTAGTAAGTCTGTAACTAAAAAATACAGAAATATTAGTAATAACCTACCGAACAATGCAGGTTAATTCTGGTCTAATAAGAGACAGCAAAAAAATTAATCCTGGATAATGCAGAGCCAGATCCGAAAGCAACATTTTCACTTGTGATGGTCCTGGCACGGTCATTTGACTTTAGACTGTACCATTTTGCTCCAATAACTACAGGAAAAAAACACTACAGGTGAGTTAAACTCATTCCCTGGTGATGCCACTATGTCTCCCAAAACATGGGCTGACGGAGACAGGTTCATTTTCCCCAAACTATACCATCCAAGTTCAAAACAACCCTCCAATAACCACCCCAAACCAGTCTACCACAAATCCCTGATTTTTGGATACCCTATGCCAAACGCTGGATACATGTTGGTAACCTAACCCTGATCTACCACAATATAAACGAGTTCTGATTGGTTTATTTTTTGGCTTCACTCAAATCATCAATATTTACTAGGTTACAATATCCAGCACCTGTGGTAGTGTATCCAGCGTTAGGCATAGGGTATGCCAAACGGTAGACATATCCAGCATTTGGCATAGGGTATCAAAAAATCAGGGGTTTGTGGTTGACTGCCCTAAACGACATAGTTTGCTGTTTACTCTAGAGTCTATATCTGTTACTTCCGATATCACGAAACTTCAAGAATGTAATGAAAATGTGACATAAGGAAATATTTCTGCATTGTCAGCAACGTCCAAGGATCAGCAAGGCTTGACCAAAGCTAGAAGTCGGAATGTCAGTTGCCAGCCCATATTTCAAGAAAGACTGTGAAGTGCTTGAGAAAGTCGAGAGAAGAGCCACCAAACTGGTCTCAGGCATGAAGGATGTCCCATGAAGAGAACGCTTGCAACAACTGAAACTACCAAGCTTGGGGTACAGAAGACGTAGAGGTGATGTTATACAAACACACAAAATCAAGTCTTGCCTCACCTCTACACCTCTACAAATCAAGCCAAAAAAACTCTTCGTGGTCATATAAGGAAGATTCCAAAGCCATTTGCTCACACCAGGACCCGAAACCACTTCTTGTCAACTAGAGTGGTGCAAAACTGGAACACCCTGTCAGACGACAGAGTCAGTGCACAGACCGTGGACTCATTCAAATCCAAGCTTGACAAGGAGTGAGAAGCCAAACCCTGGAAATACGAGTGGGAATCCTCTACCAGACACTATCCAAAAGCCAGTCCCAACATCAAGTGTGACTAACATCACTCAAACCAGCGACAACCACAGGAGGACCATCCACCTTTGTCGCTGGACAATGCGATTTAAGGTAATAATTGACACATTATTTTTGCTTTAATATTGTCTACTCAATCACTTATGCACTCTTTTACGGTTGAGTTGAGCATCCAAAGAAAAGCAACAGTTTTCCATCAGCCTATACTCTTGATGACTATCTCACCTTGTCGATGCAAAATCTCCGGCCTCTCTGTGTAGCTAGCAGAAGAAAGGCAGAAGTGGTGTCAAAGCTGCGCCCAAATATCATAGACATAGACATTTTTTTTTTAATTTCATCAAAAACACATAAATTAAGCAAACAATTTACCATTACCGGCCACTTTTAAGACAACAAAAATGCTGATTGTGGCCGTAATTCTAACCACCATGAATCCACTATATCATTCCCTCCCCACCCTTGGTGGGGGTGGGGGGGGGTAATTATTTTTTTTGTTTTAAATAAATAAAAATGCTGAAATATAGCGGTGATTGATTGACACAGGATTCGAGCTGTTGAGTTTGAGTCATACGGACATGCTTACTCCTTCTTCCTAAGGATCACTGCCATACTTTGGACTTAGTTATGTAGAGTATTTTCATGACTGTCTAAGTCTAAGTAATCCTAAGAAACATAATATTCGGAAAGGAACAACCAACTATGCTATAGAAAAATAATCCCTTCCTTATCTCAAAAGAAAGCTGAATTCCTGACGGTAAGTTCTTTGTTTACATATTTTTAGTTACTAGAGGCATTTTATGTCGGCAATTTGTTTAGTCTGTCAGCACAAATTGCAAGTCCCCCACCCCCCAAAGGTAAAAGGCTAGTGTTGCCTCTGCACTGGAACGCACTTAGAAAATGGCAAGCTTGGACCATTTCTACTATTTCTATTCACCATTTCAGAAGTTAAGAAAAGAAAACATGGTGGTCTAAAATTCAGAGAACTGTTTGAAGAAGCAACCAGACATAAGTCAGTCTGGATTTCTCAGATGAAACAAAGACACCATGACAAACTTCTGACATAGACTATTGATACCATTAGAGTAAGTTATGCCTTAGAGCAGAAAGAAACGCACCTGTCTCTGGGATCAATCCATGTTGTCCTTTTGTTATGATGATCAATAAAATACAATTTTCCATCAATATCCTTTGTGGCTTCCCAGCCCTCGGGTAATGGCAAGTCTGAATTTCTGTTCCCACTCATTTTCCAACTGGGATTCCACACAAATTAGAAATAAATAACTTTAACTTTACAAAACCACCATATTGCCGAAACAACAAAACAAAACTGACGACGTCACAGCGATGCCAACCAATCAGCGCTCGGGCGGCCACAGGAATGCAGTAGTGTTACAGCAAAGGAATTTGGCAGAAACAAACTAAATAGATTAGCCACGGTAAAAACGTTTTCTTATCATTTTCCCCTTTTAGAGACCATATCAAAAAAGAAAACTGTGCATGGCGGCTACGTGATAATATTTATCAGCTACTTCCAAAGTCCACTTTCAATCAGGTAGTTACAAAGTAAATTAGCCCCGTGAAAAGACACGTCTTCTTTTTTTTTGTGTTTTTCCATTTCTTAAGGACGAGAAACATACAATAACATTGAAAGAAAGCCTCAAAATACGCCTTTTCCCTTAAAATTCAACTGCTCTCTGTGTATGCTACTGCCTTCCAGGAAAGTGCCAAAAAACAGCAAATACAGGTAGCTGCTCCTTGACCTTTCGCTCGCCACCTGGATGCGTTTCGGCTATTCCGGTTACTAATACTTTATATGACTAAGTCCAAAACACACCACTGATCCTCAGGAAGAAAGAGTGAGCGTGTCCGTACGACTCAAACTCAACGACTCAAATCCTGTGTCAATCAATCACCGCGATCTTTGGGAGCAGCTTTGACACCACTTCTGACTTTCTTCGCTAGCTACCCGGAGAGGCCAGAGATTCTGCATCGGCAAGCAGAGATAGTCATCAAGAGTATTTCATTCCATGACAACAATGAATGTCACTGAGTAATTAGCAACTGAACGTATACATTCAAACAATTTATAAAAAAGGATAGCCAGCTACGACACCCTAAAAAAAACAATCTCTGCTTTCAGATAAGTTATCACTGTAAAATAACTCTCCGTTTTCAGATAACTTAATCTTCATTATTTTGTATTATATCCTTTTAATCCTACATCCGATTTTAACTGTCCGAACTCGAAACAAGAGTCTCCGGATTCGGCGATTCGCAGTTACGAAAGTCCGATGTAGGAGAGACTTTCTACAGTGAATCTGCAGTATTTTGCGTTCTACCGGTTTAATCCTCCATCGGAATTTGCCTATGCGAACTCGGAATAAATATCTCCGAATACTTACTAAAGTACGATCAAGGTACGATGTAGGAGAGACTTCTTACAGTGGATTTTCTTTGCAGCGACATTTCGGCCATTTTTGATATGGGTCCTTGTCAAGCTATTGCTGGACTGGAGGAAATTCTCAGGTTGTTTTCTTCGAGTCCAGCAACAGCGCGGAATTTGATAATCCTGGCTTAACGGAGTTATGAAATAGAGGTTTTATAAACTCTCAATTCAACAACCTAGGAAGTGAATGTTTGTGTAATTCAGAGCAAAATATCACTAAGGAGTATTGTCAAAACCTATGCTTTCTGTGCTTCGCAAACGGGCCAAACTCACAGCGCTGCTCACTACGCTTGCGGAATTTAAAGTGAGACGAACTTGCCGGTCTAGAAATTTCTTGTAAAGCAAAGGTGCGGCCTGCACGCACCAAGGAGACAATGGAGGACGTATCTTTTTTTTGCTATCATCACGATACGAATTTATCGTAGCTGGCGCTGGTGAACGACTGAATGAGTTTTAGTAGGGACGTTCTCTATCGCGAGTGGTGCTAGTATCACTGCTATTCGAGTGTATGTCAATTTTGTCAAGTCTTGGTGCTACTCCCTAGTGTTATTTTGCTCTGGTGTAATTGTCTCATTGCTTGAGACGTTTGGCGGAAGAAATAAAAAGCACTTAAAACACAGAACAGACTTGGTTCCAAGAAGAAGCACCGTACTTTGAAGCCTCCTTGCTTATCTTTCCACTTAATAGTTTGTAGATTAAGTAGATTAATATGTTTGTAGGCTTGATAAATTGCCTTATAATCCCGCGATTGTTTGTGAATTGATTGATGTGTTGTTATTTAAAAAATTTATATTCACTATTTAGTTTTGAAGGAATCGAATAAAGAACATTCATTTTTCGTTTTTCGGGTGCAGTTTCTCTGTCGTTTGGCGTACTTTTGTTTCAGTTACGACACTAAACACACAAAAACACAAAAATACTCATTTTTATAGGCGTTTTCCCTCTGATCTGTCTTTTTTGTGCGACCGGCAGGGGCACCCCCCCCCCCCCCGAAATAAATTCCTGGATCCGGGCTAGAACGAACAAATAAAAAGGTAAGAAGCTAGTGCGAAGCAAAGCTTCTGGAAGAACTAAGAAAATAAAATCCACCGAAACTACATCTAATAAAACACAACTTAATAATAATCTTCCTCTCTAAATAAGTGTCAGACGTGTTGTTGTTTAAATTTTTATATTTATTTTTTAATTGAAGGAATCGATTAGACAACAATAATACATTTATTCAAACACAGTTTACAACGGATACGTCAGCTAAGATTCTTCATCAGCGATATTTCGGCCCTTCTTGGCAAGGGTCCTCGTCAGGCTGTCAATCCTCTGGTTCAACTTCGGGGAAGGAAACAAATTATATGTGATTACAGGTTTGTTTCCTTCCCCGAAGTTGAACCAGAGGATTGACAGCCTGACGAGGACCCTTGCCAAGAAGGGCCGAAATATCGCTGATAAAGAATCGTAGCTGACGTATCCATTGTAGACATTGTTTGAATAAATGTTTCAAAGTCAGCTTGGGCTCAAAGAATAATAATAATACAATCTTCCTCTACAACTACTGTCCTGTTCCCCGTCAGTTTTGGTGGAGAAAATAAATGGTTCTTTAGATGGCCTTTATTTTAAAATAAAAGGAAAGAAAATAAATTAAAAATGTCCTTTAAGTTTTGGCCGAGTCTTCCGCTGACCCGCTTATACAAAGCTCCGGCTTAAATTAGTAATTAATTCAACTAAAGAGAATTAATGGAGTTCGTCTGACAAAAACTCCTTGAGCCGAAGCTGACTGGTAAATATATACTCAGACAATGCATAAAACCAAGATAAAACGGGGTCCCGTCAGTACCGCAACACGTCAGTTGACATAAACGTCAGTTCGCCACAGAATTCCGTCAGTACGCCAGCATTTTCCGATAGTTCGCCTACACGTCAGTTGACCCCCAAAAATCCGTCAGTTGATCAACACGTCACTTCATCAACACGTCAGTTGACCAACACGTCAGTTGGCCAACACGTCAGTTGCCCTACACGTCAGTTGACCAAACGTCAGTTCGCCTACTGTCAGTTGACATAAACGTCAGTAGACCTACACGTCAGTTCACCTAATCCTAAAATCCGACAGTTCAACTACACGTCAGTTCGTCTACCGTCAGTTCGCCTACCGTCACTTCACATAAGCGTCAGTTGGCATAAACGTCAGTTGGTATAAACGTCAGTTGGCATAAAAGTCAGTTCACGCACATTTCCCGGAAGTTTGCTCACATGTTGTTGTCGACGGGATAGTTACGGAAGCTCGCCCAGGGGATTAATAAGAGAAGCCGACAATTCACTTTTAATGAGGGCAAAAATTAAGTCAGGAGCCTCTCGTCAATTCTGACAGTTTTGGTTCACGTTACGAAAGAAAGAATACGGTTGGTAGACACAAGGGAAAACTCTCATTGTAATCGATAGCTTCGCTAAGCTGGGGTCAGGGAGGCGAATAAGGACAGTCCGTTCTGATAAATGTATTTTGAAGAGAGCTAGCTTACAACTTCAAGATATAAATACTAATTGCTGGGCAACTAAAACACAATTAGATTTTTATGGCACTTGCAGCTCCGCCATATACCGATCACTTTTTGGTCGGTCGGTCCACTGTTCTCGAGTAGGGTACTTCCAGAAGTTCTAGGACGATGAAACTTGGCAAGCATATTAGGGACCCGACCAAACTAGCTTGGAAATAGTCACTTGACCGATCCGACCATCTTGGGGGGAGGGGGAGGTGGCGGAATCCAGAAAACAGGGGCATGCATAGCTTTCGAAGAGGTGATCGGATCTTAATGAAACTTGATATCTGGAAAGACCTTGTGTCTCAGATATCTCATATCAAGTCCGGACCGGATCCGATGAATCGGGGGGGGGGGGGGGGGGAGTTGGAGGGGGGAACTGGAAATCGTGTGAAACTCTTAAACTGGAGCGATCCGGATGAAACTTAGTGGCAAGAACAAGAACAAGCTCTAGATAAACAACTGACAGAACTGGATCGGATTCGGACATTATGGGGGGAGCTGGAGGGGGGTTCCGGAATTCCGGCGATCCGTAGTTAATGTACTTCTAGGTGGACTAGGACGATAAAACTTGGTAGGCATATCAGGGACCCGACCAGATTAACTTGGAAACAGTCACTCCCCCATCCGACAGTCGTGGGGGAGGGGGAGACGGCGGAATCCGGGAATTAGTGGCATACATAACTTTCGAACGGGTTATCGGATCTTAATGAAACTTGATATCTTAAAAGATCCCATGTCTCAGATGTCCCGTTTCAAGTCCGGACCAGATCCGATCAACTGGGAGGGGGGGTCGGAGGGGAGAACCGGAAATCTTGTGACGCGCATAGAGTGGAGCGATCACGATGAAACTTGGTGAGAAGTACAGGCACAAGTCCTAGGTACGTTACTGACAGAATCGAACCGGATTCGAGGGAGAAGGGGGGGGGGGTGTCCGGAATTCCGGTGATCGTGAGTTAAGGTACTTCCAGATGTGCTAGGACCATAAAACTTTGCTGGAGTATTAGAAACTTGACATCATTGGGTTAGAGATCACCATTCCTTAAAGAACTCATCTTAACCGCAAAATCCAAAAAACACTTTTAAGCAAAATTTACTTTTTCACGATCGCCATGTACATGATCCTTTTTGCCTCAAGGGTTTTTCTTAGAAATTAATTTTCAGCACCCTTATAGTGCGAATCTTAACCAAAAAGTGGAAACAATACTTCTGACCATCACTTTCATCTGACCCAGCCTTGCAAGTGCCATTTGAGCTTCCAGCTCTTACTTTTGGGATCCCAAAACGTAAGTGGAGGGATACCTATGACATCGCAAAAGTTGTCCGTCTGTCTGTCCGTCCGTCTGTAAGCACGATAACTCTCGAAGGGAATGAGATATGTTGATGAAACTTGGTATGAGGATTCGTTGGGTCGTCGGACAAGTCAAGTTCGAAGATGGGCTTTGTACCCCTACATTTAGGGGTGGGGGAGGGGTTTCAAATTAAGGGGCAAACAAAATATTTTGAAACAGCTAATGTGATAGTCGATTATGGGGTAAGAAGACATGCTAACACGATGGTGAAAATCATTTTGTTATCGAACAAGTAGTTCGCCCGGAATCCGGCCCAAACCCGAAAGTTTGTTAAAAGTAAAAGTTTTATTGTAAGCTGATTAGATGTTCGATTTAGGGGTAGGAAGACACGCTGAACACGGTGTTGAAAACCATTTTCTCGACGGACAAGTATTTCGACCGGAATCCGGCCCAAACCGGAAAGTTTGTTAAAATTAAAGTTTTAGTTGAAGTTGATTAGATGTTCGATTTAGGGCAAGAAGACATGCTGAACACTTATGTGAAAACAATTTTCTATCCAGACATGTAGTTTGCCCGGAATCCGGCCAAAACCGGAAAATTGGTAGAAGTTAAAGTTTTATTTCTAGTTGATTAGATAACCAATTTAGGGGTAAGAAGAGATGCTGACTCTGTGTGTGACAATCATATTTTACCCGGACATATAGTTCAACCGGAATCCGGCTGGACTCGGAAAATGTGTTATAAGCTAAATTTTTATTTGAAGTTGACTAGATGTTCATTATTGGCGAAAGAAGATACCCAGAGTTCATTTCTTTTTTTTTCGCCGGACATTTAGTTCTGGAGTTTGGCCGAAATCGGAAAATTGGCGGTAGTGGTAGCAAGTTTTTCTCAAGATGATTAGCTATTTGGCCTTAATCTGTTTCTGAATTTTAATTGTAAGAATGTTCAAGGAGTCTGGCGATGACTGGATCTGGCTAAGACAAGACCCAGTTGTCTGGATCAGATATTGAATTTTTGGGATCCCATCGAAACCTTTGGTCTTGTTTTTCATCGCTGAGGGATAGCTAGGCCTATGAGACTAATGATTGCGTCATCAGTTCACACAAAATATGTTTTTGGAATATAAACTTTTGAAATTCACGATGAGTTGACTACTTCCCCACGATGGTCGGATCGGGTAAGTAAGCGACTTAGGGTTTTTACAGAAAATACATACATCTTAAAAATTTTTGTCTGCGACACACTGTTGTTTGGAAAGTAATCTGGTCGATTTTTACCATGAAGGAGTCTGATTTTCGAAATTTTTGACTGCGGTATAAAGTTTTAAAACAGTCTGGTTCACTCTGTGTTAAAACTGTCTGTATTTAAGTAGAAAAATATTTATTTTCCATTTTTTTTTTTGTAAATAATGCATACAGCGGGTACGTCAGCTACGATGCTTTGGCAGCGATATTTGGCCCTTCTTGGCAAGGGTCCTCGTCAGGCTGTCAATGTTCATCCCTGCCAATGAATCGTAGCAGACGTACCCGTTGTATGCATTATTTGAATATATTTTTCAAAGTCAGCTTGGGCTCAAGGAATATTTTTTTTCATGGCACTTGCAGCCTCTGGCTCAAGTGCCATATACCGATCACAATTCCGTCCGTCGGTCTGTCGGTCGGTCCGGTTTTTTTGTCACATTTTTTCGAATTAGGGTACTTCCCGATGTACTAGGACAATGAAACTTGGCAGGCATATCAGCAACCCAACCAAACTAACCTGGAAATAATCAGTTTCCCAATCCGACCATATTGGGGGAGTGGAGGGCGGTGCGAACTTGAAAATTGAGGGCAGTTTGTCACACTTTTTCGAGTTCGGGTACTTCCAGATGTGCTAGGACCATGAAACTTGGCAGGCATATCAGGGACCCGACCAAACAAACTTAGAAATAATCAGTTTTCCGATCCGACCATCTCGGGGGGGGGGGGGGGGGGGGGCGGGGGAATCCGGGAAATTGAGCAGTGTGTAACTTCCGAACGGGTGATCGGATTGGAATGAAACTTAGCAACTGAATAGATTATATATGTCTGATGTCCCGTTTAAAGTCTTGACCAGATTCAATAGCTAGGGGGGAGTTGGGGTGGGGAGACTGGAAATCTCGAGAAACGGTTAGAATGGAGGGATCGGAGTGAAACTTACTGGGAAGAACAAACATCTGCTCCAGGTTAATCTTTTACACAGTTGGACTGGATCCGGACACTTGGGGGGTGGGGGTGTAGGGGGTTTCCCGAAATTCCAGTTTCTGGGGATTTTCATGACGTAACTTGGCAGGCATATCAGGGACCCGTTCAAACTGACATGGAAATAAAAAAAAAATCTTCGATATGATAATCTTAGGGGGGAGTGGAGGGAGGGAAATCCTGAATATTGAGTCATGCGCAACTTTGGAACGGACGATCGGATTCGAGTGAAATTTAATAAATGAACAGAGGACATATCCCTGTGGCGATCTTCGTCATTTCCGGATCGGATCCGACAACTGTTGAGGGGGGGGGATACTAGACCCGCTTAGACTGGTGTGATCGGGATCGAACATTGTAGAATAACAAACAGATGCTCTGGGCATCATTTACAGAACCGGATTGGCTCCGGGTATTGTGGGTGGAGTTGGAGGGGGGGGGGGGTCTGGGATTCCGGTGATCGCGAGTTAAGGTTCTTCCAGATGAGCTAGGACGACGAAACTTCGCTGGAATATTAGATATTCAACAAGATTTGCTTATAAATAGCTACTTCCCAAATCCGATTATTACCGTATCAACCTTGACCGCAAAGTAAGAAAAATACTTTTAAGCAAAATATGTATGTTCATGGTCCCCATCAGCCAAGTGTCATTTTTGCCTCAAGGGTTTTGCTTACAAATGAAGTTCTAGCCCCCTTACAGCGCGCATCTTAACCGCAAAGTTCTTTTGATGAAAAATATATCTTAACCCCTGCAAGTGCCATATGAGCTTACAGCTCTTGTTTTTTTTATGAATTTTTCGGAACTATTGGCTATTTCTGGGGAGAAAATTTATTGATGTTAGGCTCTAATGTGGATAATGTGGCTCTATACTAGAAACTTTTTATTTTAGCAGACAGAAATATATTTTTTTTACTTTTTTAATTTATTCTGAAGGGGGAGCTTGAAAGTAAAAGGCTCACTAACTTGTGAATGGGACTGGTGATTGCATTACTATCAATTAACAGAAAATTCTAGTTTTATCTACTATTTTGGAGGGCTACTACTTTTTGGGATCCCGCACCTATGACTTCATAAGAGTTGGCCGTCTCTCCTCTGTTAGCACGATAACTCTCGTAGGGGTTGAGATATTTCGTTCAAATTTGGCATAAAGAATCTTTGGGTCAAAGTACAGGTCAATTTCGAAGATGGGGTCTGTAGCCCTATATTTAGGGGTCGGGAGGGGGTCAAATTAAGGGACGAAAAAATATTTTAGAATCTAATAAGATAATCGATTCAGAGATAAGGAGACATGCTGAATCCGAATATGAAAATTATTTTCTCGCCGGACAAGTAGTTCACCGTGAATCCGGCAAAAACAGGAAAATTTCTGAAAAAGAAATGTTTAATGTGAAGTAGATTAGAGGTTCAATTTAGGGATAAGAAGACACACTGAACACGTATTAAAAAAAAAAATTACGCCGGACAAGTAGTCCACCTTGAATCCGGCCCAAACCGGAAAATTTATATAACATAAAAGTTGTATTTGAGCTTGATTAGATGTTCGATTCAGGCTTAAGAAGACATGCTGCACCCGCATCTGGCAATTATTTTCTACCCGGACATATTCTCCCAGAATCCGGCTGAAAAAGTAAAGTTTGGAAAAGTAAACGTTTTTATCTGAAGTTATTTAGAGGATGGGTGTAGTGGTAAGGAGGCATGCTGAACTTAAGTGTCAATATTCCACGCCGGACAAATAGTTCGGGCTCCGGCCAAAACCTGAAGATTCGTTAAAAGTTAAAGTTTTATCTGTAGTATATTGTAAGGTAGTATATAGTACATAACGGACAAGAAGCTCGCCAAGAACCAGGCAGAAACCGGAAAATATGTGAGCAGTAAGGCAGCTGGAAGTTTTGATCAATTTCGTCAAAGTATACACGACTTATAGGAGTAAACACGCAAGCTGAATCCACGTCTCTCTGTTTCTAAATTCCAGTTAAAATTGGTTGGCGAAAACCGGACATTTATCTACAAGATCCAACTGTCTGGATCAGATATGAAATTTGTGGGATCCCGTCGAAACCTTTGGTCTTGTTTGAAGACAATAGAGGAAGCACTGGCCAAGAGCCAAGAGAAAAGAGTTCGTCCCTCACTGTTTCCGGTACCCTTTCGGAAAAGATTGAGAATCACTGGCACATTTTGGTCCTTGACCTTGCGATGGTTGTTAAGCCCTTATTTGTGTTTAATTATATGTTCACCTCATATTTTTCAGTTTTCGTTTGACTAGCCCCGTCTGCCGCATCTGATTGCAAGCTCCCGGTGATTCTTAACTAATTTTACCCTCATCAATATGCGCAAATGTCGGCTTCTTTTTATTAATCCCCTGGGTTTTATTCCCTCTGCTTAATTGCTTTCGGTGACCCAGTCGACTTCGAACTAATAGGCGGGTCTGAATCTCTGGGGGTGGTAACGGATTTTGTAGGCGAAGTGACGTTTATGTCAACTGACGTTTATGTCAACTGACGTTTATGTCAACTGACGGTAAGCGAACTGACGTGTAGAGGAACTGACGTGTAGCTGAACTGACGTGTTGACGAACTGACGGATTTCTAAAATAGGTGAACTGACGGTGACTGAACTGACGTTTATGTCAACTGACGTTTATGTCAACTGACGGTAGGCGAACTGACGTGTAGTGCAACTGACGTTTAGGTGAACTGGCGTGTAGAAGAACTGACGTGTAGTGGAACTGACGTGTAGGGGAACTGACGTGTTGACGAACTGTCGGATTTTTGGTTTAGGCGAACTGACGTTTATGCGAACTGACGTGTTGCGGTAGTGACAGCGACCCGATAAAACGGATACGTCAGCTACGATGCTTTGGCAGCGATATTTCAGGATCGTTCCTTCCCCAACGTTGTGCTGTCGTTCCACGGCCTCTACTCAAACAGTATATACTCAAACAGCCTATATCCAATTCGAAAATTATTGAATTGAATTTATATTAAATTTTATATTCAAGAATCCTATATTCATCTCGACAGCCTGACAAGAACCCTTGCCAAGCTTTTATACATATTGTTTGAATATACGTTCGTGTAATAGCTGTCGATTTTAAAAGGAGGACAAAACTGTGGACCTTTGCTCCGAAGTCGAATCCGAAAACCCAGAGTAATTTTCGTTGAGAGTGATTTCAGCGAGGAGTGGATGGCAGATAAGAGATTGTTCCCACCAAATTCCTTCTCTGTAACGCGGTCACTCGAAAGTATGTGGTTATGGCTGGACGCGTGCCATCCCAGGAATTCGGTTCAGAATTCAGAATGCAGACACAGGTTGTGAATAGCTATTGAATACCCTTAATTCAGAAAAAGCATACCAGAACCTGTACACTATTATTTTATTGTGTGCTAAATGTACACTCAAGCGAGAGGTTGTCAACTTGTCAAAATGGTGTACGAGGCCTACGCAAGGCCGGACAATGTAAAAAACCTACTTCTGTATATCTGACCGGGTACTGACCGACCCCTGAAGTAGCCCTTCCCATACCCGAAATAAGGTTAAAGGGTGCCTCAGAATCTAAGGCTCAGCTAATCTCCAATAAGAAAGTTTCAGACTCAAAGGACCTGTAATATCTATAATACTCATGCAACCTAGCTCCATAATCACTCCATACATTTCTAAACCCGGAGACCCCAAATTTCGTACGGCACATTCTGACCCCTCTAACAAAACCACGCTGGTTATCTCACTTGACGTGTTTTGCTACCTTCGATGTGTATCACGCTGTCTACAGCTGTCTGCGAGAAGTTTCTCCACCAGAACAAAACCAAAGGCTTCGATGGGATCCCAGAAATTTAAAATTTGATCCAGATAATTGGGTCTTGCCTTCGCCAGAATCCTTGAACATATTTGCTATCGAAATTTGGAAACAGTTTAATTAGCAAATAGCTAGTCATCTTGGACAGATATACCTCTATAAGCCATATATATTTTAACGATACTTCCTGCTTTGATTCTTCGAACTTTCCGATTTCGGCCGAATTCTGAGCGAATTGTTTGTCCGTCAAAAAAAGAAAGTAACGAACTCAGCGTATCTCCTTATCTCCTTCAAGAACATCTAATCAACTACAAATAAGACTTTGACTTATAACAAATTATCCGGTTTCGGCCGGATTCCGGGTGAACTACATGTCTGGGTAAGAAACGAATGTCATATCGGGATCCAGCGTCTCGCCTTACACCTGCACCAGTTTTATCTGACTTACTTTTTTACTACCTACATCTTCTGTTCCACCCACTGTGAGCTCGCATGACGGGCTTTGGAAATTGGATAACTATTGTATTACAATATTCTATAGAAAGAAACTTGACTGATTTCTTAAAAACTTATAGGTTAAGGGCAGGCACTCTAAAAAATTTGCGTGGTAATGCTTCAGTATTAGATAATACAGTTTAACTGCGGAAACGGTTTGTGAAATATTTTGCGCGTTACAGAAAAGAGGCACTTGCAAAACAATTTCTAGCAACTCCAGGTCTGTTACAAGTTCTGATTTCAATTCTATGGAATATTCGTAATACCACGAAGTCTCCCATACTACTACATGCAACTCGATCGACTCAGACTACTTCCATGCGAAATCGATTCAAACTGAGACAGTTATATAAAAGAGCATGTAGGTGTATATAGTTTTGTGAATCATAAGCAAACAAAGGAATATCACTCATACTACTATAGCTCCGAAAAACCTAGTGCTATGTAGCAACAAAGAATCGTATGTGCAACTCCGCAGCGACTTTATCAAGAGTATGAAAGACGCAAATGCTTCAACAAGTAGTATGTATTATGCAGTAGTATATAGTAGTATAGATGCTTTTACACATTTACATTTAGCGTCGGATAAGCTTAAGTAGTAGCATGCTGTAACACGGTAGTCTTGGCCGAGAAGCATGTAGTAGCATGCCGTAACATGGTGGTCTTGACCGAGAAGCATGTAGTAGCATCAGTGATACTGCATGCTACTTTTTCGTACTACTACTTACTCCTATTTTGAGATAATTTTCCATCGGGTAGTACTCCTCCAAGATGATGTGCTAGGGATAAATAAAATTTCGGATATTTCGGTTGCACTTCCGGCAAACCGTCCTCAGCGAAAAAAAACAAGACTAAATCATAACATCCACCACAATCACAGCAGGAAAATGATGCGAACCAACAGACAATAAGACGACATGTAACTAGAAACCAGAAGAACGGGGCGGACTGAACGACATGCAGATAAAATAAATAAAAAGAAAGATAAAATGTGCGTGTTAAAAGTGTATATGTGCAAATCTGTTTTATTTACAATTCTGAATTCTGTGTATATTTACAATTTACCATCCGTCTGGGAAAGCGAAGAAGCTTTCACCCAGAAAACGGCCCACTCCAAAAATCCATAGTACGTTTGACCACTTTGAATAAAACCTTCCACAGAACATGTGGAAGGTTCCAACCTTCCGAAAATCTCGTTTTTCTATTTTATTTGAAATGAATGGTTAGCTTGGCTTCAAACCCCTTATATTTGGTAATACAAATATCTCGTAAAACTAAATACACCTGTATACGACTGTCGTACTGTCTAGAACTGTTTGGAATTTTTTCGAACATCCACATTTCCAAAGTGCAAAGGGCTTACCAGTAAATTATGCTCTCTTAATTGACGGAGCCAAATGTCGTAGCAGGGGCGTCACTATTGGAGGGGGGGGGGAGGGACTCCTCCCTCAAAGGTCTTGAGAAAGCACTTTCGTCGGGCCTGGGGTATTCGTTTTATCGGGACACGGGTATTCTGAGATACACAGAGCCCGGCATATCGGGCTCTTTTTATACAGAAGGAATACAGAAGAAATAAAATTGGTATGCTTTCGTCGGGCGTCGTTAACTCGTTGGCACCTCGGGTTCTTTTGATACGCAAGAAATAAAAATCTGCAAATATCTGTCGGGCAAATCACAGAAGAAATCGAACTCTGCATGCTTTTGCCGGGCCTCGGTATTGTCATCGGCACATTGGGTTCTTTTTACACATAAGAATGCATACAAAATAAAATGTTGTATGCTTTTGTTGGGCGTCGTTCGACTATTTGGCACACCGGGTTCGATTTATATTCAAACAATATTTACAACAACGATTCTTCGTCAGCGATATTTCGGCCCTTCTTGGCAAGGATCCTCGTCAGGCTGTCAATCTTCTGGGTCAACGTCGGGGAAGGAAACAAACCTGTAATCATATATGTAAGAAATCAAATTCTGCAAATTTTTTCGGGCGCACCCAGGAAGTTAAAGTCTCGTTGGTCCAACAAGTTATTTTCACATGTTAGAAATCAACTTCTGTAGAGTCCAGTCGGGCCAAACACAGAAGAAATCAAATGCTATATGGTTTTATCGGGCGTCGGTATTCTCGTCCGCGCATCAGGTTCTTTTTACACTTAAGAAATCGAATTCTATAAAGGTTAATCGGGCGCATCCCGAAAGTTTTAAGTTTCGTCGGCGACATCGCCTTCTATTTACATGTAAGAAATAAAGATCTTTACAGTCTTGTTTGGCAAATCTCAGGAGGAATAGAATTCTGAATGCTTTAGTCGGGTGTCGGTATTCTTTCTGCACATAGGGTTCTTTTTATATGAAAGAAATCAAATTCTGCAAACACTGTCGGGAGCAAACTTTTACGTAAAAAATAGTAATTTAAAAAATTTCGCATGCGACGCTTAAAGGACACCTGAACAATGAAACCATACTTGAACACACCACGGAGAATGCATTTACAGACATGGCCACGGACAGCAGTCTTCTTCTGAGCGTGACGTTTTCGAAATATGGATGTCCGTTTCTGGAGGTTTACTCATGCAGACTCCAAGACAAAAAGCGCAATTCACTCAAATCTTGTACAGCGTTGGCCCGATCGTATTGGAATTTCTTCTTGATATATGTTTGGGCTTAACTGTTTAAAAAATATTCCACAAGAAGGGTTGATTGGAGACATTTGTTCATTTCTAAAATTGTTCGGTACTGAAACAAGGACAGATGCAAAATGGAGCAAAAATCATAGCTTGGAAACGCTATTTTGTATTTGGATCGGGTTTTTTGAAGGCAATGTTAACGGAAGTCATATAGATAGGGATGATACTTGGTACTCTTCACTCAGGTATCCTTCAATTCAACTTATTCGGGGTATTGGAAGCTTCGCTTTTTAGATAAAGTTCAAACGAAAAGACGTATGTGTGAATTTTAAATATACGAATTTACATTAAAGGAACAATCTCTTCTGATGCATTAAAATTAGTTTTACACAAAATTTTCTATTTGGTAGATTGCTGTTCCATTTAGTTGCGTTTTAAGTTTGACATTCTTGGTGGTTGGCATTCTTGGAACTTGTATGGTAGGTATAGCAAAATGTTTCCGGAAGAAAGGCAGATTACAAAAATTCGCCGGCGGCGCTTACTTTATCTTGTTCTGGGTACAGTCGTTGGAAGCTTCGCTTTTTGTCGAAAGTGAAATGAAAAGCCAAATTTCTGAACTTTAACAGATGAAATTTCAAAAGGTCTGGGATAGGACAATCTAGTTACCATTCACTTACTCACCAAAATCGGCTTGAAAATCCGCTGAAAATGCGTTACTTCGCTGTTCCGCTATTTATGAATAATCGGTTTTCAAATAATGAAATTTCGCGTGATTTGTGGTACCTCTATGCGCTTGTATTTTTGTTGTATGCCTTACGAGACAGACTTTTGATTTTTTTTTTTCATGCACTAAGCAATTTTCACCAATAACCACTGAAAAGCCGCGCTTGTTGAGATTCAAATTTTCCGCGTCATAGTAGAATGTTCGTTGTGGGGACGGCCGCAGATGCTCTGAACGTCATAACAAGAGTAGATAGTGGAAAATAAAAAAATCCCTTTGCAGAACCCAAATAATACGGTTCAATTAAATGACACAAAAATAAGTTGGCTTTTCATTTAAACTTCAAAGGAATAACCTCAGCAGATGCAATACAATTAGTTTTACACAAAATATCGTCTGCAGCGCATTTTGTAGCATTCTCTATTAGGAAGATCGATGTTTCAATTAGCTGGCGTTTTAGGTCTGAGACTCTTTGAGGTTTGAAACACGTTAAAAGAAAATATTTCCGGAACAAAGGCATATTTAAATAATTTCGCCTGCAGCGCTTACTATAACTTATTCTGGTTACAGTCGCTGAAAGCTTCACTTTTTAGCGAAAGCTGAATTGAAAAGCCGAATATGTGAGCTTCAATATACGAAACTACATTTAAGCAATAATCTGAACTGATGCATTACAGTTAGTTTCAAACCGGTTCTATTCTTTGCTGATGGGACAATTTTTTTAGTCCATGGGCATAGACCCCCCCCCCCTAGTAAAAGGCTAGTGACCCCCCCCCCCCCGCATTTATTCGCTGGCATACATGATACGAAGTAGTGGAGAAAGACATCACACATGCCCATTACACGGAATTACATTAAACTCAGTTAAATTTTTTGACCTTCGATAAAGATTTGGAATCCCCGCAACCCTCGAGCTCTACATATAAAGTTACTAATAAAAGTTACTCTTCAAAAGAAAGACCTTCTTTCTCTGCGAAAAAGTTTTTACTGTAAATTCCTTCTTTACCTCCCCCCTTGGCATCGGAATAGAGTAATTATTCGTAAGTTCGGTGTTCCAGATATCTCGGAGAAATTACTAATGCTACACAGGAAGCTGTTTGGTTCAGCCTACTCTCGGTTTTCACCACACCAGTGCACCACCCCCTTAACCCCCTGTTTAGGTGCTCGTGTTTTTGTATGTATAGTTATTTTAGTATTTTCTTCCTTTCTTTTTCTTTATTGTACTGCAGTTATTTTTGGGATCCCAAAACGTAAGTGGAGGGATACCTATGACATCGCAAAAGTTGTCTGTCCGTCCGTCCGTCTGTAAGCACGATAACTCTCGAAGGGAATGAGATATTTCGATGAAACTTGGTATGAGGATTGTTTAGGTCAAGGGTAAGGTCGAGTTCGTAGATGGGCTCTGTAGCCCTATATTTGGGGGTGGGGGTTCAATTTAAGGGACAAACAAAATATTTTTAAACAGCTAATGTGATAGTCGATTATGGGGTAAGAAGACATGCTGAGCACGATGGTGACAATCATTTTCTCGCCGGACAAGTAGTTCGTCCGGTATCCGGCAAAAACCGGAAAGCTTGTTAAAAGTAAAAGTTTCATTTGAAGTTGATTAAATGTTTGGTTTAGGGGTAAGAAGACACGCTGAGCATGACGGTGAAAATCATTTTGTCGCCGGACAAGCAGTTCGTCCGGAATCCAGCCAAAACCGGAAAGTTGGTTAAAAGTAACAGTTTCCTTTGAAGTTGATTAAATGTTTGATTAATGGGTAAGAAGACATGCTGAACCCGATGGTGAAAACCATTTTCTCGCCGGACAACTAGTTCGCCCGTAATCCGGCCAAAACCGGAAAATATGTTAAAAGTAAAAGCCTTATCTGAAGTTGATTAGATGATATATTTAGGGGTAAGAAGAGACGCTGAGTATGTATATAATGATTATTTTTTACCCGGACATATAATTAGTCCGGAATCCGGTTGTACCCGCATTTTTTTTAAGTCAAAATTTTATTTAAAGTTGATTAGATTTCTTTATAGGGATAAGGAGATACGCCGGCTTCGTTTCTGAATTTTTCTTTTTTTGCTGGACTAGTAGTTCGCTCGGAATTCGGGCGAAACCGCAAATTTGGCAGTAGTAAAGCAGGAAGTTTCGATCACTATCGTCAAAATAGATATGGCTTATAGAGGTATAGATAGGTAGATAGAATATCTGAACTCGGTTTTCTCTGATAATTAGCCTGGCGAAGACAAAACCGAATTGTCTGGATCAAATCTTAGATTTTTGGGATCCCATCGACACCTTTGGTCTTGTTCCTCTGGAATTTGTGGGTAAGAAAGAAATTATTATTAAGTAGTATTTACAAATCCGTATCGGTTTTCACTTTTAAGATACATGGATACCAAAAAGCGCCAAATTTGCGACGAGGTTTAGGGAAATGCGCAAAAATGCCGCAATGCACCACCTGAAAAATTCAAAGCGCAGCCACCTAAGGATACCGCCCAAATGGCGAAAATGCACACCATCTGACAACTCTGCTATCGAGCCCTTCGTCAATCTAGCTTGGAAGCGAACTGGCCGTATAGGCCATCTAGTGAGTATCCTCCAGAAAGCTATTAAGATCGTAAGAGTTTACAGATGGCACAGCCAATGGGAGATGACCAAGTCCAAGTAGACAACTGCCTATTGGCCCCATTCCTTTAAGGAGCCCCACAACAGCAATACGTTTTCGCCTGAACAGGCTTTATATTCTTTATTTTGTTTCTACTTGGACGTATTACTTGGCGTAATTTGCAAGATACTTCTTATGCTTTGTTGAGTCCGCATCGTTTCTTCTGTTGCTGTTAATTTCTACTACGCTGAAGACGGATGTCGGAAGTAAAACCGAAATCGTATTTATCCCTCGCATAGCATCTTAGAAGGACGGTTTCCGGAAGAAGTAAAACCAAAATCGTATTAATCCCTCGTATAGCATCTTAGCTGATTACAAGCTGATTAACAAAAAAAGGAAAATCTCATTTTTTTTGTTACATAGCTGATCAGTTCTCCTCGCCAGGATACCTGGAAGTCAGTTTCTTCGCTGATATGGGCTCATATGGTTTCTATGGGTTCTAGTAAGTAAGTAAGTAATTTATTTATAACCCGCCGTTTTCGGAAAGCGGAGTAAATGAAGAAAATAAATAAAACACATAAACATACCCAACAAGACACTTAATTTCAATCGTCGGCCAGGAATCAGTGTAGAAGGTCGTGCGCTGGTTGGGTTCTGTTGTCGATGATTTTTATAGCGACAAAGAAACATCCAAAAGGGTAACACTTGCAAGTAAGTAGGTAAGTAATTTAATTCTGACCCGCCATTTTCAAAAGTGGATAAAGTAAAGAAAAAAAAAAAAAAAAAATGTCTTCATCGTTGAGGGTGCGGTGTAAAGATTTGTACCAAAATTTATTCCCCGTTGTTACGTTGTGGCGGAAACCTCATATGGTTTTGAGGTCATTTACTCCCGGGTTGTTTTCCCACAGAAAGGGAGGCTTGAGCGCATACCAAATTTCCATCGAAGTAATTTCTTAGTACGGTTTAAAGCCAAGCTTATCATTCATAATACAAGAAACAAAAACGAGATGTTCGGGTCATTCACAGACATATATATTTCTTCATATGACGACGGTTGCCAGAAGTGCAGCCGAATATATTTTTAATTTCGTAAACCAATAATTTCGAATATAATCTTCGTTGATTTTTATCCCTTGCACACCATCTTAGTGGGATCCTTAGCTGATGTACGAAACCTCCGAAAACCTCGTTTTTGTTTCTCGTAATTTATTAAAAAAACGACACAAAATCCCGTAACAACAAACAACAATGCATGAAAAAACAATACTGGTGGAAAGGATATGCAGGAGTTTACAAGCTGGATGACCTAAAAAGAAAAAAATTCGACATCAGTCAATGTTATCACGTCGTTGCTCCTGTTAAAGGACTCCTCTTGCTTATTCTTCCTTTTATAACATCCCTGACTCCCTTACGGAATTATAAGATTGTGAAATCCCCGCCTTTCTCCATTGTTTCATTTTGTACGACTTTCTAGCGCTTTTTCGGCCGAGCCGAGTTTTGCACACCAAGTCTGATTTTCACACTCGGATTCAAATTTTTTCTTTTGGCTCCGCTTCGCATAGTGACGGGAATTTTACACGCGAAATCTTATCAGACCGACTGTGAACGACAACGTACTTTATGGTGGGTTTACACACTGCGTAAAATCCGAGCGTATTTTGAAATCCGAGCGTATTGTACGCACGTTTTGAGCTTGAAAAGATTTCTAGCAATACGGACGTAAATAGAGAAATCGGTCCGTTTTGTATTCAAAAACGTTCTTATTGCTAGAAATCTTTTCAAGCTCAAAACGTGCGTAAAATACGCTCGGATTTCAAAATACGCTCGGATTTTACGCAGTGTGTAAATGGATCATTAGTCCCAGCAGGAATCGACAATACTCTTGATGACTAAGAGCGTTGTCCACCCTAGTTACCATATACTGTAAAAAAAAATCTTGCAGTATTTGCTGCTGGGATTAATATTGTCTCTAATGAGATAATATTATTTTTAATTCGGATTAATCTTATCCAAGTAGAGATAAGATTAATCCCAGTAGCAAATACTGCAGTTAAATTTAATCCTTCTCGGAGAAACTTTTTACAGTGTAGGTATGACGGATGACATCACGGATCCTGGCTTAATGCCATCAAGGCTGGAACACATTTTTCTATTTTCGTCCAAATCTCTTGCCGCCGACTGCTCTGGCCAATTACGTCACAAACCCTATTGACCCCTAATTGCAGTCTGCTCATTATTCCCAAGCTGCCACAAAAGCCCATCAAATCTCACGTTCCCTAGGGATTTTCAGTTGTTTGTCGAATAGGCGGCTTTTTGAGCCCAGTGTGACCAAGCTTTAACTCTTTGTGCGATGAAGAATCGCCGTGCGCCTAGCAAAGAGCCATACACGTCACCACAACTGTCCCTAGCAAACGCTGTTGATTGGTTTAAACTGAGTATGAATCAATTTTGATGATTCGTTCGGCTAACGTTTCTCGTTCTTCTCTAGGTTCGCTGGTGTGTTTCGGACTTAGTCTTATCAAGAACACATAATCAGATAGAACCACCGTCTTTGGTCCAATGCAGCGACTATGGATACCCCCCCTAAAATTGACCGGGGCTAGAGGTATGACAGAATGAATGAGTTAATTTATTACTTGCAGCCTAATAATCTGGAATTTGCAGAGTATATACAGAAAAAATAAGTGAAGAAACGCTTGACGTATTTGCTAGCTTTGAGTTGATGTTGACACCCGTCTTCGCCGTTTCTCATCGCAGAGCAAAAGCTGCAGAAGGCACGCCGACCCAGCCAACCGGCTTCGACTTTGAAAGTTTCCTCTATGCGGCTTCACAGCGATATAGCTATTTGTAGAGGTAACAAAACGTGATGTGCCGCGAAGGTCCTGACCTCCGCTTGTTTGCAACGGGCAGGTTACGGGGGAGTATTCGACTCCGCATGGTCATATTAAGGAGACGGGGAGACGAAGGTTCTATCTGATTATTTGTTCTTGGCCTTATACAGCAGTGTTTCCCAGCCTTTTTACCCCAAACTAAGGTTCGAAAAGGTTGCGTACCTCTTTTTGAAGAATCGTTGTTCTACTATTCTACCAAGTTCTGTCAAGATCAGAAGGCCAAAAAAATCGTCATTTATTGTCATTAATGGCAAGGGATTAATGTGTAAAAATATATACAAATAAATTGGATACTTGAGGCGGCAAGGTAGTCAATTTCATTCTCGTCCGTAAACTCGCCAAGGGTCAGAAAGACACTTAGGGCTGTTTCTTTGAAACTTCGTGAGCCAAAACTTTAATTTCTTGACAAAAGCAGACATTTTCGAATTCAGAGATTTGGGACCTTCGCGTACCCCTTTGGGTACGCCTATCCCCGGTTGGGAACCACTGTTATAGTGTTTGGGAGAGTCAATCCACGCGGAGTGCTACTACTGCTATTACTCATAACACGGCAGAAAACCGAATAAGCGATCGGCGTTGCACGCAAATACCTGGAAACTGCAGGCGTTGCCAACGAAGAGCGCTTTAAAGGAGTTATATCATAAGCATTCTATCACTTGCAACGTCTAGACCCCCCCCCCCAAGACCCAAGATGAAGCCACGACTCGATCCGACCGCTGGGTCACCTAGCGGTGCGGGTCGCTAGCGCTCGAGATGGGGAGGATAGAATCATAGTTTGACTTTGGATCTAACAAAATGTTTTTATTGTAGCAGGCATATGGAAAATGTGTAGAAAAATTAAACTAGTTATTTGCATGATCGATTTCTTTAAGTATTCTGTTTTCTGATTTTTCTTCTTAATTCCAGGTAAGTCCAAAGAATTAAGGATGTAAATTAGATTACAATAAACAAACACCGTAAATTATACTAAATTCGTTATAGTGATTTCTTGAAGATTCTGCAATTGAGCTAAATAATATTCAGCTTCCGAGACCAAAAAATGTCAAACTGGCCGATATTTCTTCCGACATATCTAAACGTCCAGAGGGTGATATACTTAGTTGTTTTAATCCTCTTACACGCCACCCGATCTTCTCGAAGGTTCTAGTAATCGTTTGACCAGTGCCAAGAGATCAATGAATAGTTAATTAGCAATGGCGTATTGGCGTTCAGGAGTGAATTGTGTTAGAGTAATTTATGGATAACGTTGGCTACCTTGAGGATTTTTTGTGTGTTCTGTTTTGAGGTAACAGAACACACTGTTTGAGGTAACAGTGTGTTCGTAAAAATCCGACCCATCGAAAAATGATGGTGTCTCCCACCTTCTCGGCCCACATGAACCAAAGACTTTAAAGGACGTATCGGCAACTGACAGGTTGCGCCTGTGGTTACTCAAAAATCAAATATAAAGAAGAGGACGAAACCTTATACCCGAGGGAAAATTTGTAGTCTGTGCAGTTGTATGGTAGGCTACTTGTACGAAAGAGATGCTGTATTGATATGTAATAGTACGGAATACTATGATCTAATGATCTATGATCGAGGTATGTATTATACCTCGTTCTTGTATTGACAATCCTACGTTATCACTTTTAAGAGATATTTGGAAATAAATGATTGATTGATTGAATGTTCCTCAGACTGGGCTAATTTTAAGCAGCAGTGTTCAGTAACATCTCGTCTTGCTATAATAGCATCCAGTATTGCTTTACTAGCATGCAGTGGTAATAGTTACTACTGCACGCTATTGAAACTTATAACTCCATATTATAGTAAACAATAATAATAATAATATAATTGCAATAATAAGGCTTTCGCCTCTATTAATTTCCCGGGACACTTTACACACTAAATTGAATCTCAGCCAGGTGGTAGTCGACAACTGCTTTGAATCGGTTGATATTTTCGGCATTTACAACCCTTTCTGGGAGATTATTCCGATATTCTACTATTCGGTTTCTAAAGCTCCATTTTTCAATGTCTTAAAGGACACCTGGATGAAGAGCACCAAGTGTCATCCCTATCTGTATGACTTCCGTTAGCAATGCCTGCAGTAAACCCAATCCAAACACGAACTAGACCTACGTTGCCTGGGCAACGTGAAGTGTTGCGGCAACCTTTGTCCGGCTTCGCCGACTAAAGTGTTGCGAGAGCAACACTTTGGTTTTTTTCCTTCGCTGTCGGTTAAATGCTGAAGTTGTCAACTTATTGAAGCTTTTAAAACTGTATGTTCTAAAAAGAATAATCAAATGATCAAAAGCTAGTCTTCAGCGTTGAAAAAACAACAGTAAAAGAATATCGGAAGAAGGGACTAAATTGAACTTTATCCTTTTCAATCGTAGACATCGTGACCAATGAAAACTTGGAAAAATATCTTATATAATCTAGTTGGTATTCTAAAGCTATCCGTACCTTTTCAGGATCACTAACAACAAACAGGTATCGCCTATTTTTGGTTTCAGCTTGTACCTTACTACTGAAGTTGTCAACCCCTTGAAACTTTCAAACTGGTTTATCTTATGAAGGATTTTTGTTAAAAAAAATGGATGACATAAACTTTGATCAGCTCATCAAGGGCTATCGATTGCCCTAACAGCAACAAAGAATGTCGGAAAAAGGGACTAAATTGACTTTGCAGTCAGTTTAACTTTATCCGTTTCAATCGTAGACATCGTGACGGATGAAAACTTGGAACAATATCTAATATAATCTAGTTGGTATTATAAAGCTATCCGAAACTTTTCAGGATTATAATACCACAGATGACACTATTAGTTATTACGAACTACCTCATTGTTTTACATTATCGTTTGTACCCCTAGGTTACAGCGATGGACCATCGATACAAACTTTCTTACCGTCAGATTTATGGAAATCCCATACAATATGCACCAATTTGCACAAATTTCTAGCCCCTCGTGAACCGATTCTTAGTTACAAGTCCCTCTTCCGTGATAGACATCGAAGTTCACCAGATAAAAATAATGGGTACACCAGCTAGCAAAAGTTGCAAGCCCTCATCGCTGAAGATGAGTGTACCATAACAGACGATTCTTACTTGCAAGTCCCTATCATGTCTTATGATTGGGAACCAAACTGTTCTTACCATCGAATACACCGGAAACAAATACCAGGTACACCAACTAGCAAGTACACCAGCTAGCAAAACTTGCAAACCCCTCATCGCTGAAGATGATTTATTCCAACAATATTTTCAACGGATACGTCAGCTACGATTCTTCATCAGCGATATTTCGGCCCTTCTTGGCAAGGGTCCTCGTCATGCTGTCAGTCCTCTTGTTCAACTTCGGGGAAGGAAACAAACCTGCTGAAGATGATTGTAGCATAACAGCCGATTATTACTTACAAGTCCCTTGCATATCTTGCCATTGGACCATCGAATACACCGGAAACAAATAACAGGTACACCAAGGAGCAAAAGCTGCAAACCCCTCATCGCCGAAGATGATTATGAGCTAACAGTCGACTGTTGCTTACAAGTCCCCTACATGTCTCACAACTGGTATCGCCTATTTTTGGTTTCAGTGTGCATCTTACTACTGAAGTTGTCAACCCCTTGAAATTTACGAACTGGTGTATCTCATGAATGATTTTTTGTACTAAAATATGGATGACATATACTTTGATCTCATCAACGGGCTATCGATTGCCGTCGAAAAAAAATTCTACCTGTCTTAGTTCAAAAGTTGACTTTTTTGCCGCAGGCCAACTTTCTAACGTCACCGCTTAGAAAGGAGCAAAGGATAAGCTCTAATTTCTTTAGCAATGAGAGAACTTTTAAAGTTTAAGAGGCATATGTGATACCATTTCTCTATCGCAAACCCAAGTGCAAAAAACGAACGATAAACTCAGCTGAAATCGCGCACAGAAATGGATAGGAACAATTGACGGCAGCACTTTCGGACCCGTTTTTTGTTTCTGTAGATTTTTATATTTATCACTCAAAGAAGATATGTAGGCTCGTGAACCGATTCCTACTTACAAGTCCCTCTCCCGTGATATACATTAAGTTAACCGAAAACAAATAATGGGTACACCAGCTAGCAAAAGTTGCAAACCCATCATCGCAGAAGATGATTGTAGCATAACAGCCGATTATTACTTACAAGTCCCTTGCATATCTTACCATTGGGAACCAAATTGTTCTTACCATCGAATACACCGAAAACAAATAACAGGTACACCAACTAGCAAAAGCAGCAAACCCCTCATTACCGAAGATGATTATGAGCTAACAGTCGACTGTTGCTTTAAAGTCCCCTACATGTCTCATAACTGGTATCGCCTATTTTTGGTTTCAGTGTACCTTACTACTGAAGTTGTCAACCCCTTTGAAATTTTCAAACTGGTGTACCTCATGAAGGAATTTTTTTACCAAAAAATGGATGCCATATACTTTGATCAGCTCATCAATGGCTATCGATTGCCGTCGAAAAAAAATTCTACCTGTCTTAGTTCAAAAGTTGACTTTTTTGCCGTAGGCAAACTTTCTAACGTCACGACTTAGAAAGGAGCAAAGGATAAGCTCTAGTCTCTTTAGCAATGAGAGAACTTTTAAAGTTTAAGAGGCACATCTGATACCGTTACTCTACCGCAAACCCAAGTGCAAAAAAAAACAATTTATAAACTCAGCTGAAATCGTCGCAGACATCGACAGAAACAATAGATGGCAGCACTTTCGGACCCGTGGGAAAAACCCACTTTTTTGTCTCTGTAGATTTTTCTATTTATCACTCAAAGAAGATATGTTGGCTGCGGGGCCGGGTAACTGCCGCATATATTTAACACTTATAGATTTTAGTCCATCTTCAATTTGAAACTGGTGCCTGCCTGCTTGCGTGCTAGAACGGAGCTTTCCACTCGAAAGCAGAAACATGTTTTGATGAAACGAAAGGTTCGCTACACAACTTCAGATAGTCCTCTCTGACATAGGCTATACAACTCCACTTCACTTCGCAAACCGTAGGCTCTGGCTCGAGGACAAGCAAAAACCATCCTTATTGGCCCCAGGCAAGAGTTCTACGGAGCTTTCCAAAATTTAATGTCATATTCATCAATCCGGCCTAAGGTCCACACTTTCCGTAAAAACCGCACAGGTTAGACCCTTCCCAGTTACCAGGAATAAAATGAAATCGGAGTCATAGGAAAAAAAAAACAACAACAAAAAAAACGATGACAAAACCGAAGTGTTGCTCTCGCAACACAAATAGTGTTTCCAAGCTATGATTTTTGCTCCATTTTGCATCTGTCCTTATTTCAGTACAGAACAATTTTAGAAATGAACAAATGTCTCCAATTAACCCTTCTTCTGGAATATTCTTTACTAGTTAAGCCCAAACATATATCCAGAAGAAATTCCAATGCGATTCGGCCAGCGCTGTACAAGATTTGAATGAATTGCGCTTTTTGTCTTGGAGTCTGCATGTGCAAACCTCCAGAAACGAACATCCCTATTTTGAAAACGTCACGCTCAGGAGAAGAATGCTCTCCGTGGCCATGTCTGTAAATGTATTCTCCATGGTGTGTTTAAGTATGGTTTCATTGTTCAGGTGTCTTTAAACAGCTATACTTTTTGTAAATTGTAAAGTGTTCATAGTAACCAAATACACTTATGATGAACATTTGTTGCTATTTTTAATTTATAAAATAAATAATTAGTAATTAAATAAATGAATACAAATTGTAACGTATTAGTAAGAGCCAAAAATACTGAATCACAGCACTTACCTCGTAGCTGATACAATTCTTTCTGCTTCCCTCCATCCGGATTCGACGGCCCCATGTACAGTTGAGTAATAATGGTCGTGGGTAGCCTCCCCCGCGAACATTAAAACCTTAACAAAAAATTAAGAAACTAAAAATTAAGAAATCTGTGTTGTTTGAGGTACTGATGACAAAGAGACACAAAATTTAATATATAATGGAATTTTACAAAAGAAAATTTAAATATCATAACAGACCTACCACGCGAAAATCTATACAGATTTGTTTGTGGCAGGACTAAATATTTTAATCACTTATCAGTAATTATATTGGAACAAAAAAGCAAAGGGAAAAAAATAAATGCAGTACTATACATAAACAACTATATAAATATATTTTTTTTTTCAAATATTATATATAAACAGAAGACAATTAAACCTCGTGGCAATCCAAAACCGATTCATACCCAAGGTAACCCTCGTATGTACGGGTGAAAGTTCGTTCTGGATCCTGGAATGCTCTTGGTTCTTGTTTCAGATGGATAATACTGCCGAAAGTACGGTAAAACCGGAAATTTGTCTAACCCGAGGAGTATAATTGGGGTCCTCTCCGGCGAATAATAAACCTTAAACAATATTTTAATCTGCGTCCTTTGAGGTACTGATGTACGGGTGAAAGTTCGTTCTGGATCTTGGCATGCTCTTAGTGGATGATACTGCCAAAAGTACGGTTAAAACCGGAAATTTGTCTAACCCGAGGAGTATAATGGGCTCCTCTGTTCTGTTTATTTTTGGGTCCCTGAAACAGATAACAGTAAACAGAAAAACAGGAGGAAAAAACAGAAAAAAGAACAGTGCCCATGCCTACTTGGAATGCTCTTAGTTCTTGTTTCGGATGGATGATACTGCCGAAAGTACGGTTAACACCGGAACTTCGTCAAACCCGAGAAGTTCAATTGGGGTCCTTTCCGGCGAATTATAAACCTTAAAACAATATTTTAATCTGCGTCCTTTGAGGTACTGATGTACGAGTAAAAGTTCGTTCTGGATCTTGGCATGCTCTTAGTTCTTGTTTCAGATGGATGATACTGCCAAAAGTACGGTCAAAACCGGAAATTTGTCTAACCCGAGGAGTATAATGGGCTCCTCTGTTCTATTTATTTTTGGGTCCCTGAAACAGAAAACAGTAAACAGAAAAACAGGAGGAAAAAAATAGAAAAAGGAACAGTGCCCATGCCTACTTGGAATGCTCTTAGTTCTTGTTTCAGATGGATGATACTGCCGAAAGTACAGTTAAAACCGGAACTTTGTCTAACACGAGGAGTAAAATTGGGGTCCTCTCCGGCGAATAATAAACCTTAAAACAATATTTTAATCTGCGTCCTTTGAGGTACTGATGTACGAGTAAAAGTTCGTTCTGGATCTTGGCATGCTCTTAGTTCTTGTTTCAGATGGATGATACTGCCAAAAGTACGGTTAAAACCGGAAATTTGTCTAACCCGAGGAGTATAATGGGCTCCTCTGTTCTGTTTATTTTTGGGTCCCTGAAACAGATAACAGTAAACAGAAAAACAGGAGGAAAAAACAGAAAAAATAACAGTGCCCATGCCTACTTGGAATGCTCTTAGTTCTTGTTTCGGATTGATGATACTGCCGAAAGTACGGTTAACACCGGAACTTCGTCAAACCCGAGAAGTTCAATTGGGGTCCTTTCCGGCGAATTATAAACCTTAAAACAATATTTTAATCTGCGTCCTTTGAGGTACTGATGTACGAGTAAAAGTTCGTTCTGGATCTTGGCATGCTCTTAGTTCTTGTTTCAGATGGATGATACTGCCAAAAGTACGGTCAAAACCGGAAATTTGTCTAACCCGAGGAGTATAATGGGCTCCTCTGTTCTATTTATTTTTGGGTCCCTGAAACAGAAAACAGTAAACAGAAAAACAGGAGGAAAAAAATAGAAAAAGGAACAGTGCCCATGTCTACTTGGAATGCTCTTAGTTCTTGTTTCAGATGGATGATACTGCCGAAAGTACAGTTAAAACCGGAACTTTGTCTAACACGAGGAGTAAAATTGGGGTCCTCTCCGGCGAATAATAAACCTTAAAACAATATTTTAATCTTCGTCCTTTGAGGTACTGATGTACGGGTGAAAGTTCGTTCTGGATCTTGGCATGCTCTTAGTTCTTGTTTCAGATGGATGATACTGCCAAAAGTACGATTAAAACCGGAAATTTGTCTAACCCGAGGAGTATAATTGGGGTCCTCTCCGGCGAATAATAAACGGTAAACAATATTTTAATCTTCGTCCTTTGAGGTACTGATGTACGGGTGAAAGTTCGTTCTGGACCTTGGCATGCTCTTAGTTCTTGTTTCAGATGGATGATACTGCCAAAAGTACGATTAAAACCGGAAATTTGTCTAACCCGAGGAGTATAATTGGGGTCCTCTCCGGCGAATAATAAACCTTAAACAAAATTTTAATCTGCGTCCTTTGAGGTACTGATGTACGGGTGAAAGTTCGTTCTGGATCTTGGCATGCTCTTAGTCCTTGTTTCAGATGGATGATACTGCCAAAAGTACGGTTAAAACCGGAAATTTGTCTAACCCGAGGAGTATAATTGGGGTCCTCTCCGGCGAATAATAAACCTTAAAACAATATTTTAATCTGCGTCCTTTGAGGTACTGATGTACGAGTAAAAGTTCGTTCTGGATCTTGGAATGCTCTTAGTTCCTGTTTCAGATGGATGATACTGCCAAAAGTACGGTTAAAACCGAAAATTTGTCTAACCCGAGGAGTATAATGGTCTCCTCTGTTCTGTTTATTTTTGGGTCCCTGAAACAGATAACAGTAAACAGAAAAACAGGAGGAAAAAAACAGAAAGAGGAACAGTGCCCATGCCTACTTGGAATGCTCTTATTTCTTGTTTCAGATGGATGATACTGCCGAAAGTACGGTTGAAACCGGAACTTTGTCTAACCCGAAGAGTATAATTGGGGTCCTCTCCGGCGAAAAATAAACCTTAAAACAATATTTTAATCTGCGTCCTTTGAGGTACTGATGTACGGGTGAAAGTTCGTTCTGGATCTTGGCATGCTCTTAGTTCTTGTTTCAGACGGATGATACTGCCAAAAGTACGGTTAAAACCGGATATTTGTCTAACCCGAGGAGTATAATTGGGGTCCTCTCCGGCGAATAATAAACGGTAAACAATATTTTAATCTTCGTCCTTTGAAGTACTGATGTACGGGTGAAAGTTCGTTCTGGATCTTGGCATGCTCTTAGTTCTTGTTTCAGATGGATGATACTGCCAAAAGTACGGTTAAAACCGGAAATTTGTCTAACCCGAGGAGTATAATGGGCTCCTCTGTTCTATTTATTTTTGGGTCCCTGAAACAGATAACAGTAAACAGAACAAGACCAAAGGTTTCGATGGGATCCAAAAAATTCAATATCTGATCCAGACAACTGGGTCTTGTCTTAGCCAGATCCAGTCTTCGCCAGACTCCTTGAACATATTTACAATTAAAATTCAGAAACAGATTAAGGCCAAATAGCTAATCACCTGAGAAAACCAAGTTCAGATTTGGATTCAGCATGTGTGTTTACCCCTATAAGTCATATCTGTTTTGACGAAAACTTCCTGCCACTTCTGCCAATTTCCCGGTTCCGGCCGAACTCCAGAACTACTTGTCCGGCGAAAAAAGAAAGCTCAAAGACGAAATCAGGGTATCTTCTTTCCCCAGTAATGAACATCTAATCAACTTCAAATAGAAATTTAGCTTATAAAAAATTTTCCGATTCCAGCCGGATTCCGGTCGAACTATATGTCCGGGTAAAATACGATTGTCACACAGGGACTCAGCATCTCTTCTTACCCCTAAATCGCTTATCTAATCAACTAGAAATAAAACTTTGATTTCCAACAGTTTTCCGGTTTTGGCCGGATTCCGGACGAACTACATGTCCGGGTAGAAACTTGTTTTCACATAAGTGTTCAGCATGTCTTCTTGCCCTAAATCGAACATCCAATCAACTCCAAATTAAACTTTTAATTTTGACAAACTTTCCGGTTTGGGCCGGATTCCGGTCGAAATACTTGTCCGTCGAGAAAATAGTTTTCACCATCGTCTTCAGCATGTCTCCCTACTCTAAATCAAACATTTAATCAACTTCAAATAAAACTTTTACTTTCAACAAAATTTCCGGCTTGGGCCGGATTCCGGGCGAAATACTTGTCCATCGAGAAAATAGTTTTCACCATCGTCTTCAGCATGTCTTCCTACCCCTAAATCGAACATCTAATCAATTTCAAATAAAACTTTTACTTTCAACAAACTTTCCGGTTTGGGCCGGATTCCGGACGAAATACTTGTCCGTCGAGAAAATAATTTTCACCATCGTCTTCAGCATGTCTTCCTACCCCTAAATCGAACATCTAATCAACTTCAAATAAAACTTTTACTTTCAACAAACTTTCCGGTTTTGGCCGGATTCCGGGCGAACTACTTGTCCGATGACAAAATGGTTTTCACCATCGTGTTCAGCATGTCTTCTTACCCCATAATCGACTATCACATTAGCTGTTTCAAAATATTTTGTTTGTCCCTTAATTTCAATCCCCTCCCCCACCCCTAAATGTAGAGCTACAAAGCCCATCTACGAACTTGACTGGTCCGACGACCCAACGAACCTTCTCACCAAGTTTCATCAAAATATCTCATTCCCTTCGAGAGTTATCGTGCTTACAGACGGACGGACGGACGGACGGACAGACGGACAACTTTTGCGATGTCATAGGTATCCCTCCACTTACGTTTTGGGATCCCAAAAAGAGGAGGAAAAAAACAGAAAGAGGAACAGTGCCCATGCCTACTTGGAATGCTCTTATTTCTTGTTTCAGATGGATGATACTGCCGAAAGTACGGTTAAAACCGGAACTTTGTCTAACCCGAAGAGTATAATTGGGGTCCTCTCCGGCGAAAAATAAACCTTAAAACAATATTTTAATCTGCGTCCTTTGAGGTACTGATGTACCGGTGAAAGTTCGTTCTGGATCTTGGCATGCTCTTAGTTCTTGTTTCAGATGGATGATACTGCCAAAAGTACGGTTAAAACCGGAAATTTGTCTAACCCGAGGAGTATAATTGGGGTCCTCTCCGGCGAATAATAAACGTTAAACAATATTCTAATCTTCCTCCTTTGAGGTACTGATGTACGGGTGAAAGTTCGTTCTGGATCTTGGCATGCTCTTAGTTCTTTTTTCAGATGGATGATACTGCCAAAAGTACGGTTAAAACCGGAAATTTGTCTAACCCGAGGAGTATAATTGGGCTCCTCTCCGGCGAATAATAAACCTTAAACAATATTTTAATCTGCGTCCTTTGAGGTACTGATGTACGGGTGAAAGTTCGTTCTGGATCTTGGCATGCTCTTAGTCCTTGTTTCAGATGGATGATACTGCCAAAAGTACGGTTAAAACCGGAAATTTGTCTAACCCGAGGAGTATAATGGGCTCCTCTGTTTTGTTTATTTTTGGGTCCCTGAAACAGATAACAGTAAACAGAAACTTTGAATGCTCTTAGTTCTTGTTTCAGATGGATGATACTGCCAAAAGTACGGTTAAAACCGGAAATTTGTCTAACCCGAGGAGTATAATTGGGGTCCTCTCCGGCGAATAATAAACCTTAAACAACATTTTAATCTGCGTCCTTTGAGGTACCGATGTACCGGTGAAAGTTGGTTCTGGATCTTGGCATGCTCTTAGTCCTTGTTTCAGATGGATGATACTGCCAAAAGTACGGTTAAAACCGGAAATTTGTCTAACCCGAGGAGTATAATGGGCTCCTCTGTTTTGTTTATTTTTGGGTCCCTGAAACAGATAACAGTAAACAGAAACTTTGAATGCTCTTAGTTCTTGTTTCAGATGGATGATACTGCCAAAAGTACGGTTAAAACCGGAAATTTGTCTAACCCGAGGAGTATAATTGGGGTCCTCTCCGGCGAATAATAAACCTTAAACAACATTTTAATCTGCGTCCTTTGAGGTACTGATGTACGGGTGAAAGTTCGTTCTGGATCTTGGCATGCTCTTAGTTCTTGTTTCAGATGGATGATACTGCCAAAAGTACGGTTAAAACCGGAAATTTGTCTAACCCGAGGAGTATAATGGGCTCCTCTGTTCTGTTTATTTTTGGGTCCCTGAAACAGATAACAGTAAATAGAAACTTTGAATGCTCTTAGTTCTTGTTTCAGATGGATGATACTGCCAAAAGTACGGTTAAAACCGGAAATTTGTCTAACCCGAGGAGTATAATTGGGGTCCTCTCCGGCGAATAATAAACCTTAAACAACATTTTAATCTGCGTCCTTTGAGGTACTGATGTACGGGTGAAAGTTCGTTCTGGATCTTGGCATGCTCTTAGTTCTTGTTTCAGATGGATGATACTGCCAAAAGTACGGTTAAAACCGGAAATTTGTCTAACCCGAGGAGTATAATGGGCTCCTCTGTTCTGTTTATTTTTGGGTCCCTGAAACAGATAACAGTAAACAGAAACTTTGAATGCTCTTAGTTCTTGTTTCAGATGGATGATACTGCCAAAAGTACGGTTAAAACCGGAAATTTGTCTAACCCGAGGAGTATAATTGGGGTCCTCTCCGGCGAATAATAAACCTTAAACAACATTTTAATCTGCGTCCTTTGAGGTACTGATGTACGGGTGAAAGTTCGTTCTGGATCTTGGCATGCTCTTAGTTCTTGTTTCAGATGGATGATACTGCCAAAAGTACGGTTAAAACCGGAAATTTGTCTAACCCGGGGAGTATAATGGGCTCCTCTGTTCTGTTTATTTTTGGGTCCCTGAAACAGATAACAGTAAACAGAAACTTTGAATGCTCTTAGTTCTTGTTTCAGATGGATGATACTAACAAAAGTACGGTTAAAACCGGAAATTTGTCTAACCCGAGGAGTATAATTGGGGTCCTCTCCAGCGAATAATAAACGTTAAGAGCGTTTAGAGCGTTAAAATAAGCATACATCTCCTGTACCGTCTACCGTACCTATCTTAATGTTGGCAGCTGACATCAGTGCTTCCACTCCGGAATTCTGAAAAAACGTAGACATAGTTCAAAATTCAGGAGAAATCAGCAGATTCAGTAATCCAAAAAATCAGGAGATTTATAAGGAGAAGTCCTAGAAATCAGAAGTTTATAAGAAGATATTATAGGAGGAAATTTGTATTTATGGCATTTTCGTTGGGATTCTTTTTTTAATTCTTTACAAATCTCTAAAAAAAATTAACGGATCCTAGAAATTGAGAATTCGAGCTTTCAATCAATCAATCAATATATTTAATTCATGACATTATACGTCACATAAATAAAAGAACTGGACACTATAGCCTATATACAAATTAACCATCTGGCAGTTCAGGGCAGTAGCATAGTCTGCGGTACAGACGATAAAACTGCCCGGAACGACAATCCTCATTCTGGTGAACAGCCTGCAGGAGTGGGTTTCGAGTCCGATCAAGGCGCGTTACAAAATTAACCAGCGCTTTCCGCCTCATAATATTAAACGACTCTATCTCATTATCTAAAAACATCTGGCTAGCAGAGTAACGTCGATTATACGAAAACAACTGTCGAAACGCGCTATTGAAACAAACTTTCAGCTTACTCAATGTCGATTCCAGGTAATTATCAAACAGTGGAAGACAGTACAACTGCGTGCAATATGTTTTAAATAAAAGAATCTTCACTGGGTGACTAAAACATTTAAAATTACGGATCAAATGGTTTGCACGCAGGCAAAGGCCACGATATTGACTTGACATGGCTGAATCATCGTAAAGATCATCATCTAAAACATATCCTAGATACTTGACTTTGTGAACTTGAGTTAAAACAATACCGCCAAGCCGTATAGCAGGGAATATCAAAGATTTAAAATATTTCGGAATAAAAATCATATAATTACATTTTTCTGAGTTAAAAATAATATCATGACAACCAGCATACTCAGAACAAATGCTTAAAAGGCGGTTTAGGGCATTTGCCGACGGGGCAAGTAAAACCATATCATCTGCATACGCTATCGAATTCAAAAATACACCAGAAATATTGCAACCTACGCGACTCTCCATCAACTGTTTGCAAAGGTCATCAATAAACACAATGAATAAAAGGGGTGAAATTACTCCACCTTGTTTGACCCCATTACCAACATGGAAAGAAGACGATAATTTGGAACCCCACTTCACGCGGAACTCTTGCTGAGCATACCATGTCGAAAGAAAATCCACAAGAACCCTAGGCATACCCCGTTTACGTAATTTTTCAAATAATATAGCATGATTAACACGGTCAAATGCTTTGCGTATGCCCAGAAAACAAGCAAATACAGGACTACCAAACCCTAGATCATGACTAACTGTTTGTTTAAAAGTAAAAATGCAAAAGTCAGTACCATGATGCTTTTTAAAACCAAACTGATTAAAAGACGTTTCTAAAAATTCAACCGATCGGCGAATCAGTAAATGCTTGAAAATACGGTCGTAATAGCAATAGGGCGGTAGTTATCAACACTCGTCAAATCACCGCATTTATTCTTAATCAGGGGTATAAGAGTAACCTTCATAAGACCAGGCGCTAGGCACGTATGAGCAATTGCACAAGTAAAATACACCGACAGTAGAGCATACAGGCGCTGCCTATTGCTGTATTTCACATGCTCGGCTGTCAGACCGTCATCACCCGCGGCTTTATTAGCTTTCAACTCCTTCGTAATCACCTGATCAATTTCATCACTGCTAAACCCTATTTTATCTGTGATACAATCGCAATCATGAGCACAATTTGTAGGTTGATCATTACTGGGCACCGAATTTAGAAGGTCACTAAAATGCGAACGCCATCTTTCGACTATATTCGACTCACCAACTTGACCATCAAGCGTAGAAGCAAGAACATTCGGAGCATTACCGACGGTTCCGAAGATTGACCACAGTTTTTTATGAGCCCCAATGTACGCTTCAGCCATCTTATCCGAGACCTGCTTTTGTCGAGACTGTTTGCACTTTTTCAGAGCCGACCGAAATTCTCTGCGCTTCACCAACATATTTTCATATACCGTGCCAGAATGGGGTTTTCCGGCTGTACGCCACGCAAGGTAGGTTGCACGGTAGGCGGCGTGCACAGATTTTACGTCACTATTCCAACCTGGAATGGCTTGAAAATTACGACGTGACGCCGCAGAACTGCTACAGGAGCCTTCTGAGGCAACACAAAGAGAAGCGACAATCTGGCTATACAACGTGTTAATCTTGGTGACATGACTTGCACTTGAGCAATGAACTTCCTGACACTCTATTACTTCTTGCGGGATATTAACCTCAGAGAGTAACACCTCTGAAAGACTGCAATATGCCTGCCTCACAGACAGATCAGCCCACTTAGGGACTGAGGTTTTCGATGAGGGTGCATCACAAACTTGGGGAGTGATTTTTACCACATTACGAACGTTTAGGACTAGCTCAAGGGGATGGTGATCAGAAGCTAGAACGTCATACCGTACACATATGCTGCGAGCATTTTCAGCCACTGAGGAAGTCAATAGACAGTGGTCCAACCATGAAGTGGTTTGGACTGAACTGAAATACGTGTAGGTATCACTGGGTAGTGAATCTACATCATATAATTGTAGCCCAGAATCCCGACAGAAATCCTGTAACTCGCTACCAAAAGTATTTGTCAGGGAAGCATTAAAGTCACCAAGGGCAAGTACACGGCTACTTTCGAACGTTTCACATCGTTCCCATATTAGTCCCAAATAATTTGAAAACTCCTCAAAATTGTCAGCATTGCATACCGGCATATAAATGTTCAGTATAAGGTACTTATGCTCTCCCGAATCATACGAGAGCGCTTGGATACGGCTATCTTCAAAATCAACTATCTTGCATCTATCTCCATAACTCTTTCTCCACCAAATTGCAGTCCCACCGTGCGGGCGCCCAACTAGAAGAGCGTCGGACGTATCAAGAGCGTAGGTTCCGCTGGCATAGAAATCACAGTGCAGAGACGACAGAAAAGCAAGTTCTGTCTTTGATAACCATGTTTCTTGAAGAAGCACGACATCGGAAGTCTCACATAAGTTTCGAACCGCGAACGCCGACGTTTTAATGTTTTTGCAGTTATACGTTACTATTCGTAGGGTCATTACGATCGCTTGATTTAGTTCCGACAGACTTGCGGCTGGACCAGAACCGCCTAACGAGGATACCCGCAGGCCAGATATCCGGATTTTCAATCAGCTGCTTCGCTAAAACTGCTGTCACAACTTTGAACGAAGTGTAAGCCGAATGCTTCGTTTCCAGTTGAGTCACTTCTGCACTGATATTTTTCGAACGGAGGTAGTCAGAAACGATGACCGCAGTGACAGTTGGAGAAAACCTCGTGGCAAAGTACTGCAACTTATGTGGGACTGAGTTTATGTCACACACGTTTCCTTTTCCAAGAATGCTTTGCGATTTCGGTTTCCGTGTGTCTTTGCCTTTTTCCTGACGCTTCTTTTTATCACGTTTACCACGTACTTGCTGCCACCTGCCGGACGATGCGACCGATTCAGCAGCACAAGCCTCAAGACGAGGGCTGCTAGAGGGCGGCACCGTAGCGGTAGCCGCTTGCACAGAAGGCAGAACCGCATTTGCACTTGCGGTATGCAACGGTAAGGTAGCAGTAGCTGCAATATTCGAGTATAGGGGGGCAGGTAGCTGGACTTGCACAGGTGTTTCACAAGCGGGTGGCTGGAAGATATAACTAGACACTTCCCTTGACTCAACCTGACCAACCCGGGATTTCAAGCTGTCTACTTCCAGGTTCAGCTTACGCATATCAATGAGCAATGCAGCTGCGTCAATGTGATCAGGGAGCACCGGAGGAATTCGTGTCAGATCAGCAGCTAGGTATGTTGGCAACTCATTACGATCCACTTCATGCAAAATACCGAGGATATCGTTTAGGCATCTCAAATGCCTGTCATCACCTTTCCTCGCAGTTTTGTATTCACGAGTCACCGTAGCACCCTCGCAATCCCGAACAAGAATAATTTTCGCATCAATAATCTCTTCGGCTGTGTAAAACGCCTTTACAAGATCTTTCAGTTTCTCGATCGGCAGCACATCTAAGCGATTTATCACAAAACACAGCAATTCGCATTTCACAAGCGTGGATTGCATTGTGAATGCCAGAAAATCTTTGGCGCATAGCTCGTGGCAACACTGACAAAATTTAGAGTCAGACGTCAGTGGCGAGGTCAGAAAAATTCGGCGAGAAAGATTGCGTCGCAGTGACGTTTTGAGAAAAAAATGCTCTTAAAAGTCCAAAAATGTTCATAAAAAGAGCAACCTTATCCAGCAATCTCCGTCCACTAAAATCTCGCCTGCAGAAATCTCATTATCTATGAGTATTTCGAGAATAATGGTAAAAAACAATCAAAACAATTTCATGCTGATCCATCCAGCGTTGCATCATTATTATCAAATTATGGAACAGAAAGGATTACGTAGGAAAGGCAGCATGAAAGACGATAAGCCAACTATTAGGCGGCGTTTTGGCCAAGCCCACTTGGAGAATATATTATCGGCTTGATTGTCGATTGCAGTAACAGCTTTTTGTCTATTATACCCCAGAGAAAATTAAATCGAGCGGCCGCATGCGAAAATTTTCGAAATCCAATTTTTTTTCTCCTGTAGGCTAAAATTTAACTGCTGCTCTTACAAATTCTACCATTTACCGTGGATTAAATAAAAGACTCTAAGAAGTTCCAGAAGCCGGATGGAGCGACGTTCCGGCAGCAGCAGCTACTGTAGTCTAGTCAATACTTCCTATGATCACAGAAAGTGAGCGGCGCAGGCGAGATTTTTTTTAAGCTAGCCTTTTCCTGCCAAATTTAACTGTTTCCATTCAGGTTCTAGCTTCGGTGATTAGTTCCAGCCTCCAAGCCATGCTCGAGAAAAGAATAATTAAGAATATATAGCGTTCGGAAAAATCAAGGGAAAATTGGGTAGAATAGCGAAATATCAGTAGAAAATCAGTAGATCAGGAGACTCAAACATAAATCAGTAGGAGACCTAAGAAAAACGTAGATCTCCTGATAAATCAGGAGGAGTGGAAGCACTGGTTGACATTTAAATTCAATAACTAAAAAACGTGCGGGCGGAGTACTTCGGGCTAGCAGTGTGCCAGAGGCGGCGGACGGCGCAAGGGGAAAAGACGGGGGTGAAGGGAGTGGTTCGAGCACACCGGCGCGGAAGAGAGAAGGCGGATCGCTCCCCTGCGGCGTAGACCGCGGCGGGCTTAAGGAGGATCACACCGTGGGTCTGAGAAGCCTAACTGAGGTCAAGTCGAGCAGTAAGAAGAAAGAGCTGAGCAAGTCCCACAGTATTAGCGAACGTAAAATGCATGCGGCACTGATAGCCGAATTGCCAGAGTTCTTAACGTTCATTTAATCTGCTGTCGTTTTAACACATTTTCTAAACATATCGCATGTTGACCTCTTCTAGCTTCAGTTACTAAAGCTGATTGATTGATTTAAAGCGGAACGCTACGTTATCTTGAAAATACTCTATGGCGTGTGTATACACTCAATGCTGCATCGATTTATGGCCCCAAAAAGCATGAAATTTGTCAAACATTCTTGGCAAATACTTTCGCAGTCTTCGGGAGAGTCGAAATGACGTAGCAGTTGAAAACAAAAAACTTTCTCGAAAATACCATTCAGATGTGTTCAAGCCCAACGCAACCAACAGTAACACCACATCCGACAGAAGACTCGTTTACAGCACCAACATCTTCGTCTGAGACAGCGACAGACAACGCATCAATCAGCAGAAACCATTCACCGTCACCACCTATGCTAGAGCTGCAACGAGAGTACTGGACTCCGGTCATTACAAGTCAACCGTCTTCACCATCCATTGTAATCACCAGTCAGCCAGTGTCATCACAGCGACTTTTGGCACGGCTTAGAACTCATTAAAGTGAACTTCACTGAAATTCCGTCAACTCATTAATCTCCAACCTCAGTAAATGTCGTCCTTCAACGTCGTTCACTGCTTCCTGACCGAAGATTGAAAATAAAGTGTCTTTTTATGCGTGTTTATGTGTTTTGTTTATTTTCTTCATTTACACCGCCTTTTCAAAATGGCGGGTCATAAATTAATTACTTACTTACTTAGTAAAGTTTGGGAGTACAAAACACCCATCTTAATCCGAAGCTGAATCAGCGCACAAGATTTCCGAGCAATTGGTGTACATATCGTGTCACACGAAAGTATGTTTTCCTGCTGATGCAACTCACATTTATTTGCAATCATTTTTTGCACACTATGGTAAGTGCCTTTTTTCTATCTTGTCATTTTTGCACTACGTCTCCATCCAGCTCCGGCCTGCTGATGCTTAATCAATAAAATAATAGTGTAAAAAAAACTTACTGGAAACCCACTTTCATTGACCACCGGCTGAGCCAAGTCCCTTGCCCACACAACGTTTGAATCCGACTGGACAGACCTGTAGCTGTAGCTCCCACGGGTAAATGGGTTAAGATTCCAAGTTGACCTACAGTAGAAATAACTCAATTGTCATTAGAGCGTCTTTTTGGGATCCAAAATAAAAGTAAGGTTGTCCGCGACCAGTGCTTCACTCGACCTCCTCGAGTTTTGAGGTTAGTGGTAACTACCAAATCCTGGCAATTATACAGAATAAATCACCGAATCTCAGCTATTATACCGAATAATATATTTGAAGGTGCAAAACGGATAAGTCAGCTACATTTCTATCACCGAATAAGATGATACCGACAACCTATTCGGGATTCTGTATTGCCTGCTTGTGCAAAGTAATGTACTTTAAAAAAGAACAAGACCAAAGGTTTCGATGGGATCCCAAAAATTCGATATCTGATCCAGACAACTGGGTCTTGTCTTAGCCAGATCCAGTCATCGCCAGACTCCTTGAACATTTTTAAAATTAAAATTCAGAAACAGATTAAGGCCAAATAGCTAATCATCTGAGGAAAACTTCCTGCCACTGCCGCCAATTTCCCGATTTCGGCCAAACTCCAGAACTAATTGTCCGGCGAAAAAAAGAAAGCTCAAAAATGAACTCAGGTTATCTTCTTTCCCCCATAATGAACATCTAATCAACTTCAAATAAAAATTTAACTTATAACAAATTTTCCGACTCCAGCCGGATTCCAGTCGAACTATATGTCCGGGTAAAATATGATTGTCTTACCCCTAAATCGGTTATCTAATTAACTAGAAATAAAACTTTAACTTCTACCATTTTCCTGTTTTGGCCGGATTCCGGGCGAACTACATGTCCAGATAGAAAATTGTTTTCACATAAGTGTTCACCATGTCTTCTTGCCCTAAATCGAACATCTAATCAACTTCAACTAAAACTTTTAATTTTAACAAACTTTCCGGTTTGGGCCGGATTCCGGGCGAACTACTTGTCCGTTAAGAAAATGGTTTTCACCATCGTCTTCAGCATGTCTTCCTACCCCTAAATCGAACATCTAATCAACTTAAAATAAATCTTTTACTTCTAACAAACTTTCCGGTTTTGGCCGGATTCCGGGCGAACTAATTGTTCGATGACAAAATGGTTTTCACCATCGTGTTCAGCATGTCTTCTTACCTCATAATCGACTATCACATTAGCTGTTTCAAAATATTTTGTTTGCCCCTGAATTTGAAACCCCTCCCCCACCCCTAAATGTAGGGCTACAAAGCCCATCTACGAACTTGACTGGTCCGACGACCCAACAAATCCTCACACCAAGTTTCATCAAAATATCTCATTCCCTTCGAGAGTTATCGTGCTTACAGACGGACGGACGGACGGACGGACAGACGGACAACTTTTGCGATGTCATACGTATCCCTCCACTTACGTTTTGGGATCCCAAAAAGCAGTGCAAATAAATGAAAAACAAGACTAAAAGCCTTATTTTCAACCTTATTTTAGACTAAAAGCCTTAAGTAATGATGGATATCAATCAAAATTTAACCGGATAACTATAACTTTATTATATCTTGTAGAACCATGCAAATTCTAACACAACAAGTTATAGGCATTATGACGCTAACATCTTCCATTACGAATACAAATAAACTATATAAAACAAATTAGGTAGGCTCAGGGTTGCCCCACCAAAAAAATTTAGAGAGTGATTTTTCGTCGAAAACAGAGAGTGAATCGGGAGTGAAATTTTATTGTCATGAAACGATGTGAAACGGTGACTTTTCGTTAGAATCAATTCTGCAAAAATGATAGATCTTAGTTTTGTTGACATGAAAAAAAACGTGAAATAGTAACTTTTGGTCGGTAACACTGCTGGAAAATGACACATCCGGACATTCTCCGAAATATAGTGAATTTATGTCCTACGTACAGTAGGACAAGAGCGACAAAGACAAAAAAGAGTGACAATTCACACTATCGTGCGACATGGGCAACCCTGGGTAGGCTACGGCAGAAAAAAAAAAAATCAACTATAGATTAGCCTACATAGCTAAACTCTTCAATTAGGCATTCGCTTGTTTTGCTATTTGTCTGTCGTTAGGTGTTTGTCAACCCTTCAATTATCTTCAAAGCAAAATCAAGCGACAAGCTAAAAGCTTAAAGTTTAACCGAAAATGGATCAGATGTGACAATCCAGTTACCCATTACTTATTCACTTAAAGAGGCCTGAAGACCCGACAAAAATACATTACTTCGCTGCTCTGCTATTCACGAATAACCGATTTTAATTGAATTGCGGTACCTCTATGCGGTTGTACCTGTTGTATGCTTGACTAAAACGATTTATAAAAAATAAGTTGTCACACAGTCAGCTACCGTCAGCGAGCTGATCACTGGCCACTGAAAAGCCACGTCTGTATTGAGATTCAAATTTTCCGCGTCATAGTAGGATTTTGCGTTGTGAGGACGGCCGCACATATTCTGGTCGTCATGCTAGAGGAAATAGTGAAAAATAAAATGATCCTTTAACACAATCGAAATAATGCAGTTCATTCAGTCAAATGGTACACAAATAAGTTGGCTTTTCAGTTAAACTTTAACGCCAGATGCAATAATAAGTAAATAAAGAAATACTGACGGACTGTCATGTCTTACCTGGTTATTTTAATCGGCTTTGTTATTTCGTAGCGACTGCTTACGTATTTCTGCAGCGCACGATAACAATCTTCCATCACAGTTTCTTCGGGAAGACGCTCCATAGTTCGGGCGGCGGCGCCGAAAATCCAACCAACCAGCACGTTCGGATTGTCCCGCACAGAATAGAATCCGAGGAGATCTCTTGACCAGTCCTGGGGAAAAAGGTTCAAGGTTCAAGGTTTAATTTACACTTCTGTATAAAATCAAAATAAATAGGGTCAAGCCGGGGACACAAGGTCGATTGACAAAAACCCGAAAAAGAATCCCAATCAAAGAATATAGTTGCGTTTTTGATCAGAATTCTCGGTTCTGAATTCTAGCTTCTCGTTTAAAATTACCGTTTTTGCTCCTATGGCTTCTCCATTTCCGCTTTTGACAAAACCACTAATCTGACAGCTCGTCCGCAACTCGGTGTACGTGTTTATGCATACTGAACAACCGCACTCTGTTAACCAATCAGGGAGGAGAACGGAGAATCGAGAATTCAACATCGGAGCAACCTCTCCATTTTCCAGAATCGCGAGGCTTTCCCCGTTCTCGATTCTGCATGAAAAGGAGAATTCGCTTCATGTGAATAGTCGAAAAAACGCGAGACAGGAGAATTGCGAGAAGAATCGCAAGGAGAATTCGGATCAAAAGGTAACTGATGCAAGCAAGAAAAAGCAAAGTTTCGCCTGCAGACCATTATAGTTTAAAAGCCAACTTATTTTTGTATCATTTTACTGAATACACTGCATTTCTTGTATTTTGTTAAGGGATTTTTTTTTTTTTTTTTCACTATTTGTTCTAGAATGACGCTGAGAATATCTACGATCGCATGCACAACGCCAGACGCAGGAAAACTGAATCTCAATACATACGCGGCGTTTCAGTGGCCAGTGATCAGCTTACGGACGGTAACTCACTGCATGAACACTTATTTGTCATAAATCGTTCCTACGAATGCCGACATCAACGCCAGCCCGAATAGTGTACGATTTCGACCCAAAAGCACATGGCTGGTCTCGCCCGAGGGGCAGACCTCGGACAAGGTGGAAAGACAGCCTTGACAAATTCTTGGTGATGGCCAACATTGCTGTCGACGAGGCGTCTCATTTAGCAGCAGACCGGTCCGCCTGGAGAAGTCAAGTTGCGAAGCTCTCTACGCCGCACCCCATGCGGCAGGAGCCTTAAGTCAAGTAAGTCAAGTTTTTGTCGAGCATGCAACATAGATATTAAATTAACTTCAGACATCGAGGTTGATACCGGAAAATAACAACGAGACGGCCATTGAAAATAATCTGTCGGAGCCGAAGGCGAGGCAGGTTATGAAAAATATCAGCCGAGCGCAGCGAGGTTGATATTTTTAAATGGCCGTCGAGGTTGTTATACCGATATGAACCGAGATGGAGGTATGTTAAATATTATAACTTTTTCGAACAGAATATTTTTATAGGTACGTCTTATTCTTCTTTTGTACATTTTCGCTAATGGAGGTAGGGGATTTTATTTTAGTAAAGTAGCAACCCGAGACTACTATAGACCTAATAAAATGACTACTGTTGCGACTCAAGCACTTCAGTTTCTACCAATATAGTCTTTTACTTTTTTGGCGATTCAAATGCTATCTAGCGGTCCAAACCTACTACACATCTACTAAAATTACTGCTTTAGGGTCGTCAAAACAGTCCAGTTTCCAACTGTTCATTAAAGATTATCTCCCAAAATATACAAGAGTTGAACTTGAGACCTGTCATAGACGAACTTAGCTCATTGAAAATCTGGGCCCAGCTGCCCAAGAACGGGAGGGGGGGGGGGGGGGGGGCGAGCGCGACCCATCAAAAATGCGTATTTACACCTCTTTTTCCTAAGTAGGCTATACCAGCTTAGAGTTTGATTCCAGTCACGGGTCAAAAATTAAGTTTTTCATCGGCAATTTCGGCCCAATTTCGGGGTATGGTTCAACTCCACATATATATCCCCAACCCCTATAATCCAAAAGCAGAAAGGAATTTCATCGCCTTATCTCCAGTTACAGTAAAGCTAAAAATATAAAAAAATGGACAATCTGGGCCCAATTACCCCTGAACCAAGTAGGGGTGGAGTTTGGGACACGCAAAAAGTAAAAATGGACCCCAATGCTCACAAACCTACCAAGTTTCAACGCGATACCTGTTGATTCCTGTCACGGGTAACGAACTTTACTCCTGGGCAATCTGGGCCCAGTTGCCCATGAACGGGGTAGGTGCAACTTTAAAAGCAATTTCCCAGCCCTATGATCTGCATGTACAAGGAATTTTATCGTCCTATGTCCAGTTCTGGTCAAGTTATGAACATTATTCACTGGGCAATCTGGGCCCATTTGCCCCTGAACCGGGTTGGGGGGGGGGGGACCCCGAAAGGCACAAAACGTGCAGTACTTGAAGTACTGCTTGTTGTCAGGTACCGTACTGATTAATTGATACGGGCGTCAGAAGTTTGGAAGTGCTTGATCTTTAATACGTAAGCCCAGATTAGAAGTACTTGTCCAAAGGCTGGCCTCGGCAAGGATTTGAAGTCGTGGCTCACAACCGTCTCAGTTTAAAGTCCAACGCTTTGCTACAGACGATCAGTTAATGGCGCCAGCTCCTGGTACTCACAATAGTTGCGCTTTTGCAGATACCATGGTATCTGATACCACAGTCCGACCGTGGTATCTCAAAAAGTCGTCTCACTTTCATCATCACCAACAATAGAGCCTTGGATTTTGTCAAATCGGTGGGAAAGAAGTTTGGCACTTAGTGATGTGGCTGAATATCAGTTTTTCCTTTGGAATGACTTCGAAAACCGCAATTTCGATTCAATTCAAGTTCAATTTAACTGCAAAAACGACTAATTGCAGATCAGTTACCGCGGTAACAGATACCACGGTATCTGCGAGAAACTTAACTAATCTTATGCATTCCTCACCTTTCCATGTTTTTCTGGCGAGTAACGCTCTCGGTCCGAACGTAGGAAGCCGAACCCCCCGACGTCCGTCTGCCACCAAGCCTGTTCGAATTCAATGAAAATCTTGTCTACCGTTCCAAGCTCTAGATGCTGAAGGGAAAAAACAAGTGTTATTAACAAATATTTGTTTATCAAAACCCGTCGTACCTTTAACGCCAATGCGTTTCAGACCCCCTGATTTTCACGCTTGCTTTTTTCGGTATTTTCGATGGGTAACATGCTCCCGATAATTGTTACAAGAAGATCGCTCGTGCGTAGAACCGCGGCTACGTACATTTCCCCCTGTTTCTGCTAGAAGCCAACCGGCATGCAGAGAGGCTTAAGCAGCAAAGTAATGGATAATGTGTCAAAAGCAGAGCCTCGTTTTAAAGCACCCAACTATTTAGAATACTGGAGTATAAACGGTAAACAGCGCGAGGTGCGATTTTTTACTCATTTCCACCTCAGCTCGACTGGGAGGCCACCATCATCGCCGCCAGCTTCAGACTATAGGCCACTTACATAAACAAAACAACAGAAAGAGCAGTAAATAGAGAAAGAAAAATCATCGGTAAACACAGAAAATAGTGCTCATCTTCAGGTTTGGCGAAAATCTCGTCCGACCAAGTCTTCCGAAGCGGAAGAGACAGACAAAAAGTGTTCCCAGATCGTGATCCAAGAAATACGCCGCTGTCTTTGAAAAATATGCAAGAAATACGCCGATTTTTTTTAAATAAAAAAAATTGCAAGAAATCTCCAAAAACTTACAAGGATTGTCAACAGAACCCAATAAGTTTTAATACGCCCGCAAAAACAAATCTGCCCGTCGGTCGTAAAATCCGCCAATATGGCAACACTGCAGACGAACAGGCGGCCCCGAGAACACACGAAGTAGACGATTTTCAGAAGCGAGTATCCTTTTCTGCATCGAAAGGGATAAGATTTCCTCCGAAGTTCTGGAAAAGATGGGAGGCCACCAACACGAACATCCACTTCAGTTCCCTCAAGGTCACCTCAGCCCACTTGGGTTGGGCAGAATGTCTTCGTTACCACCTCTTACCTACTCCACCCTACCACTGGGGCAGAGCAAATCAACACTAGGGAGTAGCACCAAGACCTATGCTTGCCATGCTTCACAATCGGGCAGTACTCGTAGAGCCACCCATTACGCTTGTGGTATGTAAAGTGAGACAAACTTGCGGGTTTAGAAATTTCTAGTAAAGCTAAAATGCGGTCTGCACCCATCGAAGAAATAGGGGACGTTGTATGTTTTGTCTACTGTGTTCAGAATTCAAAGTCATTGGAGCCAGCGCTGGTGCACGACTGATTGAGTTTCATTACGGACGTTCTCTATCACTAGTGGTGCTACTCCTAGTGTTATTTTGCTCAGCACTGAGGCCTTCAATCGATTCTTCCGCCCTCGCGCATACGACGATTTTCCGGTACTGGTAGCTGTCGACTCGACAAATTCACAGACCCGGTAGAAAAATCGGGAGGAAACTGTAAAGGCAAAAAGGTCGTAAGACCTAGATCTGCCATTTGTACCTAGACCGAATCCGGGTACTGTTGGAGGACGGAGGGACTGCTGTGCCGGAAGTTTGATGAAATGAAAAGGGTCATCAGACCTAGATCTGCCATTTGTACCTAGACCGAATCCGGGTACTGTTGGAGGACGGAGGGACTGCCGTGCCGGAAGTTTGATGAAATGAAAAGGGTCGTCAGACCTAGATCTGCCATTTGTACCTAAACCGAATCCGGGTACTGTTGGAGGACGGAGGGACTGCCCTGCCGGAAGTTTGATGAAATGAAAAGGGTCGTCAGACCTAGATCTGCCATTTGTACCTAGACCGAATCCGGGTACTGTGGGAGGGCGAAGGGACTGCAGTGCCAGAATTTTGATCAAATTCAACACACGGCTGCGGATCCATGTGTTACATGTTACGACGGACGAAGAAAACATTTATGTTACGCCCTTTTTATGCGTTCTCTCTTCTTGAAAATATTACTAAAGCCTACTTACCTTTATTGCAAGCTCCTTTTTTACAGACAAAGGCGGATGAAACAAATCTCTGCTAGTTGCTTTAAGTACACCAAGGGAGCCAGTGAATACCACACAGTCAAACTCTTCCACCTTTCCATCCTCAAGGGTTATTGTCACAGGTTTCCCGGCCCGTTTTGAGTACTGGATCGTCCTAACAGGTTGGCTTAAATGAAGGTTAGGAAGGTCTCGAGGGGTCGAGGGTCTGATGCTAGCTGGAACTTCCTCCTACAAAAAATCGACCTGACACAATCCAAAACAGAGCTGTACAGATTATGCTTGGTCCAGACTGTTTTATACGGTGATGGTCTGGACCACCTTGATCTTCTAACCCTTCTAACCTCTTCTAACCCTCACAGTGACGTCTACGAACAAATGTCTGTCATTATGTGCGCGTCTGACTTAAAGCACAATGGACACTTCTAATGCTTTACTTTGTATTAAATGCTTCACAAATAAACATTTCCGACTTCCTTTAGAAGGCGCTACGAAAATCGGCCGTTTTCTTGTTATCCCTTGTCTTTACCTCTCTGGCATTTCGGCGATTCAAATCTTAGGAGCTGGGATATCGTGGCAGGAAATTCAAAAACTCCCAGCAATGCTTGATAGAAAAGGATATATTTGAGATGTCACCAAAGTCAAGCCGCAGATGCAGTTTACCCGATTGTTCTAGTGTTTCATCAGAAGTTGCATGGCTTAAAGTGTCTATTGAAAGTTTTTCTTTGTGGAATAGTGTTGTGAAGCTTGATTAGCTTGCTTTATAATATGTACCAGAATATACAATAAGCTTATTAAAATTAACATAGCTACAAAAATCCTTCAGAAACAAATAACCTATTCAAATCTGAATTACAAACTGATTCATGCATAAAATAAAGATCTACTAAGTATTATAAGAAACATCAAATTACGCTCTGAAATATCACAGAGAGGAAACTGTTGAAAAAGCTGCTGATCTAGGGGGTAAGCATTGCTCCTAGGTTGTTACAGAGTGGGATTGGGGTAGTTTGATGTGCCCATTGAACTTTAACGGACATCTCGCACTATTTCGCAAGGCATTTGGCCTCTTAATTCATTTTCTTGGGCGATAAGAAGAGACATCCTCGGGTCATTGTTCACCGCCGTTGCTTTACCTCATTTTCTTTTTGTTGCAACAATCATAGCAAATTTTCAAATTTGCGGCGTATCCGCTATTAAAATATCATATTCAAATTTTCAAAATTTCTCCTTTGATTGCCCATTTCTTTCAGTAATTCGCAGTTGGTTTCTAATTTTAAAGTAAAAGACCAAGTTTTAATTGCGAAGAAAAAGATGACCAACTTTTTAAAAAAAGCTTCGATAGCCCTCCAAACCCACAACCTGTACCCATTTTTTAACAAGCGAATAATATAGTGCGTAAATAATTGTAATTCAGTTATCGAAATCACGTGTAGGCTACTTGTTATAGTATTTATGTGTCACTGAATGGACCACATGGTATAGGCATAGTTCTGTTTTACACACTATTTTGTACTCCTCAGTTCTGAGGGAAATAAATGAATAAATAAATAAACATTACACATTATTTTGTACTCCTCAGTTCTGAGGGAAATAAATGAATAAATAAATTAACAGAGTTTCTGCTAAGAAGTTCCGAATTTTGTTACTACTTTGAAACTTAGCTAGGCTTACAGAAAATTATAAAAGGCTTCGGCTGTATTTCGCCTCTTTCCCCACTTGCCTTGGAACAAAATCTTGGCAAAATTTTCACAGCCGATCTTCCGACCAATTTGTTTCTCAGAAACAATGATGAGGAGCCTGAGAGCCCTCACGTAATTAGAAGAAACGTGGCAAGTCTGTTAATCAGTATAATGCTAATAGAAGAGTTGGGATACACTTAGAAGTGTAGAATCTCGGGAACGAGAACGGATGAAAATAATACTGAAGTAGAAAGAATTATTGTAATAAGTAAGACGGATCTGTTAAAAGTATCATTACGACGAAAATGTTGGGACGTTGCAAAAGCACAGCTATCTGGTAATCTGGAGGTAAGTCTTGGCCTTATCATAACGGATGTTAAGGTCAGAGCACACTATCAAGGAAATATCGGTGGGCTCTAGCCTACGTGACGTTTTGAAAAAGGAAATCTACAGATTTAACGTTCTAAAGACAGGATGTTTAGGCCGGGATACGCTATCAGGGAAATATCGGAAGGCAAAGGTGGGCTCTAACCTACGTGGCGTTGTGACAATTTAGAACAAGAGCTACGAGCTCATATGGCACTTGTACGAGTAGGCTGTACAAGAACGACAACTCACTAATCTTTGCATTTGCCATATTTCACTATTTTCCGTGTTCGTTATGCTCCGAAAGAGTTTTCGCGTCTCATGCTACAGATGCGTAAAACCGGTTATCTGGATCTGGATATTTAGTTTCACTCATTTCTGAGCAGTTCCGGCATCGTCTCGATTGGCTGTAGCAAATGCACATAACTGTTCAAACTGTCATCCCAATAAATCCATTTGTTTGATCCCTAGACGTGCTACACGATTTCCGGTACTCACTCTATCTCCACCTACCGTGGCCGAGTCTGGTTCGGAATAAAAAAAAATCGACCCCCTAAAGCATCTTCTTTTATACCATCTATCAAGTTTCACTCGAATCTGAGCATTTTTGGAAAGTTCCGGTACCCCCCCCCCCCTCCCACCAACGTTGTCGGAGCCGGTTCGGGCCCAATCTCTGAATTCCCTGTTCCTGTCCACCAAGTTTTACTGAAATTGGAGCATAGCCTATCTGCAAGTTTCCAGTACCCCCCCCCCCCTACCTTGGCCGAATCCGGCCCGGACGCCAAATAGCAAATCTAGGCCGCATAAGCTCGGCACTGTCGAATTTGCATCTTATCGGCCCATCCGTTTGGTTTTTGTGCATGTCAAAAGTCCCCCCACCCCCAATTCCCCTAATCGTGGTCGCATATGGTTCGAACGCATGTTTTACATGTCGAGGCCATCAATTTGTATCACCCATGAAGTTTCACTCGAATCAGACCACTCGTTTGCAATTTATAGAAGTCAATTTCCATATTTCTCTTCTCTTGCTCCCCAAAAAATACTCGGATCTAGGAACGGAAGTTTCCAGGGGTATGTTGTGTCAGGTTCTTAATTCAAGATAATTCGGGTCGCTAATATGCCTGCAAAGTTTCGTTGTCGTTTTACATCTGGAACTATTCTAACTCACGACTACCGGAATTCCAGGAAACCCCTCCAACTCCCCCCACAGAGCCCCGAAACCATCTGGCTCCGTCAATTTCATCTAGGCCTAATGCATATTCCATCCATTAAGTTTCGTCCCAATCGCTCTGCTTTTAGAGTTTCTTGAGTTTTTCACCACCCCACAGGTATCGGACCCGACCTGGACGTGACACTGAACGTCCGAGGTGATAGCTCACCAGACAAGTTTCATTCAAATCCGATCACCCGTTCAAAAGTTATGCACGCCACTAGATTCCGAACTCCCCATCCACCCACTCCCCCCACGATCGTCGGGTCGGGGAAACGGCTGTTCTCAAGTCAATCTGTTTGGATCCCTGACATACCTGCCAAGTTTCATCGCCCTAGGACATCAGGAAGTATGCCGAACTCGCGGGATCGCTAGAAATCCGAACCCCCACCCCAACTCCCCCACAGTGCCCTGATTCGGTCCGGTTATGTCAATGACGTGTCTAGGACTTGTGCTTGTTTTCCCCACCAAGTTTCATCCCGATCCCTCCACTCTAAGCGTTTCTCAAAATTTCCGGCTCCCTCCTCCAACTCCCCCCAGGGTCATCGGATCCGGCCCGGATTTAAAGTTAGATGTCTGAGACACGAGGTCATCCTAAATATCAACTTTCATCAAGATCCGATCACCCGTTCGCAAGCTAAAAATACCTCAAATTTTGGCTTCACCCTCCCTCCACTCCCCCCCCCCAGCTGGTCGAATCGGGGAATTGACGATTTCCTATTTAATCTGGTCGGGTCCCAGACATGCCTGTCAATTTCCATCATCCCAGCACATCAGGAAGCACGGAACTCGCGGGATCACTACAAATTCGGACTTCTCCCCCCCCCAACTCCCCCAAAGTGAGCGGATCCGTTCCGGTTATATCGGCCACGTATCTAGGACTTTTGCTTGTACTTTCCACCAAGTTTCATCCGGATCCCTCCACTCGTAAGTGTTTTCCAAGATTTCCGGTTTCCCCCTCCAGCTCCCCCCAATGTCACCGGATCCGGTCTGGATTTAAAATGGAGGGTCTGAGACACGAAGTCCTTCCACATATCAAGTTTCATTAAGATCCGATCACCCGTTCGTAAGCTAAAAATATCTCATTTTTCCTATTTTTTTCCGGATTCCTCCTCCCTCCACTCCCCTCCAGATGGTCGGATCGGGAAATCGACCATTTCTAATTTAATCTGGTCCAGTTCCTGATATGCCTGCCAAGTTTCATCGTCCTAGCTTATCTGGAAGTGCCCGAACTAGCAAAACCGGGACTGACAGACCGACTGACGGACAGAAATTACAATCGCTATATGGCACTTGAGTAAGCTCACTTGAGTAAGCACTTGAGTAAGCTCAAGTGCCATAAAAATGCAATCTATGGATTTTAACGTTTACTGTTGCTGTGCGCCGAACTAAATTTCTAACATAGGCCTGCCAGAAGATAAGAAACGGAGTAGGACTAGAATTCCAAATTCGGATTATCCAACGTTGAAGCAAACGGCAAGATAAGTCTATTTATCTTTTCAATTCATCGGTCGTTAAAAGTCAATTTTACGTCGACATAACAGTCATTCGAGATGAATCGAGCACTTTTTTAACCTGTGCATTGTTTTATTTTATGCCTGACAATCATAGCGCTCATGTTAGACAATTATTCCAGTGCAATTTTTTTTTATCGAAAAGAATTTAAAAAAAATAAATAAAAGACTGAATTGAACTTACTTGTACCTGACCCAATTAAGATTGTAACACGAAATAGTAAGTAGTATATATGTGTAAAGTATTACCGTATTCTCTTTCGACTAAGTTGTTATAAAGCCAAAACTATATTAAAGTGCTGTGACCCGAGCCGTCGAACAGCTGATATAATTGTATATATTTTTTAAATAATAGTCCTGTTTTAGTGTAATTTAATATGTGATGTGCAGTACAACGAAGTAAAAAAAATTGATTGACTGATTGTATAGAAAATTATGTAAACTAATACTATGTACTTGCATGTCAGTGTATTTCTGCTGAATAAATTTTGAAAAAATTAAGCTAATTGAACTGGGTGGAACTCCCAGTTCACCCAGCACTGAAACAAAAAAAAAAAACGTTAGAAGGACAGTTTCAGTTAACTAGACAGGTGAATCGAACGTGGCTCTAAGGACTAGTATGAACAACGTCAGCAGTGCAGCCTAGTGAAACCTGTACTTTTTTGTATGCGGTTAGGACATGATAACTAAAATAGGCCAAGGAATACAGGGTATTATCAAGAATAAATAATCAGATAGAACTTCTGTCTTTAGTCGCATGCAGCGACTACGAAAACCCCGACAAAACTGAGCAGACCTAGAGGTATTTACTCTAGCTCATGTTGATACTCGTTTACTCCTCTTCCGTCTTCACCGTTGCTTATCGCACGCAAAGACAGTAAAAGTGGGAAAGACCGGAAATTCCCGTAAGCCCCATGAGTCACAACAATCAGCGCCGTTTAGCGGGTGTTCTTTCGTTAAAAAATCGCTCTGTTGACAATTTCTTCCATCGCTTTCCGCAGAATCATCATGAAAGCACGTTTTGTTTATGATGAACATTTTCTCTCCATTCAGATTTCCTCTTTAATTGGAATAAAAAACAATATAAGAAAAGAATAAATCGCTTTTTTATGAAAAAATGTTGAATTCACGATTTCGAATCAGTTAATTTTGACAGACATTGTCTACTCACGCCCTATTGCTTTGATTATATTAATCATCTACCGCTGGAAATTGGACAAAGTCCAAACGCTAGGCGGCGTTCCAATCGATTTTCAGAGACCCGATTTTAGCGAAGTCACCGGTCTTTCCCACTATTAGCTGCGTTCGTTGCACTCCGGGCTGTCTCTGGTGTTTAGTCACCAGTGTCCGGTTCTTCCCTTAAAACGCGTTCTTTTGGTACACCTGTGAGTTGATGAAAACCGGTTAACTTCTAGCTGCAGCAGGGCTCACGAGCAGGTTCTGGTTATTCCGCACCGGTGAGATAAAACCGGACACTGGTTAGTGCAAAAACGGGTTATAAGACTGGTGAGAAGTCACCGGTGGATGCAAGAACGGCTTATAAGAAAAACCGGAGACACACTGGTGAGAACTCCCGTGACAAAGAACGCAGCTATTATTGTCTTTGATCGCACGAGAAATACTGAAGGAGGCTAGCAGAAGGCGTACTCCCCGCGCCGACACGCTCTTGAGCGCGCCTATAGAACCAATCAACTTTGACTGCTAGATTTCCTCTTCAGCGACTTATGTAGCGTTTACACGGACAAGAACTCCCGTCGAGTAGAAAGGAATTCTGGTCGACTCGAAAGGATTCCGTTCGTGAAGACGAGTAGAAAAACAGTCTAGCGGGACGGGAATCCTTTATGATGAAAGGAATTCCGGTCCACTTTAAAAGGAATCTTGAGGGCGGCGCTGGTAAAAAGTAAAAAAAAAAAAGGCTAGCTAGCTTTTGAGAGCAGCAATCATCAGTACTGATGTTATAAATGCTCTCAAAACATTTTTTTATTGGACAGGGAACTTATTTATGTCATATTTTCTGGTTTGAAGACTTAATTTTTTACCCTCTGGGTGTAAACATATTCTTGTCACCAAGATCGGATTCTGTTCAAGTTTTCCTGTACTTGTAAACGCTGCATTAACAGCGATATAGCTATTTGTAGAGGTAGCGAAAGGTGATGTGACGCGAAGCTATAGTAACCTCCGCTGATTTGCGTCGGGAGTCGGCCGTATTTTACTCGACTCAGCATGTTTGTATGACCGAGACAGGGATGACCGAGATGTTCTTGGTATTATACAGGGGGATGATACAGTTTTCGTATGTATTTAACTTTTGTGCTGGTAAAACAAAAGAATATGAACTAGAAAATTTGTATTGCACTTACCATCAGCAGATCGAAAACAGTTTCATATCCATTCTTCCAAACTACCAGAGGGTGTCCGGCGCAAAGCCAGTACTCTGTATGTCCCCAACCCCCCGTCTCAGACCAATGGTCGGAAGCATCGATGCAGTTCTCAAAGCGGTGGTGCCAGTCCAGCAACTTTTCACATATATCACGGGGGATGTCTGCTATGACCCCGTCAGACAGGGCTTTCGCATATCTAGAATTCGAAACCGCTTTTTATTACTCCATAAATACTCCTTGGGCCGTAGCTGACTGGGAAACATATATTTAAACAATGGCTAAAAAATCGGCTAAAATGGCTAAAAAACATTGATTAATTATATATACATATATAATTTTCTTTTCCCGCAGACAGAAGGGAAAAAGCGGAGTACATAAAGAAAAATACAGAATAAAGCAGAAGGAATCAAAGAAAATATATAGGCTACACCCAATTAACATAAATACTAAAGCTGTAGCGTCTAGCGCTCTTCTTCGAGCATTTATTTCAATTATATTTATTTTCTCGGTAGGGTTTTCTATTAGCTGATAACTCCGTGTTTGAATACTCTATATGACTAAGTCCAATACACGCCAGTGATCCTCAGGAAGAAGGAGTATGCGTGTCCGTAACGACTCAAACTCAAGACTCAAATCCTGTGTCACGCAATCACGACGATCTTTAGGAGCAGCTGTGACACCACTTATTCCTTTCTTCCGCTAGGAATCCGGAGAGGCCGGAGATTTTGCATCGGCAAGTAGAGATAGTCATCAAGAGTATTTCAGAGAGGGACACTGAGCAAAATTCCAGCGTCCTTGCAGTATGTGGTCCGTATTTTTCTCTTGTCTGTTTCCTTTAAAAATTCCCAACGTGGCAAAATATAAAACACGTAGGGTCTCATAGGGGCGCTAGACAGACGGGTAAGAGCAAACATGTGTAAACTGTGATAATAATAAAAACAAATTGTGATAAAATAAGATTTAATAAAACACTGTTTTGCCTAGGGACTAGGTTATCGTCAAGAGAGGTTCCAGACTCCCAACCCAAACGAATCGTCTGAAGCACCGATACAGTTCTCAAACTGACTATCTATTGACATGCCCGCGCTAGACAGGGGAGTCACATTTAGGGGGGGGGGACGCCCCCCCCCCCCAATGTTGTCAGCCAGTAGGTAAAAAAATAACCGTAAAAACAGCCGGGTTTCCTGCAAAAAACAGTCGGTAAAAATCACCAGCCAGTCGGTAAATACCTTGCCCCCCCCCCAAAACATTTTGGCTAGTAACGCCTCTGGCGCTAGCTGACGCTATTTTGCTATTAGACGCCGGTCCAGCAGTTTATCAGACACATCAAGAAGCACGTCCCATAAAACAAGGTGTTCTGTCAAGAGCCTCGCTTCGACTACGGTAGCCCGCTGAGCTACTTATAAGATCTACGCTAAAGAAATAAGCATCCAGATTCCCGATTCAGTAGGGCTTATTCCCCTTTTCGGTTTATAAAAATTTAATTTTTACGAAATGCCCAACAACGCAAGGCCCAGTGATTGTGTTGAGTTGTTATGTTTTTGTTATGATATATATATATTGTGTGTACCCAATTATATGTAAATTACGTCACGAATTGTAAATTGTGTATTTAATGGTTGATTATTTTAAAGTGATATTGTTATTTAGTTTTAAGGATGGGAAGAGCCCCTTGCAGTCGTGGGTATCTCGTGTTTTTTTTTTTTTTGTAATCTTCCAGTAAATTAGTTTTTATGTCTTTGAAGATTGAGTTTAACAAAAGATTTATAAATAAATATGGTTGAGATAAAATAAACTAGTCAAGTTTGTTTCCAAAAATGCATTTTGCGTTTTATAGAATAATTTAAATATTGTGTGGAGTTGGAAATGTTTTATAGTTGTTTATAGTTGGAAAGATATATTTGTCCCTTTCTGTCGTTTTTCCCCTTATATGTATGGTATAGTAAAATCTTTCTGTTTTTTTTTTTATTTTTCGTAATAAAAAAAAAAAAAAAAAAAAAAAAAAATAGGGCTTATTCCAACTTCCAGGTTAATCGTAAACTATAATGCCTGCGCCGTTGGTAGAGGACGTAGCCTAAGGCCAGGTAAAGATTTGGAGCCAGCGTCAGACCCTTGAACACCTACTTCGAAGGTCAGAGCTCGGTTCCAAGGGGACAGTGATAAGCTGATGGGTGGCTAGCAATGGTTAGGAGGTTAAAGCGGGCCACAAAAAATGGTATCTCTACCAGATACACAATGCTAACCATCCCTACTGTCACCATGAATGTTTAAAACCACTAAAACACCGTAAAACAATGAGCAAATTAAAAAAAAACCCACCAAATTTCCTAGGTTTGAAATAACTCCGTCTGGACTAAATCTCAGCCGATTATCCCGGACAGCTGCTATGGCACGTAGGGAGCGAAGTGTCAAATGAATGATTTCCATCTAATGCTCAACTGCTTATTACAAATACAAATAAATTAAAAAACTAATACCAGTGTGATACCTCTGAAGACATATAAAAATTATCAATTAGGTCTTATAATTGTTTGCTAAACATTCCTGAAAAATCTCGTCATCTAGAAAAGAAGACTTTCGGCGTGGGTTTTTTCTCGAGCTGAAACAGTAACCCGGCAATCGCGTTCAATTCAAAATAACCCTGTGGCATGCGATAACTAAGAAAAGGTAAACGGAATGTTTGGATTAGGACTTTAAGTTCCACCCTACTTGCTGTATTTACTACGCATGGCGACACGAATTCTGGCTTCTTGGCGTCAAGGCTGGAACGCATTTTTCTATTTTCAGCAAACATCGTGCCACGGGCTGATCCAGCCAATCACGTCACAGGGGTTCTAGTGATCATGCTTACTGGAGCGTGGTAAGCAAATAGTTACTATCAAAGACAATAATAGTGGGAAAGACCGGTGACTTCGCTAAAATCGGGTCTCTGAAAATCGATCGGAACGCCGCCTAGCGTTTGGACTTTGTCCAATTTCCAGCGGTAAATGATTAATATAATCGAAGCAAGAGGGCGTGAGTAGGCAATGTCTGTCAACATTAACTGATTCGAAATCGTGAATTCAATATTTTTTTCCATAAAAAAGCGATTTATTCTTTTTCTACTTGTTTTTATTCCAATAAAGGAGGAAATACGAACGGAGAGAGAATGCTCATCATAAACAAAACGTGCTTTGATGATGATTCTGCGGAAAGCGATGGAAGAAACTGTCAACAGAGCGATTTTTTAACGAAAGAACATCCGCTAAACGGCGCTGATTGTTGTGACTCATGGGGCTTACGGGAGTTTCCGGTCTTTCCCACTTTTACTGTCTTTGGTTACTATTAGTATTTCGAGAAGGTTGGAACGGTCAGCGTGGCAACTTTTCACGAGGTTGTAACAAAAATAGTAACTAGTGGTTACTATTGTTAGAAGCAGTGTTGGGAAATACTTAGTAAAAGTACTTAAGTAATTACTTAAGTAAAAAGTGCGAGTACTTGTACTCTACTTAAGTAAAAAGCTTCACAAGTACTTATTACTTGTACTTAAGTAAAAAAATAAAAGTACTTAAGGGTACTTAAGTACTCCAAGTTATGAAAGCATAACGGTGAAAAGCTCGATGAGCATGCTCTTCAGTAGCATGTTCATCATTTCCGCTGAAACTGAATGGACATTAGGGATCTAGTGATTCTTTGTGTGAGCCTGAAGAGGTTGTTTGAAGAATAGCTAACTGTGTAGCTTTTCTTCACCAGGTATGTAGCCCAGAGCTGACAACATCTCAATTCAGTTAAAATTTAGAACTGAAAACTGCCGCTCCGTTATATTCCAATTCCAAACATAACACGTCAGGTCAAAAGGACAACCAATAATCTCAGCCTTTTCTTGATTCGATACATTTCCTAGAAAATAGTATTCAAGCAGCATGGACCACAGCCGTATCCAGGAGGGATAGGGGTTCGACATCCCCCCCCCCCACACATACAAATATAAATGTTTATTATGGGCTCTAACCTCTGATGTGTTCTTGTTTATTGTTAGAAATGGAGTAGCCCCCCCCCCCCCTTGCAACAAACTACTCGGTCCGGACCTGTCCATTAAGAACAAGACGAAAGGTTTCGGTGAGATCGCAAAGAGGAAATATTTGTGTTAATTCTTCATCCAGAAAATCGGGTAATATATACTTCCGATTTTTGCCAGATCAAATAGCTTAAATGTTATTCATCTCCACTTAACCCCTTAACCAGATCCCTTAGGCAATTGTTTTTTCTCTTGATTGATTGATTAATTTAAGACATAGGCACGCTCTTTACCTCAAAATCATCAAAGAAGTTTGGTCAGATGATGTTGTTCTTTCCAAATTTTGTCAGTTTACATCAGATTCGGTCATCACCGTTTACACAGTAGGGAAAACTTCTTACCTGATAGAGTTCCCATGAGTAGGAGCTGACAGTACAGTCGTCTTACTAGCCCTATACCGACGTGAACAACTGGACAAACACATCATTCGAAATTACGAAACTTCTCGTTTTCTCCGGATTCCGACGAATACGGTCGAACCATCAACTTGATTGGAAAAGTAAGCCAGTGGATGGATTTCCTATGTCTTTAGATAGTAAGATGATTATGCTAATATATTAATTGCAAAGATACAGATTGACAGCCTGACGAGGACCCTTGCCAAGAAGGACCAAAATATCGTTGCCGAAGCATCGTAGCTGCCGTATCCATTTTATGCATTATCTGAACATATGTTTCAAAGTCAGCTTGGGCTCAAGGAATATTCGTCTTGCAAAGAACTGAACATTTCTATCTTGATTCAAGAATTATATGTATTTGATCAACTGTAAGCGACAAGAAAATCTGTTTTTACTGAATTCCAATTGTCAGGGGCAAAAACAAATGACGGGGATTCAGCATACTGGTGAAGCAAACGTTATCTTGAAGTTTAAACTTCACCCATAAAACTTAATATAGGTGTCATCACTGCGTTTAGGAATAACCAAAACTTGACCTGATATATCCCCTAACATTCGGAACTATGTGTTGTTTGGTCTTTGACCGGGGATTTTTTGCAAGCCAACCGAAATAAGCCTACCTAAGTACTTGAGTACTTAAGTACTGAAGTACTATCTAAATACTTGAGTACAGTCCAAGAAGCGCCCTCAACAAAAAGGGCTTATTTTTTAATTCGATTTTTTTGCGCCGATTGGAATCTATTACCGTTAGATATCCGGAATTCGAATGACCCCATTTCTTTCAAGCGAGCACCGAAAGGTCATTACAGGAAAACTGTTTAGTGTTATCCTCCTTTAGACCCCCTCCCCCTGCTTTTCTTTTCTTTTGTTTTCTTTCTTTCTCGTTCCTTCTTTCCCTTATTGTTTCTCATCTTTTCTTTAAAGTTGAAACCATAGGTTATTTTTTTCCTCTCCTCGCTTTTTCTTTAAACAGAATATTCAGTTACTTGATTCTGTTTGGTGTTTTGGCAAAATACCGACTTGACGTCGACAGATCAAGCTTTCGTAAACCGTTCGGTACGATCTATAGACATATTGCCTGATGGGCATTAAGGACCGTTCACGCTTGTGTTGTAACATTTATAAACATACTTCGCCTTGTAAGCCGTATCCTCCTCTTCCGTTCAACTTAAAAAATCAAGTTGTACGCCAACGTCTGCGCAGATTAACCACAAGGAGCCTGGAGCCTGACAATGAATCACAAGAGAACCTAACCTTTGATGACTTTAGGGGCACTGAACATCCTGAAATGTGAAATTTTAGATCAGCCTCGACCGGTTTTGCGCAAACTCATTATAATATCTGTTGCCGTGTCTGTTGGACCAATGTAGATTTCTCGATTTAGTTTTGAGCCTACCAGGATTGCTAAAATTATTTCAGATAAGGTAAAGGCTAGTAGCTGTCAAAACGCAATTAGCTGTACAGTTTAGTATGACTGACTTTCCATTCAAAGAGCTCATTCAGTTTCAATTATATTACAAATATCTCTCCTTATCCGTTTCTGTCTTTCTTCTTTGACAGTCACGTGATGGAAATGCACGCTATGATTGGTCATGTATAACTTTTAACACATAAAATAGAACCCGTTTCTATTAATTTTTACTACAGCAAGCCTGGCGGGATGAAAGTTTTACCACAGATACTGCGGATAGCAAGTATAACCAGGAACATTATGGGTCCAGGAGTAGACGAATTATGAAGAAAGTATAAAGCTCCTTGGTATAGAAAGCCTTGTTGCCCGGCGTCACCAGCTTACTATGACAGCGGGAATAAAATGTTAGAATCAAGTAAGCATCGTCATTTGCTACCGGAACCGGCACGAACTGCATATAACACGAGGCATCAAAATAAATTTGAGCCCTGCAAACCATCAGCTTCTAACCGGTATACATCTCCTTTTCGTCAATATTTTGTAAAGCATTTTAATGAGTAAGTGACAGTATGTTTTATAAATTATTGATAGGGTCTTATTTAACTATTATGTTATTTGACCTAATAAATTCGTATCGTATCATATCGTAAATTGGATGGCAGGCCGTTAAGCCTCGACAAAATTTTTAGTTTACACTTCTTCTAAAGTTCCTTCTTGAATGTCAGTAGGTTTGTGGAGTAGTCCACTCTCTCTAGTAAGTTGTTCCATTGCTGGACTACTCAGTTGCCGAAAGTCCAGCGGCCCATGACCTTATAATTACTTACTTACTTACTTATAAAAGCGTTCCGTCCTCACTTTGTACTGGTGTCCTCGAATATTACTGAAGTTACCGTGAGTTATCGTGAGTTACCGCCAACCCTATATCCTGGTAGAGTTTTGGGAAGTCCGACGAGGACTACCGCGTGTATATAGGCGAACGTTGAAAACGGATTTTTGGGATCCCAAAGTCCTAGAGGGATACCTATGACTTCGCAAAAGTTGTCAGTCTGTCCGTCTGTCAGGAGGATAACTTTCGAAGGGGTAGAGATAATTTCTTTCAACTTGGTATGAGGATCTATTGGGACAAAGTACAGGTCAAGTTCGTAGATGAACACTATAACCCCATATTTAGACGTGGGGGAAGGGTTTCAAATTAAGGGACAGACAAAAATGTTTTATAAAAGCCAATGAGACAGTCCATCTGGGGGTAAGGAGACATGCTGAATCCATATCTGAAACTTGTTTTCTCGCCGGACAATTAGTTCGTCCGGGATCCGGCAAAAAACGGAACATTTGTTAAAATAAAAGTTTTATTTGAAGTTGATTAAATGTTCGATTTAGGGGTAAGAAGACAAGCTGAATCCGTATATGACAATCGTTTTCTACCTGGACAAGTAGGTTGCCTGGAACCTGGCCAAAACCGGAAAAACTGTTAAAAATTGAAGTTTATTCGATGGACTCAGCGAAGTCCATGTATATGCCAATCATTTTCTACCCGGACATTTAGTTCACTCGGGATCAGGCGAAACTGGAAAATTTTTAAAAGTTTTATCTGAAGTTGATTGGAGGTTTGATGTAGTGGCAAGGAGGCATGCTGAGTCTGTATATGAAAATTATATTTTCGCCGGATGAATAGTTCACCCGGAATCAGGCCGAAATCTGAAAATTTATTAAAAGTAAAAGTTTATCTGTTGATTAGAGGTTTGATATGGGGTAAGGAGATATGCTGAATTCGTTTTGAGCTTTAGTTTTTTCCCCGACAAGTAGTTCACCAGGAATCCGGCTGAAACCGGATACTTGACAGAAGTAAGGCAGGAAGTTTCGATCAATTTCGTCAAAGTAGATATGACCTATAGGGGTAAACACACCTGATGAATCCATGCATGAACTTGGTTTTCTCAGGTGACTAGTCATTGGGATTAATCTATTTCTAAATTTTAATAGTAATAATGTTCAAGGAGTTTGGCGAAGACCGGACATCTACAAGACTGAATTGTTTGGATCAAATATTAAATATTAGGATCCCATCGAACCTTATGTCTTGTTCTTCCAGATTCCGGATGTTCATTTCGCCGAGATGGATCAAGAAGGTGAGGCTGATTCTGAAATCTGGCAGGGTCTACCCGATGAGAAATTTATCTCAAAAGAGTAGTATGAAGTTGTACCAAAAAGTAGCATGTAGTACTAACTGATGGTACTACATGCTTCTATGTCAAAGCTACCGTGTTACTGCATTCTACTGTATGCTACTATTAGCAAGGCTGGATGCTACTATAGCAAGACAGGATGCTACTGGATACTACTGCTTAAGATTGGCCCAGTCTAGGCACATTAAATGATACATTCTTTCCTGTTACATATCAACTTTTTCGTACAACTATCATACAACTACGCAGGCTATACATTTTTCATAGGATATTGAGGTAAGACACCTGAGAGAAACATTAAATGTGTAAATGACTGCGGCAGAAGAAAAGATAACTGAAGGGGAAACTCAGAAACTGTTGAAGACTATCTGGGATCCCCCGGATGTCTGGAAAGTGAAACCTGAGTTTTAGCTTTCCTGAAAACTGTTTGTTGGTAAAAATGAAAAACATTAAAGGACCCCTCGCACTATTTACTTTTCAACTTACAGTATTCTAATATATTTGAATACTTTGAAACTAGGCTGTGCTTTCAAGAAATAACCCAGAGTTTTGGCTGTTTTAAGCCTAAATATTCTTTGAGCCGAACCTGACTTTGAAACATATATTCAAATAATGTATACAACGGATACTTCAGCTACGATTCTTCATCAGCGATATTTCGGTCCTTCTTGGCAAGGGTCCTCGTCAGGCTATCAATCTTCAGGGTCAACGTCGGGGAAGGAAAGAAACCTGTAATAAATAACTGAAGTTTCTACCGACTACAAATATCTTACTAGGGCAAATTTCTTTCAAATACCACTGTAAGGAAAAAAACTAGTCCTGAGATTTAATTTTTGACACGGCCGCTATTTTTGCTGCATTTCACTGTATTTTGATCAACTTACGGTTTTATTATTAAACTTAAATGTTATTTCATTCATCTTTTTCTGTTTCAAAATACAGAAGAAAAAACCCTTCTTGTCATCACCCCAATCGTATAGCAAAAACAGCGGCTGTGTCAAAAATAAAATCTCAGGACTAGTTTTTTCTTTACAGAGGAATCTGAAAGTAATTTGCCCTAATGAGATATTTATAGTCGGTAGAAGCTTCAGTTATTTATTACAGGTTTGTTTCCTTCCCCGACGTTGACCCTGAAGATTGACAGTCTGACGAGGGCCCTTGCCAAGAAGGGCCGAAATATCGCTGATGAAGAATCGTAGCTGACGTATTATATTGCTTGGATTTAAAATAAACAATCAAACTTCTCCTGGTGTCAGAAATAGCCAAATAAAAATGGATTCAATCCATTACTCACGCCATGGATCGACTGGAATTCCCAAAGCTTGAAACCTTTGAACCTCCATAGGGTTTAATCAGTCCCAGTGTTATACCCGGAGTATCAGGGGCCTAATTGTGGACGAAGAGCAGCCAGGGTCATAACATAATTTAGGACAAATTTAGCATATCATTGACACCGTACACTTTTTTGAACCGAAAAAGGTGTGTCATAGGCCCAGTCTTACTTTTTTTGAAAATATTCCTCAAGGTTTCCTTCATGATCTTTCAACTCCTCATATGATTCCTTTTCAATCTGATCGATCAGTGCGAAGAACTTGATCCAGTACTTATCCTCAATGACTTGGCCATTGTCATCAACAATCTCAATATTGTCTCCCTCTCCACTTGATTCAAGAGTGTGGTCGATGATTACGTTATTCTTCTTTTTAGCAAGATCGTAAACAACGTTGCCTTCTTCACCATGAATCCACTGCGCTCCAAGCTCAATTAGCTTGCTGTCTGAAAACCATGCACAAACCATCAGGATGACTATCAAGTGTATCACAGCACTGTCACTGCGCTCTAAGCTAAATTAGCTTGCTGTATGAAAACCATACACAAACCATCATGATGGATATCAAGTGTAGCCTGTGTACTTGTACGAAGAAGTTGCATGACATGCAACTTATTGTATTGATATGCAGTAGTACAGAATACTTTAATTTAATATGCCTCACACTGGGCTAATCTTAAGCGTAGTATTCAGTAGCACCCCATCTTGCTCCAGTAGCCAGGGGCGTCACTATGGGGGGGGGGGAGGGGGGGACTTCCTCCCCAAAAGGTCCTGAGAAAGTACTTTCGTCGGGCGAAGCCCGTTGAAAGTTCACTTGTTCGTCGGCACATGGGGTGTTTTTATATGCAAGAAATAAAATCCTGCAAACATTTGTCGGGCACAACACTGAAGAAATCGAATTCTGCATGTTTTTGTCTTGCCTCGGTATTCTCGTCGGCATATCGGATTAAAATTAAGTTTTTGTCGGGTGTCGGTCGACTCGTCGGCACATCGGGTTCTTTTTATACGCAAGAAATGAAATCCTGCAAAATTTGTCAGGCACAGCACTGGAGAAACCGAATTCTGCATGCTTTTGTCGTGCCTCGGTTCTTCGGCACATCGGGTTCTTTTTATACATAAGAAATCCAGAAGAAATAGTTTTTTTATGCTTTTGTCGGGCGTCGGTCGACTCGTCGGCACATCGGGTTCTACTTATACGTAAGAAATCAAATTTTGCAAACTTTGTCAGGCGCACCCAGAAAGTTTATGTTTCATTGGCACAAGGGGTTATTTTTACACGTAAGAATCAAGTTCTGTACAGCCTAGTCGAGCAAAACACAGAACAAATCAAATGTTCGATGGTTTTGTCGGGCGTCGGTATTCTCGTCGGCACATCGGGTTCTTTTTACACAAAAAACAAAACAAACAACAAATTCTGTAACTTTTTATCGGGTGCATGCCGAAAGTTCAAGTCTCGTCGGTACATCGGCTTCTATTTACGCGTAAAAAAGAAAGTTCTTTACAATCTTGTCGGGCAAACACAGAAGAAATCGAATTCTGAATGCTTTTGTCGGGCGTCGGTATTCTTGTCCGCAAACCGGGTCTTTTATACGTAAGAAATCAAATTCTGCAAACATTTGTCGGCCGCAAATTTTTCCGGAAAAAATACAGATTTAAAAAAAATTCGCCGGCGTTGCTTAGTTCAACTTGTTCTGGGTACAGTCGTTGGAAGCTTCGCTTCTTAGGAAAAGTTGAAACGAAAATCTGAATATGTGAAATTAAATATATGCATTTACATCAAAGGAACAATGTCAACTGATGCATTACAGTAAGTTTTACACAAAATTTCGCCTGCTGTGCATTTTGTAGTATTCCCTATCTGGAAGAATGGTGTATCATTTAGTTTTCCTTTTAGGATAGAAATTCTTGGTGTTTGAAACGCGTTAAAAGCCGGAAATTTTATGGTACTGTAGCTGATTTTTCTGAAAAAACAGATTCAAAAAATTTAGCCTGCGGCGTTTGGTTAAACTTTCCTTGGTACAGTCGTTGGAAGCTTTGCTTTCCAGCGAAAGTTAAAATGAAAAGCCGAATATGTGAACTTTAAAATACGAAATTATACCAAAGGAATAACCTCAGTTCATGCGTTGTTACAGTTAGTTCACACAAAATTTCGCCTGCGGCGCATTTTGTAGTATTCTTTATTCAGAAGAATAGTGTTTCATTTAGCTTGGCGTTTCAGGATTGAAATTCGCTGAAACACGTTAAAACCTAGAACTTGTATGGTAGGTATAGCTAAATTTTTCCGGAAAAAAAAAGGCAGATTTAAAAAAATTCGCCTACGCCGCTTAGTTTAACTTGTTCTTGGTACAGTCGTTAGAAGCTGCAGTAGTTGGAAGCTTTTTAGCGAAGGCTAAAACGAAAAGCCAAATATGTGAATTGAAAATACGAAATTACATCAAAGGAATAATCTCAACAGATGCATTACAGTTAGTTTTACCCCGGTTCTATTCTGTGCTGGCAGGAAATGTACGCCGTTGCCGCGAAGCTGCAACGGCGTGTTTTGTCGGCACATTTTGGGCATTGTCGGCACAAACTGGACGTCCCCCCCCCCAAAGGTAAAAGGCTAGTGACGCCCCTGCCAGTAGCATCCCGTTTAGCTATAGCAGCATGTGTAGTAGTATCAGTTAGTACTGTATGCTACTTTTTCGTATAACTTCATACTACTACTTTGAGATAACTTTTCATCGGGATAGGCTAACTGACTAACTACATTTTCGAAGGAAAGTAGCAAATTTGTATTTTTGCAAAGGTTCCTTCACTGATTTTAGAGCCCTTCAATCCTGAAATACCTTAAATCGCATTTGTTAGCAACTCATATTATAGTACCATTTGTAGATTTTTGCTGGTGAAACACTGATAAGCCCAAACTAGATTAGACTACAATACAAATTACTTTCACAACATAACTCAAATCCAAGATAACAAGTTAGCTCATGGGTTTATTGTAATCCTTTGCAAGCAAACCCTTGAGACACGAATCTTCACAGACCCTTGGCGATCATGCAAATATATTGTTTAGTCGAAAGTTGAATTTTTGTTTTGCACTTTGCGATAATCATGCAAACTTTAAGGAGGTTAGGAATTCATTTGTAAGCAACCCTTCAGGTACAAATGATCAGGTGGCCTTTGAGATCCTGAAAATGTATCGTTTAGTCGAAAGTACTCTATTTTTTTTCAATTTGCGATTAAGACGTGCACTTTAACGGAGCTAGAGATTCATTCGTAAGCAAAACCCTTGAGGCAGAAATGATCATGGGCTTTTGTGGATCATCAAAACGTACCGTTTGCTCAAAAGTATAACTTGCACCTTGCAGTTAAGATGAGTAGTTTAAGAATTCATTTGTAATCAAAGCCCTAGAGGCATACATGATCATGGGCCCTTGAGGATCATGAAAATCTGTTGTTTGGTCAACTGTATTTTTGTTAAACTTTGCAGTGATCATGCACACTTTAAGGAGGTTAAGAATTCACTTGTAAGCAAAACCCTTCAGATACAAATGATCATGGGCCCTTGGGGATCACGAAATGCTGTTGCAGACGAACTAGTCAATATAGCAGCGGATGTGAACTGACCAGCCACCTTTGCAAGTCCATGATGAAGAATACCCTAAGATCGAGACAGCCCATCACATACCAGGAAGACAATACACTCACCATTCAGAAACAGACAGAGCATCCGAACTGTACTACGGACTTAAGACAGAGTCAATAGGAAAACCTTGAAATTCTAAAACCTTCGACTGTTAGGCCTTTTTTGTTTTTAATTTGGCACATTTTGTTATGTTTTACGGGACATTGTGGTTGGGGACTTTCTACAAAAGAGACGTTTTGCAATAGGGACAGAATGGGGGCACTTTCTCCATGGACATGTTTTGACATGAGGTTGTCTTGGACTACTGGTTCGGTACATTTTGTCAGGGACATTTTGCTCACAACCCTGTCACAACCCCTTCAAATTCAAATAGCCTAGCCTAGCACCAAACTTCATCACTGCCCAAAACCTAAAACCTGACTGAAGCATAGTTATTTAGCTCTGTTTAGCCCATAATGGTTGCAGACTCACTGTTAAGTGGATCACGCTTAGTCTGGATCCTTCCCCCCATTCTGTTTTGTCCTTCAAATATTTTGAGGTTTTCAGGTTTCAATCCTTTAGAGAGAAGTCTGGAAGCGCAAGCTATCCCTGAAGCTCCTGCTCCAATAATAGCAACTGACAAGTTCTTTAGACTTTTCATTTTGACCTTCACTGGTGTCAATTCCTGGTGCTCACTGGTAGTTGCTGAAGTAACCCACGTTCTTTCTAGATTTGAACCGGTGCGTCTCTTTTTTTATGGGCACTGTCTAGGGAACCGGGAGTCGTACTTTGAGCGTGTTCCACCCTTGTAACAATAGTTACTATTAGTTACTATTTCCGTTCCATCTATGAAGGGGCAATTCGGGTCAATACAATTAAAATAAAAGGATTAGAAATAGAATGAAGGAATAAAAATTAGAATAAAGGAATTGATATTAGAATAAAGGAATTAGAGTTAAAATAAAGCATTTAGAATTAGAATAAAGGAATTAGAATTGGAATAAAGCAAATATGATTGGAATAAACGAATTAAAATTAGAATAAAGGAATTAAAATTAGAATAAAGGAATTAGAATTAGAATAAAGGAGTTAAAATTAGAATTAAAATAAAGGAATTAGAATTAGAATAAAGGAATTAAAATTAGAATTAAAATAAAGGAATTAAAATTAGAATTAAAATAAAGGGATTAGAATTAAAATAAAGGAATTATAATAGCATTAAATATGTTAAATTATCACTAGTTGACCCTAAATGCCCCGTCAGATTTAGAATAACATTACTCTGTGGTTTAATTCTAATTCTCAAAAGGGTACACCTCACGGGGCAGTTCGGGTCAATGAACTATAGAAAGAAGAAGCAGAAGATTGACAGATTGCCTTGGCAGAAGTTTCAAACAAGAAACAATCTGCTTCTAAGAGAACAATGTCCTAAGGCTCGAGAAGAAGCAGAAAGGACCTTAATTCGACGACGACAAGCTGCAGCAAGAAAAAGTCTAGAAAGTTCAGCGGATCCCAAAGACTATAGCCCACCATAGAAGGAAGGAAGGACCAACAATGTAAGAATTTGTCCATATTTTCCCAAATTCTGTACTGAGTAGGAGTAGGCCTACTGTTAACTTAAATACTAGCTGCATAGAGGCTGCATACTGGGGTAGCCTAGTACAGTCAGCCACAAACCACCATAAGCCCATGATATTTGGATACCCTATGCCAAACGCTGTGTATATCTAATGTTTGGTATAGCCCATGTCTAACGGTGGATACCCTATGCTGAACACTGGATAGCTGGGTACCCTAACCATGACCTACAGCACGATAGGCATTTTTCTGTGACACAGTTGTGTCACGGGGGGCCACACACTTCTGAGTGTTTGTCAGGGAAACACAATTGTGCTGTACAGTCTACCACAAATCCCTGGTTTTTGGATACCCTGTGCCAAACACTGGGTATATCTAGCATTTGGCATAGCCTATGCCTAACGCTGGATACCCTATGCCAAATGCTGGATACTTGTTGGTAACCTAACCCTGACCTACCTCAACAGAAAGGAGTTCTGATTGGTTGATTTTTTAGCTTCACTCAAATCATCAATATTTTACTGGGTTACAATATCCAGCACCTGGCATAGTGTATCCAGCGTTAGGCATAGGGTATGCCAAACGCTAGACATATCCGGCGTTTGGCATAGGGTATCCAAAAATGAGGGGTTTGTGGTTGATTGGTGCCGTACAGTTGAGCCACAAGTTGAAACTCGCGGAAATGCAGTTTAGTCTATTTTTTTGGCGGTAATTTCAAACATCTGAAATTAAAAATAAAATTCATGTAAAATCTCAATAAATGGAACTCCTGGCTTATTTCCTTACCATTCTGTACAAAAAGCATCCTCAGTTTGAAGTCTATATGCTTGAAGAAGTAGGTAATTAGCTGCACTTTTGATCGAGGTTTTGTTTGCCGTTAACATAGCCAGTTGCTTAATTTCCATTTTCAAACGCCGTCGAAGTTCACCGTTTGCTTATTTAGTGTTTTTACGACTCCGGCGACCCTTGCCCGGTTGACATTTCTTCGACGATTCAAGCAAACTTCGAACTCGCCAGTTGTTTGTCGAATTTGAGCCACAAAGCGAGCCACGAAAGTCCTGTTGGTCGTGGAAACACACAGTGTTGGGCGGCATGAAAGACCATGGAAACACTCTTTTTGAGCCACAGTCAACCCACAAACTGTTTGTGGGAGCACAGAAAAATGACTTATAGAAGAGTTCTGATTGGTTGATTTATGAGCTTCACACAAATCATCAATATTTTATTTGATTCAAGTATCCGCATTTGGCATAGTGTATCCAGCGTTAGGCATATGGTGTACCTTTTGGCATAGGCTTTCCGAAATCAGGGGTGTGTGGTAGACTGGCCTAGCAGTAGCCTAGAGCCTGGCAGTGGCTGGAGCATGGTAATTCTAGACACCGAATATCATGAGACATTTCTTATGTCATAAAAATGATGAATTTCTTCTTAAAAAATTCACCTGAAGTAGGCATTGCACTAAAGGATTGTTGAAATAGGTATACTGTAATATAAGTAGAAAAATATGCGAAAATGACATTGACCTTCACATGACAATCCAACTGATCAATGAGCTCCCTGAAAAAGGATGCTGATCTTACGCCCCTCCCTTCAGTCCAGTACATCCCCGGCCAAATTGGGACACTGCAACAGGAAATGAAATTGCGGACAAAGTGGCAACAGCCCGCCAAACAACCAACAAACCAATCTGGATCTACTCTTAGAGCCTTCTGACTGCCAAACCCCACCCTAAGCTGAGCTCAGGCTGAGCTCTCCCGATCCAGAAAGAGCTGGAATCAGGGGACACTGCTCAGTTATGCACAGGAAGTTTAAACACTAATCTTTGTCTTGTTTAAAGCACGTATGGCCACCTGACACGTTGTCTGTTTATTCTCTTGAACTGGGTAAATAAAATAACATCCGAAGAGAAATTTTAAATAAGTTCTTCGGTATAGTAGTTACGAGCTTTCACTGCGTAAAGTGAAACGTGGCGTAGCAAAAGTACGTGATCCGGCAGGGTTCCCGGCAAACTATTCTCTCGGCGCAAAATTTAAAAACCTATAACCATGGAACATACTGATACTGACACAGAATCCAATGACTCATCATCTAGCTCAGAAGGATTTGAGATTGATGATGTAGTTGAGCCCTACAAGTTTCAACCTTTAGGGAAGTCTAACGAGCCACCTGTCCCCATTCCTGATGATGAGGCTGATATACAGTAAGTCTTCATAAACTGTTCACTCAAGACTTGACTGGAGTACTGATCTTCTGACATAAGCAGCAACAAAGGCTACATGAGAGGGTAGCCTTTCCCCGTTCCTTACATATTACTTAACCTTGTAACCGTAACCAGGGGTACAACCAACTGTCTGCCAACTGTAACTGTACTAGCCAAAATGTTTGGGGAGGGGACGAGGCATTTACCGACTGGCTGGTAATTTTTACTGACTTTTTCTGCAGAAAAAAATGACTGTTTTCAACAATAAAAATGACATTTTTGAAAAAAATCAACTGATTTTCAGAAAAACCTACTATTTTGAAGAAAAATCTACAAAAAAAACAACTGTTTTTGTGAAAAAAATCAACTATTTTGACGAAAAATCACAGCAATCACAGCACCCTCCCTCCCCCCCCCCCGGTGGTGATGCCCCTGACTGTAACTGCCCAAATAGTCTGTGCAAACCTATATTGTCCGTGCAAAATGCCCCAAAGAAAATTTGAATGGAGTCTGGCAACTTCATTCAGCAAATAACAACCCGAATAGCAAGGTATCCTGAAATTACGGCTGCAGAGAAATTTCATTTAACATTTTTAGTACAGTTTCAAGGTTAAGCCACTGTAGGCTGGGCATCTTCTGTTGTTGTTGTCATAATTGAAATCCTTGAAAATTCAACCATCCTTATTGCAAAGAGCAAGTACTATTATTAGTCTATGGATTTCCTAGGCTGGAAGCTCTTACAGAAAATCATGCCTTCAATGGTCTATTGTCATGATACCTAAAGCCGTGACTCTATATGCAATTGATGAAAACACCACCATCTTAAATCATTTACTATTACCAGAAGAAGTATATGGGCCCAGTTCAAATCCAATATTTTCAGGAGCTGCAGAACCTGGACCATTCCTTCAGGCCAAGCCTAAAAAAAAATCATGGAAGTCAAGAATGAAATGCTTCTAGTCATTGACTTGTCCCTGGTGGACAAGACCAAAAAACAAATAATTCAGGATATCTTTCTTTTTGTGTTTGTTCTTTCTTGAGTCAAGATCCCTGTTCTGAGGCTGTACCACAGGTACAATTTTTCCTTCGATTTATTTCTCTCCTATGACCCTCCTCACTAGTGGCTATTAAAAAATAGCATGTAGGTCAATACTCACTGAGTGGTATGCTTCTAATCATGTACTCCAGGGTCTAAAATCTGGAGTACCTCCATGGGCTTTGCAAGATGTTCGGTTTCTGAAATGCCCATGAAGTACTGAAACACAAGACAACTGTAATAGACCGTCCATGACTACTTAACCTCCATTGAAACTCGAAACTTCTCTATCATTTAGTTTTAATTCAAATTATACAGCAAAACTTGTCAATCACATTTTCTTATCGAAATCACTCAGCTGTAACTATATAGACACTTCTAAATTAAAGCTGTCTAAATTGGTGCAGAGCAGAACAACCCATTTAACCTTATTATTCTCTCTATTACAGCCTGGGATTTGTCATTTTGGGTAAAAACAGTGGTTACAACCAAGAGAGTGTGTTCCACCCTTCTGAAAGTAACAAGCGTTAGTTACGATTGTCAAACCAAGACAAGAAGTCGTAACATATAAAAAAGTTAGTCATCACTGTAAAAAAAAATCTTGCAGTATTTGCTACTGGGATTAATCTTGTCTTTATTGAGATAAGATTATCTCTAATTCGGATTAATTTTATCCCAATAGAGATAACATTAATCCCAGTAGCAAATACTGCATCCTTATTCGGAGCGACTTTTTACAGTGATACCAAGAATGTATTGTTAATTTGGTACAATTTTCTCTTCTTTGCAGGTGTGAGTGTGGGGAATGCAGACACTCACAAAATCCTATGGAGAACTATTGCTGCAGAGACACAAGAAAACAGAGAAAGGTGCTTGACTTTATTGCTGAAGAGGAACTCCTTGATGAAAGCGAATACAGATGCGAAACTCAGACATTATCTTTCAAAGAAAACTGTCTGAGCAGTCGTGTGCTGAGGACAAATTTCCACACATACAATCAACTCTACGGAAGAATGATAAACTACCGAGTTACCGGAGGAAGACTTCAAAAGTAAGTTTAATGCTTTGTTAACAGGAGTTGCTATGTTGCATATACTATGGTACTTGATACCACGGTAACTTGGTCTGCTGTTACTGTGGAAAAAACAACAATTGACGGGTTTACGCTTTTAGAAATAATCCAGAAAGAACGAAAATAGTAACTATTAGTTACTATTGTTAGAAGAGTGGAACACGCTCTTAATGTCAGATACCACGTTAACTGCAAAAACGCCTTTAGAAGTGGTATCAGATACCATGGTAACTGCAAAAACGACTTTCGAACATTGTGTCAGTTACCATAGCATATGCAAAAAAGCGACTAGCGTGATAAACTGTGCTTCTATTTACCATTCCTTCTTCAACAAGACCAAAGGTGTCGATGGGATCCCAAAAATCTAATATTTGATTCAGACAATCGAGTCTTGTCTTTGCCAGATCCAGTCTTGGACAGGCTAATCATCAGAGAAAACCAAGTTCAGATATACCTGTATAAGCCATATCTATTTTGACGATACTGACCGAGACTTCCTGCCGATTTCCGAGCTAACTACTAGTCCAGCAAAAAAAATAATACAGAAACAAAACCAGCGTATCTCCTTATCCCTATAAAGAACATCTAATCAACTTTGAATAAAAGTTTGACTTAAAAAAAAATCCGGTTACAACCGGATTCCGAAATAATTATATGTCCGGGTAAAAAACCATTGTCATATACCGACCCATCTTCTCTCCTTACCCCTTAATCTGTCATCTAATCGAACTTTTGCATTTAACAAATTTTCCGGGTTTGGCCGGATTCCGGGCGAACTAGTTGTCCGGCGCGAAAATGATTTTCACCACCATGTTCGGCATGTCTTTTTACCCATAAATCACACATTTAATCAACTTCAAATTAAACTTTTACTTTTAACCAACTTTCCGGTTTTCGCCGGATTCCGGGCGAACTAAATGTCCGGGTAGAAAATTTTTTCACATAAGTCTTCAGCATGTCTGCCCCTTTATTAGTTTGCCCCTTAATTTAAACCCCCTCCCCCACCCTTAAATGTAGTGCTACAACGCCCATCTACGAACTCGACTGGTCCGTCGACCCAACGAGTCCTCACACCAAGTTTCATCAAAATATCTCATTCCCTTCGAGAGTTATCGTGCTTACAGACGGACGGACGGACAACTTTTGCGATGTCATAGGTATCCCTCCACTTACGTTTTGGGATCCCAAAAAGTAAAAGCATATTTTTAATAAAAACGAAGCAGTGTTGCTACCGCTTTGTTTCCTAGGTACCAGGACGTCACAGGTTCAATCAAAGGAAAATGGCAACACTGGTAGGCAACATGTATTATTCTCTCTAATTCGAGTGTTTATTTTCTCAGGACCTATCGATATATCGCATACCGGACCTTCATCAGAATGGTGTACCACGTCCTGGGGAAGGATATTCGCATCCCGCTGCCATCGTGCGTCTACGCCAGCATCCGCAAAGCTTTTCCTAGTGCAGACATTGTTGGTTTCAAATACCCTCCCCTCGATTAATTGTCTTTGCCGCTGTTTATCATTCTTCTATAGATTATATTGTTTGTGTGGAACTTAGTTCTCATACCACTTTTGTTTCGCATTTCCTCCAAAGCACACTATTATTTTTTCTTGTGTCTAGGCAGGCTAGTTCTCCCTATGGTTTTTGTGTTTAAATCTTTGCTAACTTGAAATAAATTAAACACAAGTCCACTTGTTTAGCTGGGTAGCGAGGTAACCGGTAGCGGTCTGAAAGAGACTGGTGAAAGACAATGACGAACTCTTTTAATTCTTTCGAAAAGGCTCATCTATTTTCAAGCAAGGTATCTGGGTAGCGAGGTACATTGCACAGGTACAAAGGGAGCAGGAGATCCATCACACAACACTTATCCATTTTTAAAACTTCACTTGCCTTTAAACCAAAAAATTACACAGAAGAAAATACTTATTTGGTTTTCGAGAGAGGTAGCTGGGTATTAAGGTAACTGTTAGTGAGTAGAAACGTACTAGCTGTTCTTTCACATAAGACTGAAAAAAAAATGGGTTATTTACATCTAAGTAAGATAGCTTGGTATCCGAGGTAACTGACAAACGTAGTAAGAGATCTGCTGCTCTGTGACAAAAGATTTATCTGGTTTCCGAGACTTGACTAGTGCATAGCAAAAACGTTCACTCGGAAAAAAATACTTATTTGTCTTTAAAACAAGGTTGCTGGGTATTTTTCTAGTTTCACCAGGACATTAAAGCCAAAACTTCACTGCCCCAAAAAAATACTTATTTGGTTTCAAGCAATGTTCAAAGCGGACGACAGCTATGATAAAAGACCGCTTTAAGACAAACGGTCTGGTGTGCAGGGAAAGATCGTGTAAGCCGATCCTTGTTAGAACTACATTTTGGCCTTTCTTGGCAAGGGTCCTCTTCAGGCTCAAGCCACTCAACCTGGAAAATGAACAAAGAATTGGAAAACCCATTTTTCCACAAAGTCCATTTTTCCAGCTTGAGACTGAAGAGGAACCTTGCTAAGGAAGGCAAATATAAATACAGCTCTAATAAAACTTGATTGCATCAGAGCTAAGGATAAAAGCCATCATCTCCGACGAGGTATGGGGTATATCACGATGTATATCACATGAGCAACCTTGCTGTGTGCGGTCGGCATTATATCTTATAAGGATCTACGTCATCGTCTGCGACGAGGTACAGGGTATATCCCAGGAGGTATAGGTTATATCACGAGGTATCACATGAGCAACCTTTCGGTGTAGCGTCTGCATAGAGCTAAAGACCGAAGGCATCGTCTCATCCGAGGTAAAGGTTTTCAAGCAATCTTTCAGTAGTATGCGACTGGGTGCACTACGACAAAAGACTCGCCTGGTGTCCAAGACTGCACTTGTGCTCTGAATTACAAATTTTCACCGGAACAGTAGCTTATCACACGAGCCACCTTTCTGTGTGGCGTCTGCATTAAATCCGGCTTCTCATCCGAGGTAAAGGTTTTCAAGCACTCTTTCAATCTGGCTTTAACTTTGCCATAGCGAAAACTTGCACTGCCAAAAAAAATTATCTGGTTTTAAGCAAGGTAACTGGTAGCGAGTAGTAACAGACTGACTGCACTACGACGAAAGACTTATTTGTTTTCTAAGACTCCACTTGTGCTTTAAATTACACATTTTCACATTGAACGCTTATCATGAGCAACCTTTCTTTATGGCGTCTGCATTAAAGCAAAACTCATCCGAGGTAAAGGTTTTCAAGCACTCTTTCACTCTGGCTTTAACTTGTGCCATACCAAAAACTTGCACTGCCAAAAAACTTATCTGGTTTTTAAGCAAGGTAGTTAGCGAGTAGTAAGAGACTGACTGCACTACAGCGAAAGATTTCTTTGTTTTCTAAGACTCCACTTATGCTTTAAATTACACATTTTCACTTAGAACAATAGCTTATCATAATTATCAACAACCCTTCTGTATGGCGTCTGCATTAGAGATAAGGAGCAAAGCAGTAGTCTCAGAGGTAAATATTTTCAAGCAATCTGTTTTAAATTCATTTTGCCTTTGAATTAAAACTTCTGAACTGTACGCTTCCTCTTCGCCAGTACAAGATCCTCCAAGTCCGGAGCGTCTTCAGAGCTCCTAAGTTGCGGTGGAACTGTTCCTGAAATTCTCTTCCCGCCTGGAGTGCTTTGGACCACATTTCTGACCTCCTGATGGATGACCTCAGAGTAGCCTAAAACAAAGTTTTTGTTTTTATCTCTGTCGGCTAAACAAATGGAATGCAAAAATCGTTATGGTCGATAGCATGGAAGGAAAACCCGCGATAGCGACCACTATAACGATTTCCCCCTCCCTGCTTCCCCACCGAAATGATGGAAGCCGGGAAAACAAGGTTCAACTGAGCATCGTGTTGGAGCCTTTATACACATGGTAAGTTTCATCGCTCAAGCTTAAGTTGAACAAGAGCTACGAGCTCATATGGCACTTGTTACGACTAGGCACGGCTCGGTTATGTCAATGATATATCTAGTGTTTGCTAGGTGTCTTCCCACAGAAGTTTCATCTCGATCCCTCCACCCATAGCGTTTTCCAATATTTCCGGTTGTCCCCTCCAGCTCCCCCCAAAAGTCACCGGATCCGGTCCGGATTTAATTGGGTCGTCTGAGGCATGAGGTCTTTCCAAATATCAAGTTCCATCGAGATCCGATCACCCGTTCAAAAGTTATAAATACCTCAAGATTCCGGATTCCCCCTCCCTCCACTCCCCCCACAGTGCCCGAATCTGCTCGGTTATGTCAATGATCTATCTAGTGTTTGCTAGGTGTCTTCCCACCAAGTTTCATCCCGATTCCTCCATTCATAGCGTTTCCCAAGATTTCCGGTTGCACCCTGCAGCTCCCCCCAAAAGTCACCGGATCCGGTCCAGATTTTAAGTGGGTCGTCTGAGGTATGAGGTCTTTCCAAATATCAAGTTCCATCGAGATCCGATCACCCGTTCAAAAGTTATAAATTCCCCCTCCCTCCACTCCCCCCACAGTACCCGAATCGGCTCGGTTATGTCAATGATGTATCTAGTGTTTGCTAGGTGTCTTCCCACCAAGTTTCATCTCGATCCCTCCACTCATAGCGTTTCCCAAGATTTCCGGTTGCCCCCTCCAGCTATTAATTATAATTATGATAACTTTTCCACACGTACCGAATGTAGAACTCTCCTTCACCGCTTCGGCTGTTGGAGGACCAGGTCTGTGGCGTGAATATCGTCGCCTGAATACTTTTTGTCCACTCTGGCTGATCCTCTGCTGATTCTGCGAATTCTCGTTGAGATGCATGATGGCTACCATGGTTCTGCATCTTAGGGCTTCATAGTCATACCCATACATTTTCGGGGCAAAATGATTCAAGAGCGAATGAAAAGTTTCAAGGTACGAGGTTTCCGCACCAATCAGTGAAACCCGTCTGATTGCTCCAACAAACTTGTTATCGGTCAGAACTTTTTCAAGATCAACCTGTCCAGGAGAGCCGGGGACGAGGTACGCGTATTGGGAAGGGTCCAACTCGTGTTGGCATTTCGCAAAAAGTGGATCCCCGTGAACATGGACCCCCATGGTATGGTTGACGACCGATAACCACTTCGCTGCAATTAAAGCTGGGCTCTCAGATGAGGTGATTGCCCAGTGAAAATGGTTGACGATGGAGCTGAAATGGAATACCTTGAAAGACCTGATCTGGTAATGGTTGCCTTTTAATGGAAATTATCGGTTTCGTTTTCGTTTTCAACAACCTTTGGATAAGAAAATGGAACATAAAATGACGAAACATGTCATAAAATAGGCTATAATGAGCAGTCTACGACTGATTACGATTTAGGTTAGACATAGTCCCAAGATAACGCAGCATAATAAAGAAAAAGGAGAAAGAAAGCGAACTGCATGCGTACCGTATCCATGGCATCACAGACTGCCCATGTTTTTTCTTCCCCAACTCTCTCAGCTTCTTTCGGAGGTTCTTTTCTAGATGCCATGTGTCGAAGGAATGGACAGTGGCAGGATATCGTTCTCTGAAAAGCACGTCGATTTGCGCGCAACGGTCAGTAACAATTTCTTCAATTTCAATATTTTCTTCTAAAATTGAGTCGACTGCTCGTTGTACAGCCAGCTTTTCCATGACATTTGAGCTTGTTGTTTCTGATTTCTGAAGAAAGAAGGAAAAGGTGAGTGTAGCCGGTACTGGAAACTGAATATTATTTCATAAAACTTTCATTTTGGCTTCGCGAGAGTTTATCATATTAAAAGGCAGGTACCAACCAGGTCTTTGCAGTTCGATTCTAAAGTGGTTGTCTGTGGTCAACGTCATTATGGTGTTTCAGGGCGTTTTACTAACCTTTACTAAAGAGAAGGAGACGATTGTTTTGCTCCTTAGTTCTAATGCAGACGCTACGCACAAAGTAGCATTGTGGCCCATGGTGTCATGTCGCCTAAAAAATAAATAAAAAGTCAGTTACACTATTAAGCAAATCTAGTTCATGCCTAGAAATCAAACATAACAAAGGTGAATGTACTGCAAACCAACGGCACTGTTAACTGTCTAGCCTTTTTGGTACGGAACACGTAAATAAGTACCCATCGCATGCTAGAATCATAGGAAGCTCCTTGAAGTCTTCTCGAAGTGCTGCCTCCTTAGTCTGGTAGACAGTTTATACAGCAGGGATGATATACTTCGACTGGTGGTGATGGAAAGTGCTGTAGTTGTAGACTGGCATCTTCATCTGTTCAAAGAGCCGAATAACCTTCGCTGGAGAGCTTCCAGTGCTAACAATACTTGACGATAAAGCAACATCACCACTTGACATCTGGTTCTTCTGGGACTGACTCTTCCATACCCTGAATAAAGGAGTTGCACTGTCACTGTCTTGTATTAAAATAATTATTGGACAAATATTCGGTTTGTAAATAGGGTTGCTAGTATTTTCAAAGTTTAATGGGGGTAATTATGTTTACAGTCTCAATGGTAGTAAGGTTTAGTCGGAGAAACCAAGGAGGGTGGAAGTTCTCCCTGTCTTGCAATAAACTAATACTAAAAGAAATAGCATTCTCGTGCAATTACGTTGTAGCCTCGTAGTTCAAAGCAGGTTAATAGATATTGTGGTTTATTCAAAGGAGGCTCAAAGCAACCCTCCCCCCCCCCCCCCCCCCAACAAGGAAGAAAGCTGGAAGTCAATCACTAAAAAGCTTCAAGTGCAAGTACTTACACATTTCCACAGTTGATACAATCCATATGGACGATGGTCATCGTGCCTCTGCTGCTCAGACGAAGATCGGAAGAAGGCCCTTTACATAGTGTGCAGATGTTGAGCAAAGGCAAAAGGAGGTCAACCTCGACTATGGCATACTTTGCATCGGGAGTAGCTCGCCTTTAAGAAAAAACTGTGTTAAAAATTCCTATAGGGAGGAACATGCCCTTATCTATCCTACAAAAAAAAAATGCCAAACGCTAGGTCTGAAACACTTACTCTTGTTCCAAGTCGGAATCTGATTCAGGTTCTGAGTCTTCATCCGGCAGATAATCAGACTCATTCTCTTTCATATTCAACTGATCTTTGCTGATGGTCGTATCCATTGTCGAATCAAGGTAACTATTATACAGTCTATCAAAGATTTTCCTTTTTGTGACTCGAGTTTTCAGCCGACTTGGAGTGGTAATGTTGGGGGTCGAATGATGACTTGGTGATTGAAATTTTCTTCTCGGAGTTAGCTTGTCACGACATGCATATGCATGCTCATCAAGGAGTTTCATTGACTCTGGAGAGCTTACAGGCAAAAGCGGTTGCGTGGGACTCCCAGTTTGGATTTGGCCTCCCTGGGAAAGAGCAGAAGCTTAGATATCGAAAGCAGATTTTTTTTTTAGGTCTTATGATGTATGAGGGAAGAAGGGGAACTAGACAGGAAACTGAAAAGAAGAATAAATTTAATCTGAGGGTAAAGTCTCAATTTTCTGTTTCTATATTGACATCGGAAGTTTCTATCTTTCACAGGTAAATTTCTATCAGTATGTACTTGGATTAAACTGGGGACCCAATCCCTCTTCTAAAATACTAAATCCGCAGTGCAGTTAAACTTTACTAACAGAAAAGTTTGAAGGAAAGCAGAATACTAAATGCATATTGTAGAAACACTTTACTAACAGTCAAGTTTGGTGAGCTCTGCAGATAGGCAAAAAGCTAGCGGGGAAAAAATGAGATAGGCAACGATAGAGAAATTACCTTAGACATTAAAACAAAAATTAAATAGTAGGCTAAACTGAAAGTGCAAATCAAAACAAACTGCACCAAAGGCAAGAAGAAAACTACCCCAAAAGAAAAAAAATATGGGAAAGGGCTTTGAACTGAAGTGACAGTGACTAACCGATTCAATGGTGCTTTCCAAGTTAGGATCAAATGGAAGTTCGATAAACAGTGCTGTCTCAATTGTGCAATCATCACTGTTACTACTACTACTGTTGCTGTTATCAACAAAGGCAACTGGGAAGTAATCAAAGCTTTCACTCTGTTCGCCCAGCTTATTCAGGTCTTCAAAGGCCATACTGTGGAAGATATTTACACTTTTGAAACGAGCTAGACCATTTAGGGACATAGCTCCAGCCTTCAATACTTCTTCTCGACTTATATACACAGGATTGTTTGCAGTTAGTAATGTTGGCCTTTCCCCAAACTCACAAAAACTTGAAGACTGAAAGTGAAGGCCACATAGAAAGAGATTCTTTGGGAATTTCACTTTAGGGTAATGACACTGAACTATCTTTTGCCACTGATTTCCTTTCCGTGAAGAGAAAAGACCACAAAAGTCTCTTTAGTTTGGGCAGTCTGGTATGTGGCATCTCGGGTTTGTTTTCGGAAATATGAAAATGGTCTCATTCATTCTGCAAAAAATTTAAAGAATAATGAGTGCTTTACAGGCAAGTATTATGATCATGGAAGTAGACCACTGCTGGTGATAGAAACAAAAATAATCATGTGGTTGAATTAAATCAATCCAGTCCAATCATAGTTATGATTAGTTGCATTTTTGCAGATACCATGGTACGGTATCTGATACCACTGTCTAATGTTGTTTTGCCAGTTACTGGGGCATTTGATACCATGGTCAAAATGTCTTTTTGCAGTTATCGTGGTATTTGGCCAGGTACTGTGGTATCTGATATTCAGATACCACAGTCCGACCGTGGTAACTGATCGTAGTATCTGAAAAAGTCATTTCACTCTCATCAGTTTTTGTCAAATTGGTGGGAAAGAAGTTTAGCACTTAGTAATTTTTATTTATTTATTTATCACCCGTCATTTCAAACAGAAAAGAGGCGGAGTACAAAAACGAAAAGAAAAACAAAACAAAACAAAACAAAAGCAAAACCTAACACTTTCATAGGAAACACACAAAAAATCGACAATTATTAACTGAGACTCTCTGACTGACTAAAAACTGAACACAATTACATACATATACACTTAAACTCTGAGAATTTTGCTCCAAGGGTGGGACTGGATTTTTGAGTTGTACTTGCTAATCAGGTTAGAAATAGCAAGCTCAGAGTATTTTATGTTATATATTTTCATCATTTCGGTATTCCTTGTCCAAGGGGGGAGCAGAAGTAAGTATTTGAGAATCTGAAGAAAGTGGAACGGAGTTTATTTTATTTCGCTAGCTGAGACTATTTGCCAGAACGGAGCTAGGTAAAGAAATTGTTGGTATTGGAACGGAGTTATAAAGGGAAGCTAGGATTTTTCTGCTGAAACAGGTTACATTCTTTACAAGTAGAACGGAGCTAGGTAAAGAAATTGTTGGTATTGGAACGGAGTTATAAAGGGAAGCTAGGATTTTTCTGCTGAAACAGGTTACATTCTTTACAAGTAGAGAATAGGAAGCGCATGTTTTTCTTCAAAATGTTCAGATAGAAGCAGGCAGGTGTGTTTTAATGATGAACCAATGGGGAGACCAAGGTAAACAATGCTCTCGGGTTTTATATTGATGCAATGGAGGGCACGAGGCCTTCAGCTTTCCAATTAAATAGTACAACGTCTGACTTAGCCGAATTAAATTCAAGACCTTGATGAACGTATTCGTTTTGCATAATTTTAAAATTTTCTTCTACCCGTTTCATTAAACTGCTTAAATTAAAAATATCGTTGGAAAAAATATCGTTGGGAAAATTAAAAATTAAAAATAACATATAAGTGAAATGTCAATGGCTTGCAGAACACATGAAAAAACACATAAAGATTGCGCTTCTACGACACTATTACTGAACAGTGTTGGTGCGGAGACAGCCCCCTGCCGAGTACCCTTAAGAACTGGGACTGAACGTCAGTTCAGTTTCACATTCTGAACGTCAGAATGTGACTGAATATCAGTTTTTATTTTGGTATGACTTCGAAAAGTGCAATTTTGGCAATTGTCATTTTTGCATAGAAACCGTATATCAGATACCACGTTACTGCAAAAATGACTGATTGAAGCAGTTACCGTGGTAACAGATACCATGGTGTCTGCAAAATGCAACTAGGTACAGGAGTGCTGCGTGAAGCCGCCACCCTAAACTCCTATTTTTGGGAAATGACTTAGGGAAAAAGAGTAAAGGTTGAGATAAAATTCAGTGGAGTATCCTGAAAGGAAGCTTAGAACCTTCACTTTCTGCTGGTACCATAGTTTACTTGAAACTGTTCAAGGCTAAGCTGGAAAACACGAAAGAATATAGGCACCCAAGTGATCATGAAGTCGCCCACTTTGCTAAAAATAATATTTTGCTACATGGTGAAGTTAGAAGCCAGCTGTTTGGTCAGAGAGGTTCCTTGACCTTTTGCAAATAACAAAATTTGCTGTTTTCTTGGAATTTGCATGATTTTTCTGGGGGTGGCAGCTTCATGATCCAAGGTGGCAGGATCATGTACCATGGCCAATTGGGGGGTGGGCAGTGCCGTAGTAAGGGCAGCTTCATGCAACACTCCTGTATTATCACAATCATGGCACTGAATAATTTTTTCTTATTATATTACTGTTCTAATATAACAACACAGGAATATTTAAAATTAAAAAATGGCACACAAAATAAAACAAATGAGGTTTCTCCTTTGAGTATGTGTACTCAGGTTGGAGCCTACTACAACATGATTCCAGCATGATTCTGAATATGATGATAACCTTAAGGTGTTAGCTGGGTGTAAGCAGGCTCTTGAAAGTATTTTGAACTGACTTCTACATAATCCAGGGAAGTATTGAAAAAAATCATTCTCATTGCCTCTAGTTCAGTTCTACTCTTCCACTATCATCCACTATATCCATAAATCTATATCCATCATGCCCAAACCAAAAAAAAGGAATTTCTGCAAACCTAACAGCTGAAAGGTTTGCAGAAATTCCTTTTTTTTTGGTTTTTTACTGTTTTTTATTAAAATTAAAATTAAAATTACTGTTCAGTAATTTTCCCGACATCAAATCATTGGTAAGAGAAACTTTACAAAACTCGCCAACCATCAAGTACAACCATTTTACAAAGCTGTTATTCACAGAGTACTGTGACCTGGTGACTATGCATGCTGACTGAGACGATTATTCTAATTTTGCGCCGAGAGAATAGTTTGCCGGGAACCCTGCTGGATCACATACTTTTGCTACGCCACGTTTCACTCTACGCAGTGAAAGCTCGTAACTACTATACCGAAGAACTTATTTAAAATTTCTCTTCGGATGTTATTTTATTTACCCAGTTCAAGAGAATAAACAGACAACGTGTCAGGTGGCCATACGTGCTTTAAACAAGACAAAGATTAGTGTTTAAACTTCCTGTGCATAACTGAGCAGTGTCCCCTGATTCCAGCTCTTTCTGGATCGGGAGAGCTCAGCCTGAGCTCAGCTTAGGGTGGGGTTTGGCAGTCAGAAGGCTCTAAGAGTAGATCTAGATTGGTTTGTTGGTTGTTTGGCGGGCTGTTGCCACTTTGTCCGCAATTTCATTTCCTGTTGCAGTGTCCCAATTTGGCCGGGGATGTACTGGACTGAAGGGAGGGGCGTAAGATCAGCATCCTTTTTCAGGGAGCTCATTGATCAGTTGGATTGTCATGTGAAGGTCAATGTCATTTTCGCATATTTTTCTACTTATATTACAGTATACCTATTTCAACAATCCTTTAGTGCAATGCCTACTTCAGGTGAATTTTTTAAGAAGAAATTCATCATTTTTATGACATAAGAAATGTCTCATGATATTCGGTGTCTAGAATTACCATGCTCCAGCCACTGCCAGGCTCTAGGCTACTGCTAGGCCAGTCTACCACACACCCCTGATTTGGGAAAGCCTATGCCAAAAGGTACACCATATGCCTAACGCTGGATACACTATGCCAAATGCGGATACTTGAATCAAATAAAATATTGATGATTTGTGTGAAGCTCATAAATCAACCAATCAGAACTCTTCTATAAGTCATTTTTCTGTGCTCCCACAAACAGTTTGTGGGTTGACTGTGGCTCAAAAAGAGTGTTTCCATGGTCTTTCATGCCGCCCAACACTGTGTGTTTCCACGACCAACAGGACTTTCGTGGCTCGCTTTGTGGCTCAAATTCGACAAACAACTGGCGAGTTCGAAGTTTGCTTGAATCGTCGAAGAAATGTCAACCGGGCAAGGGTCGCCGGAGTCGTAAAAACACTAAATAAGCAAACGGTGAACTTCGACGGCGTTTGAAAATGGAAATTAAGCAACTGGCTATGTTAACGGCAAACAAAACCTCGATCAAAAGTGCAGCTAATTACCTACTTCTTCAAGCATATAGACTTCAAACTGAGGATGCTTTTTGTACAGAATGGTAAGGAAATAAGCCAGGAGTTCCATTTATTGAGATTTTACATGAATTTTATTTTTAATTTCAGATGTTTGAAATTACCGCCAAAAAAATAGACTAAACTGCATTTCCGCGAGTTTCAACTTGTGGCTCAACTGTACGGCACCAATCAACCACAAACCCCTCATTTTTGGATACCCTATGCCAAACGCCGGATATGTCTAGCGTTTGGCATACCCTATGCCTAACGCTGGATACACTATGCCAGGTGCTGGATATTGTAACCCAGTAAAATATTGATGATTTGAGTGAAGCTAAAAAATCAACCAATCAGAACTCCTTTCTGTTGAGGTAGGTCAGGGTTAGGTTACCAACAAGTATCCAGCATTTGGCATAGGGTATCCAGCGTTAGGCATAGGCTATGCCAAATGCTAGATATACCCAGTGTTTGGCACAGGGTATCCAAAAACCAGGGATTTGTGGTAGACTGTACAGCACAATTGTGTTTCCCTGACAAACACTCAGAAGTGTGTGGCCCCCCGTGACACAACTGTGTCACAGAAAAATGCCTATCGTGCTGTAGGTCATGGTTAGGGTACCCAGCTATCCAGTGTTCAGCATAGGGTATCCAGTGTTCAGCATAGGGTATCCACCGTTAGACATGGGCTATACCAAACATTAGATATACACAGCGTTTGGCATAGGGTATCCGAATATCATGGGCTTATGGTGGTTTGTGGCTGACTGTACTAGGCTACCGCAGTATGCAGCCTCTATGCAGCTAGTATTTAAGTTAACAGTAGGCCTACTCCTACTCAGTACAGAATTTGGGAAAATATGGACAAATTCTTACATTGTTGGTCCTTCCTTCCTTCTATGGTGGGCTATAGTCTTTGGGATCCGCTGAACTTTCTAGACTTTTTCTTGCTGCAGCTTGTCGTCGTCGAATTAAGGTCCTTTCTGCTTCTTCTCGAGCCTTAGGACATTGTTCTCTTAGAAGCAGATTGTTTCTTGTTTGAAACTTCTGCCAAGGCAATCTGTCAATCTTCTGCTTCTTCTTTCTATAGTTCATTGACCCGAACTGCCCCGTGAGGTGTACCCTTTTGAGAATTAGAATTAAACCACAGAGTAATGTTATTCTAAATCTGACGGGGCATTTAGGGTCAACTAGTGATAATTTAACATATTTAATGCTATTATAATTCCTTTATTTTAATTCTAATCCCTTTATTTTAATTCTAATTTTAATTCCTTTATTTTAATTCTAATTTTAATTCCTTTATTCTAATTCTAATTCCTTTATTTTAATTCTAATTTTAACTCCTTTATTCTAATTCTAATTCCTTTATTCTAATTTTAATTCCTTTATTCTAATTTTAATTCGTTTATTCCAATCATATTTGCTTTATTCCAATTCTAATTCCTTTATTCTAATTCTAAATGCTTTATTTTAACTCTAATTTCTTTATTCTTATATCAATTCCTTTATTCTAATTTTTATTCCTTCATTCTATTTCTAATCCTTTTATTTTAATTGTATTGACCCGAATTGCCCCTTCATATCCATCCTCACGAAAAGTTACTACGCTGACCGTTCCAACCTTGTCGGAATAGTAACTAATAGTTACTATTTGCTTACCATGCTCGGGAGCGTGGTAAGCGTAGTAACTACGCATCTCTGGAACATGATTGGTCGGATTCGCCCCTGGCGTGAGATCCTGCTGGAAAATAGAAAAATCGTTCCAGCCTTGACGGCAAAAAGCCAGAATTTGTGACGTCATGCGTAGTAACTACGGTAAGTAGGATGGAACACGCTCTTTATGTCCTACGGGCTACGGAACCGGTAGTTCTCACGGAAACCAAACCATGTGAGCTGCGATTCCGGGATCTGACGTCATTAACTAACGGAAACTTGTACCTGCTGGCTCCCGTTCCGGTAGTAATTGGAAATGCTCACGGAAACTTCATCGCACCAGCTTCTCGTCCGGTAGCCTGACGGAATTGTGTACTCAGAAGCTAGGGAGCCGGTAGTTGATACCGGAAACTGTATAATTGGAGCTTCTGTTCCGGTAGTGTATACGTGGAATATAAAACTCACGGAATAGTTTGGATGAGAGCTAGGATGCCGGGATTTTCACGGACTTAGAGAAAATAACATTGGAAAAAATTCACTACCGGAACCCATATATTGAGAGCTAAGGTACCGGTAGAAACTACTATTTGCTTGAAAATGGCCAGCTCACGGACACAGATGGCTATGGGCTAGTGTTCCGGTAGTGATGAAAAAAAAAACATTGAACTCACGTACCCATGTCAGTGCAGACTAGGAAACCGGAAGCAAATATTTTTAACTAACGGAACCCAACTTCTGCTGGCTGGGGTTCCGGTAGGGCGAAAAAAATAAGATGTATAACTGGATTCAGTGAGCTGTACCGGACTCAAAGTCCATATTGACACGCGTCCATGAGTTTTTAATTTTAATTTTTGGCACTACCGGAACCCCAGCTCGCAAGAGCTGGGTTACGTGAGTAAAAAATATTCACTTCCGGTTTCCTAGTCTACACTGACATGGGTCCGTGAGTCCTATTTTTTTTATTTTCGTCACTACCGGAACCCTAGCCCATAGTCACCTGTGTCCGTGAGCTGGTCATTTTCAAGCAAATAGTAGTTGCTACCGGTACCTTAGCTCTCAATATATGGGTTCCGGTAGTGAATTTTTTCCAATGTTATTTTCTCTAAGTCCGTGAAAATCCCGGCATCCTAGCTCTCATCCAAACTATTCCGTGAGTTTTATATTCCACGTAGACACTACCGGAACAGAAGCTCCAATTATACAGTTTCCGGTATCAACTACCGGCTCCCTAGCTTCTGGGTACACAATTCCGTGAGGCTACCGGACGAGAAGCTGGTGCGATGAAGTTTCCGTGAGCTATTTCCAATTACTACCGGAACGGGAGCCAGCAAGTACAAGTTTCCGTTAGTTAATGACGTCAGATCCCGGAATCGCAGCTCATATGGTTTGGTTTCCGTGAGAACTACCGGTTCCGTAGCCCGTAGGACATAAAGTACGACTCCCGGTTCCCTAGACAGTGCCTTTTTTATGCATAGAGTATATAGGGTAGCACTGTCTAGGGAACCGGGAGCCGTACTTCATGTGCCATGGGCTGCGGAACCGGTAGTTCTCGCGGAAACCAAACCATATGAGCTGCGATTCCGGGATCTGACGTCATTGACTAACGGAAACTTGTATGAGCTGTCTCCCGTTCCGGTAGTAAGTGGAAATAGCTCACGGAAACTTCATCGCACCAGCTTCTCGTCCGATAGTCTCACAGAATTGTGTACTTAGAAGCTAGGGAGCCGGTAGTTCATACCGGAAATTGTACAATTGGAGCTTGTGGAATATAGAACTCACGGAATAGTTTGGATGAGAGCTAGGATACCGGGATTTTCACTGACTTAGAGAAAATAACATGGAACAAATCTTTACTACCGGAACCCATATATTGAGAGCTAAGGTACCGGTAACAACAACTATTGGATGAAAATGACCAGCTGACGGACACAGATGGATATGGGCTAGGGTTCCGGTAGTGCAAACAAAAAAAATTGAACATAAGCAAAAACTGATTCCCTTCTGAATCTGAAGGCAGCGGTGTTCCGAGGGGGGTGAGGGAGGGCGCACATAGCACCCTTTACGTTTCGGGCACTCGGTCAAATGTTCGCCGAAGGCGACAACTCCGGTCAAAACGGGCATCGCGGTAAAGGCGTGATGTCACTTTTATAAAATCTTTTGCCCCCACATTTCCAAATGTGGTGATTTAATATATTTATTGGTTCTTTATTATTCTTTATCGAGTTTGGTAGTTCATCCAGCTTTTGTTCAGTCCGCATCGACTTCACCACATTCTTCGAGACGGTGGCTCCTTCATAAATTCGGTGATCGAAGATGAAGGTGATCGTTTATTTGATCTCACTCGTTACCGAATTTCGCAATTCACTGGCCTTTTCTCAAGTCCGTGTCTGTTCTATCGCATTCGGTCATAATTAAATAATTTCATTTCATAATTCGTTGATTAGTCAGATTCATTAGGTTCTGATTTCTTACCGAATTCGGTATCTCACCGTGTTTTTCTAGTCCGTAGAAAACCATTTTGTCATCGGACAAGTAGTTCGCCGGGAATCCGGCCAAAACCGGAAAGTTTGTTAAAAGTAAAATTTTAATTGAAGTTGATTAGATGTTCAATTTAGGGATGAGAAGACATGCTGAACATGATGGTGAAACACATTTGTTCGCCGGACAAGTAGTTAGTCCGGAATCCGGCCAAAACCGGAAAGTCTGTTAAAACTAAAAGTTTTATTTGAAGTTGATTAGATGTTCGATTTAGGGATAAGAAGACGTGCTGAACACGATGGTGAAAATCATTTTCTCGCCGGGCAAGTAGTTCGCCCGGAATTCGGCCAAAACCGGAAAGTTTGTTCAAAGTAAATGTTTTGTTTTAAGTTGATTAGATGTTCGATTAAGGGGTAAGAAGACATGCTGAACCCTTATGGGAACAGTATTTTCTATCAGGACAACTTGTTCGGCCGGAATCAGGCCAAACCGGAAAATTTGTTAAAAGCAAAAGTTTTATTTGAAGTTGATTAGATGACAGATTTAGGGGTAAGAAAACACGCTGAATCTGTATATGACAATTCTTTTTTTTTTACCTGGACATATAGTTCGTTTGGAATCCGGTTGAAACCGGATTTTTTTTTATAAGTTGAACTTCTACTTGAAGTTGATTAGATGTTCTTTATACGGATAAAGTGATAACGCTGAATTTGTTTCTGACCTTTTTTTTCTGGACAAGTATGGTAGTTCGTTCGCAATTGTCTGGATCAAATATTAGATTTTTGGGATCCCATTGAAACCTTTGGTCTTGTTTTTATAAGAACGATGTATTAGCCTTAGACGAATTCATTGCCATTTAACAGTGACTATAAGCCCGGATAAGCCCTGCAACTCGGAAAGAAACCATAAGGGGAGATTTTTTTTAGACGAAGAGCCATAGGCCATGGCAAATACATGAAAAATAAACACAAACAAACAAAAATAACACCTTCTATAAGCACCTATCCGTATGCACTAGTACTATCCTGAGGAACCTGGCCAACTATTTTTAGACAAATCGGTCCTTAGACAATTTGTCCTTGGACAAATCAGATATCGAATAACTGTGGACAAAGATCGAGGCTCGAAGCAAATTTAATTGAGAAAAGGTTTGGAAGCATAACTTCCTACTTCTGTTCCACTGGCTATGCCATCAATGATGTCGGTTCTGAAGTGGATACCAGCCCAAAGTCGACTGTAACCTATTTCTTCTACCATATCCTTCAAGCTGTCGTAGTAAAGGTCTGGTAGAAGTGGATCATCAGTTGGGGCAACAAACTTAATTTTGTCGGTTCCAAAAAAGTCTTGCGAAGCTCTTGCAAATGATGCTGAAAATTCCGAATGGCCAGATATGTAGCCAGGGAAGGCCGGAGTTTCAAAAAGTGGTGACCACCTTTGGTCTTGTATCTCCTGACAAGAAGATTCTCTGATCGCAGTGATAGGCCGCCAGATGTTATAGCTATACTTGGTCTTCCATGCGACGATGGCAGCGTCTGCAATTGCGATATTTACGCGAGCAAAATACTCAGCTTTTGAGTGCAAGTCGAGTTTCTGAGATCTGGCAATCGATTGTGCGATGCGGTTGATGTGACCAGGCGGAGTAGCGGTGCCATTTCCACCTGCATAAAATTTAGCGATCAAAGTCTGCTTTTGTGTGCGGATTTGGCTGGACTTTTCACCAATTTCTTTGACTTCGGTGACATCTTCGTTACAAATAGGTGGAAATTTCTTGGCATTCGGAATTGCTACAAACTGTAGCGCGTCTGGTATCGCAAATGGTTTTACCTCTCCATATCTTGGTTGAACTGGGCGTCTTCCTGGTTTTTCACCGTCGAGGCTTGGGATAGGCGTCCATCTCCAGATCCCAGTAATCATTGTGTCGGCGTTGTAAGTGGGGTCATCGGCATTGGCGAAGCCGTCAGTTTCGCGAATGGTTGGGATCGCGTTTGCAGATGTTTTGCCAATATCTTCTCCCGTACTACTTTCACTACTTGTTGAAGTGACAATATTTAGGACTCTGGAATGACCTTGCTCGTAGACATTGGCGTATTGAGGATACATAGCACTAAGTGTGACCTGTGCTGCTTTACTAGCAGCAGTAATAGGTGACTCGCTTCCGCTTGCTGGAACTTTGACTGCATAGGGTCTGCCTTTCTTGAAAATGGAATTCACGGCATCGTACATTGCGATGTGGATGATTGCTAAAGCGCGCGAGGCAGTTGTTGGCGGTCCAAAAGCACGACGGAAGGTGTCCAAGGCCATGTCATTCCAGTAATCGATGACGTCAACTGCAAGAAAATGTATAGCTATATTACTAATACGGCTTACCGACGAAACGTCCCCATGACAAAACATACCGTGGCGAAACGTCCTCGTGACAAAACATCCCCATGACAAAATGTCCCCGTGTCAAAACGTCCCCCTGACAAAACTTCCCCATTACAAAACTTCCCCATGACAAAACGTTCTCATGGCGAAAGCCATCGAGGTAAAACAGCTTCAGAGTGTGCATTACTGATGTCGGAACATTCCTTATAAGCAGGACAGAACGTAGGACCGGTTGCTTCATAAATGTATTGTTTTCAGTTAAAATAGGTAGTGTTATGTGCCTTGCAATTAACTTGTAACTGATCAGTTCTAGATCGTTTGAAGCAACATGCACAATCTGAGGATCATCAATATGCCCCTCATAGAAAAGGGAAGCCCGCTGTGGCTCAAAGAGAGTCAAACAAGGAAAATGCAAAAATAAGCGTAGTACCGTTATTCAGGATAAAAACGGCATGGGAAGTGAGGAAACGAAAGCAGATGAGACGATGAGTTAAGGAGAGACACAGTAAATCTAGCGTAGACGGGTTTGGTTTCTATTAATAAGATCTTTTAATAATAATTGTCACCAAATTAAATATCAAACAAAATCGAGATCAATGAGTTATATCGCAGCGTAAACTAAAACATAAAATAAAACAATTAAATAAAAGATAAAACGTAAACTGACAAACTACTAAATCTTTGCTCTTTCTTTAAGAAATGGTTATAGCCGGGAGAAACACTTTGGTTTGTTTTTTGAGTATCGGTTGAATGCTGAAGTAGTCAACTGATCGTGGTTTTCAAAAGTTTATATTCCAAAAAAAAATTTGTCTGAACTGATGACGCAATCAGTAGTGTCATAGGCCTAGCTATCCCTCAGCGATGAAAAAAAAAATCCATAGCCGGGGACGTTTCGCCAGGGGACGTTTTTTATCGGGGACGTTTCACCACGGGGACGTTTTGTCAATGGGACGTTTTATCGGCGGCGTTTCGAACGGTGATGTTTTGCCAACAACCCGTCCTTTCACCTATTTCATAGCGATTATAGCCTGATTGAGTCATCTAACAGATAGCCAATAATACCCCCAGCCTACGATATAAGATGGTTAATTCGGAAACACCCTAGTATTTTTATTGTCTAGGTCACCCCTATCCAAGCTGCGACTTCAAACCGGTACACGGTCCCGTTGTTATGACCAATTAAGTTTATACTACTTTGTGCCTAGATCTCCAACAACACCTTCAATAGGTAAAAATACTACACTGTCAGAAGTTACATAACGACAACAGAAGGATGAGCGGTTTCAACAGATAAAACTTTGGGATGTTATCTGTTATGTTTCTTTCGTTCCCGTTAGTGTTTTTACCAATTGAAGTGTGTTGTTGGAGATCTAGGCACGAAATAGTGAAAAGACTTTATTTCTAAGTGAAAAGGTGTTATTCTGGAAAGTGTTATACGCTATCTGTTATGAAACTTGTGACAGTGTACCTTTATGAGCAAGCTGAAAACAGATCTTAGCAAGAAAGTCAGACAAAAGACAAATATTTGGCTGGCATATGAAACTAACTATTTTGTAGTAGACAACAGCTTTTTTATAATAATTTATTTTTAGCTTCCTTTTTTTTATCTTCTTGTTCCGTTTTCAAGAAGAAAATGCGTGTGCATTAAGCTGCTATAGCCTATGCTGTCAGATTCACCAAGTAACATGTATGAAATGAAATGGTGGGATTGGAATCGTCGTCATAAATATTCGATTCACTTTTTCTTTGTTTTTGGGATCCCAAAACGTAACTGGAGGGATACCTATGACATCGCAAAAGTTGTCCGTCTGTCCGTCCGTCCGTCTGTAAGCACGATAACTCTCGAAGGGAATGAGATATTTTGATGAAACTTGGTGTGAGGGTTCGTTGGGTCGTCGGACCAAGTTCGTAGATGGGCTTTGTAGCTCTACATTTAGGGGTGGGGGAGGGGATTCAAATTAAGGGACAAAAAAAAAAATATTTTGAAACAGCTAATGCGATAGTCGATTATGGGGTAAGAAGACATGCTGAACACGATGGTGAAAAACATTTTGTCATCGGACAATTAGTTCGCCCGGAATCCGGCCAAAACCGGAAAGTTTGTTGAAAGTAGAAGTTTTATTTGAAGTTGATTAGATGTTCGATTTAGGGGTAGGAAGACATGCTGAAGACGATGGTGAAAACTATTTTCTCGACGGACAAGTATTTCGCCCGGAATCCGGCCCAAACCGGAAAGTTTGTTGAAAGTAAAAGTTTTATTTGAAGTTGATTAAATGTTCGGTTTAGAGGTAGGAAGACATGCTGAAGACGATGGAGAAAACTATTTTCTCGACGGACAAGTATTTCGACCGGAATCCGGCCCAAACCGGAAAGTTTGTCAAAATTAAAAGTTTTATTTGGAGTTGATTAGATGTTCGATTTAGGGCAAGAAGACATGCTGAACACTTATGTGAAAACAAGTTTCTACCCGGACATGTAGCTCGTCCGGAATCCGGCCAAAACCGGAAAACTGTTGGAAGTCAAAGTCTTATTTGTAGTTGATTAGATAAGTGATTTAGGGGTAAGAAGAGATGCTGAGTCCCTGTATGACAATCGTATTTTACCCGGACATATAGTTCGACCGGAATCCGGCTGGAATCGGAAAATTTGTTATAAGCTAAATTTCTATTTGAAGTTGATTAGATGTTCATTACTGGGGAAAGAAGATACCCTGATTTCGTCTTTGAGCTTTCTTTTTTCGCCGGACAAGTAGTTCTGGAGTTCGGCCGGAACCGGGAAATTGGCAGAAGTGGCAGGAAGTTTTCGTCAAAACAGATATGACTTATAGGGGTAAACACACATGCTGAATCCAAATCTGAACTTGGTTTTCTCAGATGATTAGCTATTTAGCCTTAATCTGTTTCTGAATTTTAATTGTAAAAATGTTCAAGGAGTCTGGCGAAGACTGGATCTGGCTAAGACAAGATCAGATATTGAATTTTTGGGATCCCATCGAAACCTTTGGTCTTGTTATGGTTTGCAGTAAGAAAATGTACTGTATGGCTCGTAAAGGCAATTTGAGTCAACTGATAACGGTTTCTCCGCCTAAAATAAAACGGCCTAAAATAATGAAACAGTGCCATGTTCCAATGCCACCTTAACTATAAAATCTTGGATCATGCGCGACCATTGGCCTCGGAGTAAATAGTTGTATTTTTGCATCTCATATCGCAGAAATTAGATCTCCATCTTTGTCGTTTTTGCAGTTTACATGGTATCTCATACTTTGCATGCTTCGCAGAAGGACAATTCCCAAATTTGCACTTCTAGAATTTCATTCACATCGCAAATGGCAAACTTGTTTTCGACCACTCTGACATAATCCTACACTGTTAGTGATCGTGAATGTGAGATGACTTTTTCAGACACCACGGTAACTGGCCAGCTATTTAGTAACTGCAAAAACGACTTTCGACCGTGGTATCAGATACCATGGTATCTGCAAAAACGCAGCTAATGAGTTCAATCCTTCGGTCTTGTATAAATGAATGAATGCATGATGCTGATGTATTGAACGCAAACGCATGACCCGTCAGAACAAGAGGATAAATAGAAGAAAACCATTATGCTATTCTAACAAGATCAAATGTTTCAATCGGATCCCAAAGGGGAAGATTTATTTGACTTCCTAATTCAGACTTATCGAGTCATTCATCTAGACACCGGGTCTTCGTCCAGACTCATCGGGTCATAGATGTTCAGATCCGTCAAGTCATTCATTTCTACATCTTGTTTTCCGATCTCATGGTTTTCTCCAGATTCCGTCGGTAGGATAAACCAAGCAGGGAAACATGTCATCTTACCCCTTTATCGACAGTCTAAAACGGTATCTCAAGCAACTATACATATTACCAAATTAGGGGGATTTGCCGAATTTCGGTCGAATACTCGCACGCCAGGAATAAAAGGAAATTATCCTGATCCAGCTTATTTTCATAAATACTTAGACAGCCCAATCGATGCAACAGTTCGTTCCATCTCGTACATTCTCTGCCGCCTTGGTGCAGCGCTGCGGAAATGTTTTCTGATGCTACACTGCCTGATTTTGCGGAGGTAGTTCACAAGAGCCGGAAATCCATTATAGCTTGTTCACACGGGGCTGAAACAGCGGCCGATTCTCAATCAGCGGCTGATTTACGCGCGTAAATAGTGGTTGAAAAAATTCCAAAAATCAGCCGCTGATTTTACAAATAGGCGCTTATTTTCGTCACGGTCACCGATCGGGGTAAACTAAATCCTTTGGAATGTGACCTTTGATGACTCTAAGGACAGTACACAGACTGTAATTAGGGGAATTAGTCAAGCTTGGCGAGTTTTAGGTCAATCCAGTTCAGATTCTGTCAGAGCAATGTGAACATAACATGACTTTTACATTGAGCATACAAGGATTAATAAATGATTTCGAAAAAAAGGTAGAATAATTTTCTAATTTCAATAGCGTATGTTCTGTTTCTGTCTGATATTTTTTTCAATATTTTTCTTTGATAAAATAATAATTTAAATAATTTTTCCATTCAGCCATCACTGAAAAGTGACTGACAACATAAAATGATTGCATTCTCTTCTCGTATTATTTATATTTTATGTTCAGTTTTAAAAACAAAATTATTTAAATTAATTTTATTTGATTTTTAACTTGAAATTTACCCAGTCGCCTGAAATCTGTCAAATTCGATTGTTGCTTTTATCTACTCTGTACAAATCAACTATATTTGACTTTGACAAACTTAAAAGATGTTTGTGTTAATTTTATGTATTTTGTTACAAAGAAAAATAATATTTGGAATTAGGTTTTTTCTTTTAAATTCTCCCGTCAACCCCAAACAGTGATCTGTCGTCTGAACAGATCAGCCGCTGTTTACGCGCTTATTTCAGTCCCGTGTGAACAAGCTATTAGACTCCGGGTTGTACATAAGCTGCGTTCGTTGCACTCTGTGCTTCCTCTGGTGTTTAGTCACCAGTGTCCGGTTCTTCTCTTAAAACACGTTTTTTGTTCACCGGTGAGTTGATGAAAGCTGGCTAACTCCTCGCTGATGCCGGGCTCCCGAGCAGGTTCTGGTTAGTCCCCAACGGTGAAATAAAACCGGACACTGGTTAGTTCAAAAGCGGGTTATAAGACAGGTGAGAAGTCACCGGTGGATCCAAAAAGGGCTTATAAGAAAAACTGGAGACCACCGGTGAGAACGCCCGAGACAAAGAACGCAGCTATAGTTATTGCGGTAATAGTCATATCGAGGAAGTGAGTACCCCATTTAGGCAGATATCATTACCCATCTGGGATAAGATCAATTCCGATCTTTTTGTTTTCCCAGGCGGATAGGTGATATTCGTTCTTTAACTGTTATTGTTTTTGTTTGTATTCTTGGGATCCCAAAACGTAAGTGGAGGGATACCTATGACACAGCAAAAGTTGTCCGTCCGTCCGTCTGTCCGTCTGTAAGCATGATAACTCTCGAAGGGAATGAGATATTTTGATGAAACCTGGTTTGAGGATTGTTTGGGTCAAGAGTAAGGTCGAGTTCGTAGATGGGCTTTGTAGCCCTATATTTAGGGGTGGAGGAGGGGGTTTAAATTAAGGGGCAAGCACGGATATGGGGTAGAAGACATGCTGAACACGATGGTGGAAACTATTTTTTGCCGGACAAGTAGTTAGCGTGAAATCCGGCCAAAACCGAAAATCCTTTAAAAGTAAAAGTTTTATTTGAAGTTAATTATATGTTCGGTTTCGGAGTAGGAAGACATGCTGAAAACGATGGAGAAAATCATTTTCTCGCCGGGCAAGTAGTTCGCCCGGAATCCGGCCAAAACCGGAAAATTGTTAAAAGTTTTTGTAGTATTAGATATCCGATTTAGGGGTAAGAAGAGATGCTGAACCCGTGTATGACAGTCATTTTGTTCCCGAGCATATAGTTCGCCAGGAATCCGGCTGGAACGGGATAATTTGTTTTAAGTTAAATATTAATTTGAAGTTGATTAGATGTTCAATATAGGGGAAAGAAGAAACGCTGAGCCAGACGATGAATTCGATTTTAGCTTCTTTTTTTTTGCCGGATAGGTAGTTCCGGAATTCGGCTGAAACCGGGAAATTCGCAGAAGTAAGGCAAGAAGTTTTCGTCAAAACAGATATGACTTATAGGGGTAAACACAAAACAGCACACATCTGAACTTGGTTTTCTCAGATGATTAGCTTTTTGGCCTTAATCTGTTTCTGAACTTTAATAGTAAAAATGTTCAAGGAATCTGGCGAAGACTGGATCTGGCGTAGACAAGACCCAATTGTCTGGATCAAATATTGATTTTTTGGGATCCCATCGAAACCTTTGGTCTTGTTGTATTAGGCTAGTCAATATGGAATTTCTTTTTCCAGATTAAAGAGCATGTATCTATGTATGATACCATTTTTTGCCGGATCCGGACGGAATACTTGTCCGGCATGAAAATAACTTCTGTTATTGACATGTAGTTCCACCTCTATGGTTCACCTCATGAATCTCTACCGGCTTCTTTTACTTCTGCAAAACTTTCTGGTATTGGCCTGATTCCGGGTAAACTACTTGTCTGGCAAGAAAATGAAGCTTAGAATAGGATTCACCATGTCTCCTTACCTCTATATCGAATCTCTGATGGATTTCAGAAAAACTTTTACTTCTACCAGTTTTTCCGGTTTTCGAGGGAGTCTAGGTTAACTACTTGCCCGGCAAGGAAAAAAGTATCAGATATAGATTCCCCATGTCTGCTTATCCTTACATAAATCCTATAGCTTTTACAAATATTTGTTTTGCGTCAATATGTGACCTCACCCCTAAATATATGTATAGACCTACTGAGCCCATTTACGAACTTGACCTGTATTTTGATCCAAAGGATTGATAGATAGATATATAGATTTATTAATTGCCAAGCAGCCCGAGGGCCATGGCAACAAAAAATCACAAAAAAATATCACATACTAGAATAAAACGCAGAAAACAAAACAACACAAAAGAGAGAAGCTCCTCCTTAATCTTTCTCTTCTCTATTAACCGTTTTCAACATTTCTTTGTTACTTCTCTAATCCAAAACTCTACTTCTATGTTCCATCGTTGTCCTCAGGAATTGCCCCAATCTCTTAATCGTAGTAAAACATTCATTCCTAACAACTCTAATTAACCACTCTTCATCAAACTCTTTCACACCATACTGTTCTTTCCTCCATTCACTCAGCTCCATGCACTCGCAAACCACGAACCAAACTCTCATTCTCGCATCCGCACATCGGACGAGTCATCCGCATGCCGGCATCCGCATGCCGAGTTTAAACAAAATATCTCTACCCTTTCGAGAGTTACCTTGCTAACAGACACACAGATAGACGAACGGTCAAAATTTACGAAATCATATGTTTAATAGCGTTTCGGGATCCCGAAACTAATGGTTTCAGACAAAAAACATTCGGTTAGACAACACCCAATTCAGTCTGGATTCGTTAATGGTGTGATATCCATGACTTCATAAAGGTTATCCATCCGTCCGTTAGAAAGATAACTGTCGAAGGGGATGAGATGTTTTCTTAAAATTTGGTGGAAGACTACAGGTCAATTTCGTAGATGGGTTTCGTAGCTTTTTATTTAGCGTTTTAAATGAAAGGCATAATGGTAGCATAGCTTCCTACTTCAGCTACACTGGCTATGCCATCAATGATGTCGGTTCTGAAGTGGATACCAGTAACCTATATTAACATTATTTACAAATAAGCCAATGAGAGTATCTTCCGGGGTAATGAGACTCGTTGAATCCATATCTGAAACTAATTTTTGTCGCCGGACAAACCTTTCGCCCTGAATCAGGCCATAGCTAGAGGATTTCCGTAGGTCGGTCGGTCCGGTGATCGCGAGTTAGGGTAGTTCTAGATGTGCTAGGACGATGAAACTTTGCAGGCATACTAGGGACTAAACAAAACTAACTTGAAAACAGTCACTACCCTAGTCCGCCATCGTGGGGGGAGTGGATGGAGGGGAATTCTGGAATCTTGTGGTGTACATGACTTTTTACCTGGAAATCAGATACTAATAAACTTGATATTTGGAGAGATCTCGTGTCTCAGATGACCCATATCTGCTCTGGACCGGATCCGGTCACTTTGGGGGGAGTTTGAGGGGGAGCCGTAAATCGTGTGAAACGCTAAAACGTGTGTGAAACGCTGAAGGTGTTGTTGGAGATCTAGGTACGAAATAGTATAAACTTAATTGGTCATAACACTTTATTTTTAAGTGAAAAGGTGTTATTCTTGAAAGTGTTATGCGCAATCTGTTATGAAGCTTCTGACAGTGTAGCTTCAGAAATCTACCCAGTCTTCATGTAGAATTCAGTCTCAAATTAAAAAATCCTATGCTTCAATGTGGATTTCTTCATTCTACTTTTTGATGACGGTGAGAAATATCCGTTTTCGTCAGGTAGCGTGCAAAAAACATTCCTGATGTATTTTTCATAGGTAGTATGCAGTAACAGGGTAGCCGTGAAGTAAAAGCATGTAGTAGCATCGTTAGTACTGCATGCAACTTTTTCGTACTACTTCATAGTACTATTTTGAGATAAATTTTTCATCGGGTAGTGCTTGCTAATGCTAAATGTGAGGTCTCGCCTTCCCGATTTTTCTTCCGGATTCCAGACTGCTGTTTTCGTCAAGACAGATCTGGAATGTGAAGCCAGGCCAAAAACGTCTGGAAGTCTAGGGTGTTGGAATCCAGATTCTGGATATCTGGAATATGCCATAGAGGCAAAAGTGTTCGAGAGGCAAAACAACATAAAATGTAGAAGAAAAGGGAAAGTGATTGATAGTTCTGACTGGAACGTAAGAGAAATTGGAAGTGCGAAGTGGACATTTAAGAAGTATTGAAGAATAGCAAAATTAGTTATCGTCATTCATGAAAGTCTGGAGGGGTTGTCTTCACTATGAGGAATCCTCGGACATCTGGGAATCTGTAAGCTGAAGCCTGGCATTAATACGTAGCGCTTGAGTAAAAGCACAGTTGATGGTCTGTTTGTGTAGCTACAACAGTTAAATTACCTCACTCGGCTGATATCGAAATAACTAACCAGATTGCCAGGTAAAACTTTCAATCTCGCTACCCTCAGTAGTTATTTTTCATAAATTACCTTGCCTTCGGTTCAGAGAGGTAATTTTCATCTACCGTCTCGGTGTTATTTACCGATATAAATCTGAGACGGGAGAGTTATCGTTAAACAAAAATAAAATAACAAACCAAGTGTATACAATATACTTACTGACACAGAGGCTGTTGTTGATGGTGTATCCACGGTTGCAAATACAAGATCCGTCGGAAGTGCATTTCCCTGCACCGGCAACACCGCATGCCAAATCTCCGTTCGGACATTTGCTGCTCCACTCAGCAGCTGCGAAGATGTTGACAGAAGCTAAAAATCAAGAACTGTTCTAGACTATGCAATGTCTTTATCACCAAATGTCGAGTCGTACAAGTTTAAGTATACTGGAGGCACACTTCTTTATACACCACTCAACATTTTGACTGCCTTGCATCTGTTTTATGTCTGTAAAATGGTGGAATGCGAAGTTTTAAAGTTTAACTGAAAAGGGAAGAGATAGCTATTTACCCATCACTTATACACTTAAAGAGGCTTGAAGACCCTTGAAGGCTTGAAGACAGCGACAATAAGTTGACTTTTCAGTTAAACTTTAACTGTAAATTTGAGATTGAGCCTGATCGTTTGAAAAGCTATTAGCTTGTGGCACCAGTACCATTCTTAGGCCAGTTAGGTTGGGGCTGGGGGCCAGGGGAAATGAGGACGGCTGTAAATATTCGTAACGTCATTCCAGAGCAAATGGCAAAACAAAAATTCCCTTTACACAATCCAAATAAAGCTGTGTATTCAGTTAAATGGTGCAAAAATAAGTTGGCTTTTCAGTGAAACTTTAACTGTAAATTTGAGTTGATAATGATCGTCTGAAAAGTTATTATGTTGTGGCACCAGTGCCATTCTCACCCTTAGGTCGGTTAGGTTGGGGCTGGGGGCCAGGGGAAATGAGAGGCCCAGCGTCCGGTGTAAATTTGTGAGCTACGGTTGCTAGCCATATTCCCTGTTTAGTACGATTCAGGTGTGACCAGGTACGCTGGATCGTCGCCTTCTACGTTATAGTGTGCATATAGTCCCATTATAGTCCTGCATTGGAATTCGTGCCCAATTTTGAAAATCATCATCACTTCCACCTGGAAACGTTGACACGTCAACTTGATGATGAAAGTGCAAGAAATTAGGCCGAGAAATCCTGTCCGTATGTTTATGTGTGCTAACGTGCTTGAGTGTTTGACTCATAAAAAGGGACACAAAAACCTTGGATGGCCTAGGGTCAGGATCCACCAAAAGTAAAAGACGGCACTCTGTGGCACTTCTACCTAAGGCTGCAAGTGCCATATAAGACAACTACAACTTCATTATCAAGCAGTATCGAGCACAGTTCGATTTGAGTGGGATCAAATTTCTGCATTAAGGCTGGATTTGCACTAGAAACTCATACTTTCGAGCTACAAGATAACTTACAGACACGGATGGCCGAAGCCTCGAAGTTGAAGCCAGACGGAAGACCAGGAAGAGTATAGATTGATAAAACAGGTACCAACTTCGCCACGATGTTAGAAGCGATCCTGAAGCGAGATGGGTAGTTTCCGCCATCCCTTTTAGCGAAAAGAATGATCACATTCCCTCCTGTTATCTGTCTTGCCGCTCTTACGGCTGCTTCTCTGCATTCGACAACTCTCATATTCGCAGCATCACCCTAAATAAGAAAATTTCTTTAACTTGTATAATTTAGACCACCTTTATTCTTTTTTGCCGCGATTCGCATGCGTTCTTTAGAGAGAAAACTAGTTATCCGTTTGAACTCCAAGGGCTTAAGCAACACTTCAAAATTTATTTGATGGTGTGAGCAAAAAAGTAAAAAACAAACAAGAGCTAAAATCTCATGTGGCACTTGCAGGCCAGTTTGCATGCTCTTTAGCAAAGGTTCGGGTTGTCAAGATCCTAGACCTCTTCAAGTTTTCTTTACAGTAACCGAGTATTGTCCGGATTCACAAATATTTTTCTAAGTATTATAGCTTATCTAAACTGATTGTTGTACCATCCATAAGATTTCACTGGAGTTTGAGAACTTCCAGTGATTTCCGGGAGCCCCCTCACTCACCCCTCCAGCTCCTACATTATACGCTGTCTACTCTCACCAACCGTTCATTCGAACTGAATCGCCCGTTCACAACTAGCACATGTCAGAATCCATGGATTACCCCTCCCTCCGTCCCAACACAGATGATAGTAGGTAGGAAAGGAAAGGTAGAATTCATTGAGCATTGGGTGATATCTTTAAATACGTGCTTTGCGTTTATGTGACCCATCTGGCTAAACCAGGACAAAGAGACATGTGTTTGTCTCACGTCTTTTAATATCCTAAGATTGGGTTTACAATTGCCAGTATTGCATGTTTCGCTTTTAGATCTTTACACGTCATTTATGTGTCAATGTTCGTATTCTCTTATATTGTTGTGTTGTCAGAGTCAATGTTGCATTGTTTCGTATTTTTTGTATTCTCTTATTCCATCTAGGTCCTCCTCGGCCAATTTTGATGGGTAATACATTGTATAGTCCGAGTTCTTAAATGACGCGATTGTCTCTTCGACGTTTGCTTTCGATCACCAATTCTTAGCGATACAGTGTTCCTTCAAGACTACCAGATATCTAGGCTGATGGTTAATTTCCCTATTTTCCAAACTTTCAGGTGTCCCTTCAACAAATCGCCCCCAAATCATAACTATCAGCCACACTTCCTTTTTTCCGGTATCGACTAAAAGCAGGAAGGGAAGGGAAGGGAAGGGAGAAAAGCACGAAGTCATACTAAAACCAGGAAAGGCATAGTAAAACGAGGAAGTTTGTCACCAGAATTCAAGGCTGCGAAAAACTGGAAAGAATCACCTTTCCCTTCCTCTGTTTAGTATTCTTTGAGGGGTTGGTAACTTTTCAAATTCAAAGTGTACCATTCCTTCCTCTTATTGGTATCCTGACCTGGGTTGGGATTAAGTTCAGTGAGGGGTCCGTAACTATCAAAAATTGTAATTAAACTTTTCGTTTCTCGTTTTAGTAGCTGGTCACGGTACCTTAAAGTACTAAAACGCTGAAGGACATGGTGGATTCACAGCTATTGGGTAGGCCACTATCAAAATTGTAATTAACCTTTTCTTTCGTAATTTAGTAGCTTGTCACGGGTAGTATAAAACGAGGAAGGAAATGGCGGATTCTCAATTATTCGTCTTTGAGGGATCGGCAACTACAAAGTCTACTCTAAAGATGTTTCACATCTCCTAATCGTGTTCCCTCTACAACATCTTCCTTGATTCGGTGTGTCGAGTGCTACGAGATTCCAGAATTTTTTTGTCTGGCTTTACTTCTAGATCTACCCTGAATGAAAAGGAATCACGATGAACACACTGGAAGATGAAGTTCGGCTTTTATCCGCGAGGCGGTGCCTGTGAATACTGCGAAAATAAAACACAAAATTTAAAACCGAATCATTTTAAAATACGGAAGTCAATCCAGGGGTCAATCCAAGTTTAGATATTTCTTTTTCTTGAAAAAAGAGACAAGGTTTGCTCAACAGTAGCTGTTGGTCACCATTACTCTTACTGTACTTAGAAACAAGCGCAATACCTACTCTAGCCTCTACAAAGAGCGTGTTCCACCCTTCTAACAATAGTTACTATTAGTTACTATTTCCGTTCCATCCTCCGGAAAAGTTACTACGCTGACCGTTAGTAAGTAGGTAGTAACTCATAATTACTATTTGCTTACCATGCTCGGGAGCGTAGTAAGCGTAGTAACTACGCATCTCTGTAACGTGATTGGTCGGATTCACCCCTGGCGTGAGGTCCTGCTGGAAAATAGAAAAATCGTTCCAGCCTTGACGGCAAAAAGCCAGAATTCGTGACGTCATACGTAGTAACTACGGTAAGTAGGGTGGAAACACGCTCAAAGTATACACTTCATATTACACTCTCAAGATTAAGAAATAATGGAGGAATAAACAAAAGGAATACCTAAGGTTTCAATTACTCGACTTCTACATAGAGACATTAAGATGACGGATTATTCCTATCTTCACCAGTTCCCGTTTGTATTCTATTTTCTCCCTTAATATCTACTTCATCAAATTCGCATTCGGTATTTCATAGTAGCACAGGTTACCATCGGTCAACCTAGGCTAGTAAATTTGTTCAGAGTTATTTCCAAAATTCACGTTTACTCCCGATTCTGGTCGGTACCTCAGTGGATCCCGGTAGATATTAGATTCTAGCCATTCCCTAGTGACGGTAGCAAAGCATAGCAGGCAGTTTGTCTCAGTCTTTTTATCTTTGTCCCAAAAGGGGGGCTGGAAAAGAAATTGTTAGAAACCGTGAAAACCCGATCACACTTTGACATTTTCGGAGATAAAGATGAAATATAAATTTTCTATTCAAAGGTTCAGGTTCGGGTTCTTTTATTTCGAAAATACTTCGTGACAATATATTTTGATCACTGGGGGTCGGCAGAGATACGAGCTCGTTAGCTCTGCCCCATTTTAAACACGACTATATGTACATAGTATAAATGAGTCGTTCCTCCGTAAATCCGCGCACAAAAGAAAGAAAGACTCGTTCCATTCCGTATACTTAAACACACCATACCAAACTCTCCACCCGAAGCTCCAAACTGACGATAAAGCTAAAACTACCATTCCTAGTTAATTTCTGATTTCCTCGCTGATTTCGTCTGCTATATCAATCCAGCGGACAAAAAAAAAGATAAATCAATTCAACGTGTCACCTTAACAATTTAGGATACTCTAAACTGCTGGAGCAGGAAACTATAAGCACTATCAAAACTCTAATTTTTGTAAAGATGTTCGGACAGAAAAAGGAAACAAACTATTCCGATCCAACATGTTTTCTTACCCTACTTTCAACAGCTTGTCTGTTATCCATAAACTGACTAAAGATGTAGAAAAGGCTTTTCGAAGTTATAAGAAATTAGTTTTGTATATCGCCGACCGAGACATATATTGACCGTCACCGTCGGCAAAGGTATAATCTTGTGACACGATTAGAGTCGAGCGATTGGGATGAAATTTGGTAGGAAGAACAAGCAGACGCCCTAGATACATCAGAGACGGAACCGGACCGGATTCGGACCCTCGGGGGGAGGGGGCTAAGACGATGTAAATTGGCTGGACCATTTGAGGCTTGAGATGATTGGTTTATAAATAGTCAGTGCCCCATTCTCACCATCGTGGGGGATGTAGAATCCGGAGTCTTGAGGCATGTAAAACTTTCGAATGGGTGATCGGATCTGAACGAAACTTAATGTTTGGAAAAGCCTCGTATCTCAAATTTCCGAGATCAGCTCCGACCAGATCCCATGAATGTGTGGTGGGGGTTGTTGGAGGGGAGAAACGGAAATCTTGTGAAACGCTTAGAGTGGAGCGATGACTTGGTGGGAAGAGCAAGCACAAGCCATAAATACGTAACAGTACCGGACCAGATTCGGGCACCTTTGGGGGAGTTGTAGGGTGTGTGGGTTCAAAATTCCGGTCAACGCGAGTTAAGGTACTTCCAGATCTGCAAGGACGATGAAACTCAACTTGAACATCAGAGACTTAACAAGATTGGCTTAGAAATTGTCATTTCTCAGATTCGACCATCCCTTAAAGTACTATTAAAGCAAAATATGCTTTTTCGTCATCCCCATTAGCCCATGATCGTTTATGCCTCAAGGATTTTGCTAAGAAATTAATTTTTAGCACCCTTAAATTAGGCATCTTACCGAAAAGTAAAAAAAAACACTTTTGACCAAACGATATAATTATATTCATGATCTCCAAGGGCCCATGATCCTTTTTGTCTCAAGGGTTTTGTGATTTCCTTAAGTACAAACAATTATTTTGAGCAAAATACATATTTTCAGGATTTCGATGAGCTTATCATCATTTGTGCAAGAATGTTCGTTACGGATGAATAATCTAGCGCCCTTAAAGTGAGCATCATCACAGCCAAATGCAAAAATAGAATAGTTTTTACGAACGATCCATTCTCACGATTTCAAAGGACCCATGATCTTTCTTATCTCAAGGGGTTTGCTTACAAATGAACACAACTAACCCACGAATTGGCAAACTCTTATTTTCATCCTCTGATACAGCCTTGCAAGTGCTATTTGAGCTTCTAGCTCTTGTATTCTAAACTCTTAATGAATAAAATATTAGCTTATAAAGTTATTATGTGTGACTATGGATGTATATGAATGGTAATCGTGATAGGGATAGGAGAGGAATTTCTGTGAGATTGCTGCAGTAAGAAGTCTGTTCAGAAAACTCACGTGTTTTCAAATGCGGAGGTCAGGCGTTTGCATCGGTCATTGATTTTCATCGTCTCTTAACTAATGTGTCGCGCAGAAGACTATCCAAATCAGAAAAAGGAAGCTTGTGTTTCATCGGATCGTATGTCTCACGTATACTTCTGGCTCGAATTCCCGATGAAACTTTATGTAGCTGCAACCCTTCAGCATGCAACGCTGCCGGCCCTTTGAACCAGTTTTCCCATGAAACGTTATGTAACTAGTAAGTAAGTAAGTAAGTAATTTATTTATAACCCGCCGTTTTCAGAAAGCGGAGTAAATGAAGAAAGTAAATAAAACACATAAACATACACAAAAAGACACTTAATTTCAATCGTCGGCCAGGAAGCAGTGTAGAAGGTCGTGTGCTGGTTGGGTTCTGTTGTCAATGATTTTTGATAGCGAAGAAGAAACATCCAAAAGGGTAACACTTGCATCTTGAATTTTGAACTTCTCCGTCAAAGTATGGTTATGGCATAATTTCGACAAGTGGAGCAGGTGCTTTGCATATTTAAAATAACATGATCTCATCTTTTTTATCTCCTTCTTTCGCAGAACATGAGTGACACCAGAACGAAATAGTATAGAAGGAGCGCAGAAGGTGCTGTACAATTTTCCCAAAGCTTTACGATTATAGCGCCCCCGGTTGGGGACGATGCGCCCATAGGCGGTACGGATTGATCTAGAAACTTCTTGAACAACCGAAGAGCAAAATTTTGTCAACGAGGATTTGAATGTTATGCCAAGCCATCGTAGAGATTCTGTTGATCTGACGACGAACGATCCAAGAGAGATAGAAGCTTTAGCATTCAAACGATTTGACGAAGGGTTGAAATGCAGGTACTCACATTTTGAGAGGTTAACTTCAAGACCGATTTTGAGAAGTTCCGACGACAGCTTACAGACATTTTTGGTGAGTGTGGATCGGGTACGGCTTACTAAGAGCAAGTCGTCCGCGTAAGCTATGTAGCTGAAGGCGTGGTCTTTATAAAAGTAAGCAGGATGCAAAGAATCAAGACAAGAAGATATGGCCGATTTGAAGATGTAGGGAGATAAGACTCCCCCTTGACGAACACCAGTTCGGACTGGAATAATCTCTGACAAGCTACCTTGCCATTTGAACCTTACTAAAGAATGACCATACCAAAATTTTAACACATAGACAACAGACAGATTCACGCCAGAAGTAATGAGAGAAAATAGGGCCTGAGAGTGCGTTATATTGTCAAAAGCACCAGCTATATCTATAGAACATATATGTATAGCAGACTTGTCGCGGGTAGCCTGTTTCATCATTTTTGTCAATATGTGATGAGCGTGCGCACAACTGGCGCTCGAACGGAATCCAAACTGCATTGAACCAAAGCGACATTTTTCAACTATTTCTGGAAGAAGGACGTATTCCAGGATTTTGCTTATGGTACAAGAAATTGTAATTGGCCGATAGCTTTTGCAAAGGTCCGCGTCTTTCCCTCGCTTAATCACCGATGTTATAGTACCCAAGAGGAAACTATTCGGAACCAAACCCTGGCATAAACAAATTTGAAATAGCAGCTGAAGATGTTGTGTTAAAGCTGGACACACAATTTTGAAAAAATCGGCACTAAGGCCATCACAATCTGTAGAACCAGTTCTTCTTAATTTTCGGAAAGCAATTTCGATGGAAGAACAAGTAACGGGAAGAACAGAAGATTGAAATATCTTCCTTGGTAGGAATTTAAGAAGTAAATTTTCAAAGTGCTGCTGAATCTGGTTTTTGCAACCACTGAATAGACCACTGTAGTGGCTGGTCCAGTCAGCCATCGTTAGCGTGGAAGGAGGTACAGCTGAACCTTTATCTGTACGCAGGACCTTTTGCCACGCTTTTTTGTCACTGGGAGCATCTAAGCCATTCAAACGAGCATTTTTAAGTGAAGATTTGTATTCACGCTTCGTTTTAGCTTTTAGATTAAAGACAGTACCATTCCCTGGACGTCCACAAGCAATCCAGATTTTTAGCCAAAATTTTGCCGTGTTTTTTGCCTTCTTAACTTCAGGACTGACTTTCCAAATAGGTTTCCTTGTACCAACTCGAATTCTCTCAGTCGGTACAGCAGTATCGGCTGCCAATTTCAAGCAATGGACAAGCTCGCTATAATAACAATTAATATCAACGGACGAAGTAGTAGCTGCTATCCCAGTCTGAAGAAGGTGAAAAGGAACTTTTAAAAGCGAGAGAAGATTAGTTAACGTAGAAATGTAGAGCACAGCATCTATACGATTCCAGTTACGCTTTTGGATCCAGGCCTTCTTGGGATTTGGACAACTGATTCGAGAAACAGGGACAACCAAACAGAAAGACAGAGGCAGATGGTCGTCCTCAACTTTCTCCTCATCAACCTCAACAATACCGTCAATAAGACATGTTTCAGAAACAATCAAATGATCAAGGTTGGAAACATTAGCGCCACGATTATGTATATATGAAAAGGGTAGAGATTTCTCAATGAGACTGTGAGCTACCGGTAAAGAATCGAAAAATAAATCAGTCCGTACAGAGGAAGTCAGAAGATCAGTGTTGATATCCCCAACAAGAGCCCATTTCATTCCTTTCCGTGAAATGTCTGACAGAAGTGTTCTGATTTTCTGACAAGCCTTAGCAAATGAACTATGTGATGCAATGTTCCGCCGGTCGCAAGGTAAATAAATGTTAACAAGAACAATATTGTCCAGCTGAACGGCAAGAGCGTAACGTCCAGACTGGAACAGTTTTGGTGGTGCTGAGCACTCGCTGGCTCGAAGAAAAATGGCCAAACCACCGGAAGGACGACCTCTAGTTTTCATTGCCGGCTGGATGAACACAAAATGCTCAGGAGATCTGCGCAAACTTTCGCTACTGGGGGCGGATAGCAGATGCTCTTGGAGACAAAGAATGTCGGAGCTGCCTAGCAAATCATCAAGTAGAAGATCTTTGTCCTTTGTGCCATTTATATTTAATGACACACAGCGAAGTTTCTTTTCCTGAAAAAACATTATTTGCCAAGACCCACGGCTTTCCTCATAACGCTGCATCTGAGGCTAAAAGAAACATGACAACCGTCGCAATTGGCACACTTTGGAGGCAGTGAGCAAGGCGAATCTTTGCTGTAACTGTGGCAACCAGTACAACGAGCGCATTTTGGAGAATCAGACGGATGCGGGCATTTGGCTACACCGTGGTTTGGGGATTGACAGCGAAAGCAGCGCTTGGGCATTCGGTGGAATTCATGAACACGAAAAACTTCATACCCGATTTTTACCCCGATTTTCATAGCTGTAAGGAGGCCAACTTGACTTTTGAACCCGATTTTGAAAGAACGAGAGCCCGAAATAGGCAGGACTTCACAAGCATCAGGAACTGCAACCCTTCAGAATACAACGCTGCCGGCCTTTTGAACCAGTTTTCTAAGAAACGCTTTTACAAATAGAAACGCTTTATAGGGCCGGCAGCGTTGCATATAGAAAAAAACGTTGCGTTTTACTTTAGAGTGTATAGTTGAAACCAACAACACTGTATCCCACGGTTGCTTGTCCACTCATAAAATTACATTCACGAGAATAAGCGGGGCGAGCAATGTTGTCATTGTCAGTAAGATCCTGAACACTTCCGTTGCCGGTTGGTTACTCGGATCGTATAGCATGTCCAATCTTGCGTCTGGTACACCAACAATACCGCCAGTTATTACATTTGGTGTTGCCGCACGTGCTTGCACATACATCTCACATGTATTCATCACGGCTGATGGTATTGCTATTGGCAATTATAACTTCAAGCATGGATGTCGTGCCTACAGAAGTTGTAGAACCTGTTTGAAAGGGGGAATTGACATCCATGTTGATGACATCTTCGCCATGGCCGTTTCGATGGTTTTCGCTTGTTTCGCGATTTCGTATAATTGTCGTAAGGACTGTTTGACAATTTCCCACTTTTGTCAAATAGGCAAACGCCGATACTGGGCTTTCTTACGCTGCCGTATCCGTGTGCTAAGCGAATAAACCTGAGTATGAAACAAGCTTACCAGAACTGCGCAGTATTCAGCCAAGGTCATAGAAGCTGGACGAGGTGGAAATGTCGCTAAAGAGAAAACATGATTATCAGATAAGCTCGCTTGGGGATTCCAATGAAAACTTTAGAATCGTAATTTATTTTCGAAACAACATTACCCCTAATAACATTATTTGTGTTTTTGCTTTTGTTCTGTTCGCCGTTTTTTCTCTGTTTTATCCTTCTTAAATTTTTGACGAAACACGGAACACGCTGTTGCTCACTTTCCCATTTTTGTACACTTCTCCGTGTTCTGTGTTCCGCTGTCGGTTTTGAAAAACATGGAACTAGCTCTCCTAGTATGTTTTGTTACTGTTCAGGTATAAAATTACAGAGAGATAATCGCTGATAGACAAGAAAGAATTGAAGAAGTTCAGTCAGAGAAGAACCATGGGAGATAATTTTTTAGATATATTTCGTGGAACCCCGCAAGGATCGAACTTGGGGCCTTTAATCTTTTCGATCGTTTTTAACCGCGTTTTGACCCATGTTTTAAATCGTTTTAAGTTTGCTGACGATCTATCTACATTATCCCTCGGGACGTTTCCTATGACCCCGACTGAGGTTTCCCTATCTTCTCTTTTCAAACTTTTGAAAAAGGATTTGGATGAAGTCAAGTTGTCCGTTAGTATACCGAAAAGCATGGTAATGAGGGTCTCTTTCTTAAAACGGGAATTGCCGACTGTTGAAGAAATTGGTCTGAAAATAAAATCGTCTGTTAAACCACTTGGGGTGAAAATAGATAATGACTTGAAGTGGAGAGTACATGTTGATTCCATCATTGCAAGATAAGCCCCACTGTCAAATGTTTTTGCTGTTCTTCGCCGATTTGAAATCCCTCCTCGAGTTTTAAAAACAATCTACTGTACATACATTCGTCCCTGCGTGGAATATGCAAGTCCTGTATGGCATTCCGGACTGACAGTAGAACAGACAGAAAGACTCGAGTCTATCCAGAAGAGGTCGTGCAAAGTGATGCTTGGTTCGGATTATGTGTCCTATAAGGATGCTCTGGTCAAGCTTCAGTTGCCGACCTTTGCGGATAGGAAGCATCAACTGACGATGAACTTTGGAAAAAAATGTTTAACTTCTGACCACCACCGGACTATTTTCCCAGACTTTGAAACTCCAGACCAGACCACACCGAACACAAGAGGAAGACTAGCTAACACTGACAAGCCACGGCTTTATCAACCCACCATAAACTCAACCGAAAGGTATTTATCTTCGTTTGTGCCTTACTTTATTCGTAATTTTACTGTCAAAATATCAATCAGTCGTGATTATTAATTTGTTATGTTGACGATCCGCAGCTAGCAGTTGTAAATGCTATTAAAGCACAATGGACACTTCTAATGCTTTACTTTGTATTAAATGCTTCACAAATAAACATTTCCGACTTCCTTTAGAAGGCGCTACGAAAATCGGCCGTTTTCTTGTTATCCCTTGTCTTTACCTCTCTGGCATTTCGGCGATCCAAATCTTAGGAGCTGGGATATCGTGGCAGGAAATTCAAAAACTCCCAGCAATGCTTGATAGAAACGGATCTATTTGAGACATCACCAACGTCAAGCCGCAGATGCAGTTTACCTGATTGTTCTAGTGTTTAATCGGAAGTCCCATGGCTTAAAATGCCTATTCAAAGGTTATCTTTGTGGAATAGTGTTGTGAAGCTTGATTAGCTTGCTTTATAAAATGTACCAGAATGTGCAATAAGCTTATAAGAAATAACATAGGTACAAAAATCATTCATAAACAAATAATCTATCCAAATCTGAATTATACAAGCTGGTTTATGCATAAAATAAAGACCTACTAAGTATTATAAGAAACATCACTTTTATCTTTGTCCAAGCTAGTAAATTGAGCATGTACTGGCCTAAAAAATTACGCTTTGAAATGTCACAGAGAGAAAAATGTTGAAAAAGCTGCTGAACTAGGGTGTATTTTTTCCTAGGTTGTTACAGAGTGGGATTGGGGTAGTTTGATGTGCCCATTGAACTTGAAGAAAATAAATGAGTTATTCTTAGATATGGACCCTAAGGAATGGACCCTAGAGTATTGACCCTAAGGAATGGTTGTTTCGGAATTAACACACAGATGGAACTGTTTTGTTCCACAAAGAAGATAATAATTCTCTTATTTTTCTAATACAGCAACAAATGCATACTTGATAGCTGCCCTCTAGACGATCTCAGTTTGTTTCACCAGCAAAAATAGACTAGTGGCAGTCAATCACGAACCCCTGATTCTTATGGCACTTGCAGCATCGCACAAGTGCCATATACTGATCACTTTTCGGTCGGTTCGTCTGTCGGTCAGTCGGTCTGTCAGGCTACTGTTTTCGAATGAAGATACTTCCATAAGGAGGAGTTGGAGGGGGGGGGGGGGGGCCGAAAATCGGGTCAAAAAGCACAAGCCCTAGATACATGGTTGAAGAGACCGGATCTGAGCACTGTGGGGGGAGTTGGAAAGAGGGTTCTAGAATTCCAGTTATCCCGAGTCAAGACACTTGAACATGTGCTAGGACGATGAACCAGGAATTTCATGACACGCAGAGAATGTAGCAATTAGGTGACAATTGGTGGGAAGAACAAGCGTAAGTCCTAGATACATTAGTGACAGAACCGAACGAGATTCGGTCACTCTGGGGAGAGCGGAGGGGTCTCCGGAATCCCGGTAATTGCAATTTAAGGTACTTCTGGAAGTGGTGGGACGACAAAACTTGGCTTGAACATTAGAGACTTGACAAGAATGGCTTACAAAATTATCCCTTCCCAGATCCAACCATCCCTTAAAGTACTGATCCGCAAAGTGCAAAAAATGTTTTAAAGCAAAATCCACAATTTCATGATCTCCATGAGCTCATGATTATTTTTGCCTCGAGGGGATTTGTTTTAAAACAAATTTAGCACCCTTAAACCTTGTGCATCTTAACCGAAAAGTCAATAAATACTTTTGACCAAACAATATATATTTATGATCCCAGACCCAGTACCTTTTTGCCACAAGGGTTCTGAATACAGATGAATTTCTAGCTTTCTTGAAGTGAGCATCATCCCAGCCAAGTGCAAAAAGAAAATACTTTTTACCAATCAATACTTTCTCTTGATTACCGAGGGTCCGTCATTATTTTTTTCTCAAGGCATTTGCTAGCAAATGATCACAACAAACGCCCGACGAATTGGCAAATTCCAACTTTTATCGTCTTGCCAAGTCTTGTAAGTACCATATGAGCTTCTAGCTCCTGTTGGTTACCCTATACCAAATGCTGGATGTATCTACCATTTACATTGACAATGTTTAATACTAGATACTCTATGCCAACCGCTGGATACTTGTTGGTCCCCTCACCCTGACCGACCCAACTATAGGTGAATTCTGATTGGTTGATTTCTGAGCTTCATCTCATCAATATCTTGTTGGGTTAGGGTATCCAGCATTTGGCTTAGTGTATCCAGCATTAGGCACAGGGTAGGCCTAATGCTAGATTCCTCCAGCGTTCGGCATAGGGTTTCAAAAAATCAGGGGTTCGTGATACACTGATTAGTGGAGGCTACTCTCCTACGTAAGAAGAATTCCTTGTATGTCGCGATGGAGCCAGTGTCTTCTTCTTCTTACTTAAATTTTGTTTTGGCTCAGTTATTTTCTTCTTATTCATGTTTATCCTTCGTTATAACATTTTATTATGGTTCTAATTTGTGTTGATGTTTGTAAAATAAAAATAAAAAACTTTGTGTTTCGAAAGGGTAATTCTGACTTCAGATGTTACTTAGTTCTGAACGGCTGAACCCGATTTAGCATGATGGCTATTTGGGTGTAAAACGTGGACAGGAAGGTATTCAATATAGTTAATGAGAATAATGTGACGAGTGGAAGGAAGTCGTTATTCTGAAAGGACATAGCGAGAGAAATTTAGTTTTTTGTAATGCCAAATTGCATTTTTTCTTATTGTTGATCATGTGGTTGGGAAATACAATAACCCTGCAAGCAGAGCAAGCAGAATATTAAACAGCGGTGTGAAGTGAAAATCATATCCAAACGTGTTTTACTTGTTAAGTACCTTTTCAGTGAGAATTTCACGATTGACCAGTTACTCTCTCGTTTGAACTGTACAATGAGGCCTTATTTCTCGTGGAAACCAGATCCGGAGTCCACTGTGGTTAGTGTGTTTTCACATTGAGTGGTTTAACCGGATATCTTACACATTTCCTCCTTTTGGCGTACCTGTTGAAGTTTTTCTAAAATGGTAAACGACCAGGTACAGTCAGTTTCAGTTTCAGTTTCATTGGACTATATGTAAAGACAAAAAAAGGAATATTAATTCACAACGATCAGAATCAACTAACTGAATACCCTATATAAAGAAAAAGGGAGGAGAGAAAAAATAATCTCTGGTTTCAACTTTTAATCGGGATCATAATTCTTCCGAATGATCCAAGTCAGATCTTTTTTCTAATCCTGTTGTCAATTCTGCTAATCGTTGAATCGTTCTCCCTGTAGACCCTAATGGCATGTCTGATCTCAGGGAATCCCTTAGTGACAGACGATTCGAGGATGTGTAAGACTACTTGTAAGATTTCTGGAATAATGTTTAAAAACAATATGCTAGTTGTCCTAAAAGTGGAAGGATACTGTTTGTAAAGAAGAGCTTCCAAATTCACCACAAAAGTGTTGTTGAAAACTGGAACTGTAAACAAATTGATACAGCAAGATTTTCGATCAACTCCCAGGTTGATTGATGGAAAATTGATAAATTGGTTCATACTTGGTCTGTTTAACCACAAAGCGTTTCTTCTAAGGTGCACGGAGTACTACCGTACTTTTATCATTCTTAAATCGTCAAATTCTATAATTATACAGAATGTTGATAGAAGGGATGAATCCTTAAAGACGGTAGTGTCTTTAGTTCGAGTGACCCTCATTAAGCCATGTGCTCATATTAGTCGGTATAACCAGGAACTTCACCCAAACAAGGTTCTTTTCGTCCTACGATTTCGAAAATAGCAAGAGCTGGAAGCTGATATGGCATTTGCAAAGCTGGGTCAAAGGATGAAAGCAGGAATTCCTTATTTCTTGGGTTGTGGTAATCATCTGTAAACAAAACCTTTGAGATAAGGATGAGCATAGAGCCTTAGAAATCACGAGAATGTATCGTTCGTACTAACTATTTTATTTGTACATTTGGCTGGATGGTGCGCACTTCAAGGGCGCTAGAGATTCATCTGTAATGAACACTCTTGAAGCACAAATAAGCTCATTGGAATCATGAAAATGTATATTTTGCTCCAAATTATTGTTTGGATTTCACTTTTCAGCAAAACCCATGAGGCAAAAATGATCATGGGCCCTTAGAGATCATGAGTATATCTCGTTTGGTTTGGATACGCACTTAACGGGTGTTAATTCGAGCAACTTTGCTTAAAAGTATTTTTCGTCCTTTGCGGTTAGGAGTCGTGCGTCAAAGTATGGTTGGATCTGAGAAGTGACAATTTTTAAACCAATCTTGTCATGTCTCTAATGTCCAAGCCATGTTTCATTGCCCTAACACATCTGGAAGTACCTTAAACCCCACCACCAGCTCCCCTTATAGTGCTCGAACCCGGTCCAGTTCTGTCACTGATGTATCTAGTTCTTGTCCTTGTTCTTCCCACCAAGTGTCACCCCAATCGCTCTGCTCTAAGCATGTTATAAGATTTCGAGTTCTCCTCTCCAACTCCCCTTCACCCAAATTCATCGGATCCGGTCCGGACTTAAAATGGGACATCCAAGACATGAGGATTGCCAAATATCAAGTTTCATTCAGATCCGATCACCCGTTCAAAAGTTATACACACCTCAAGATTCCGGATTCCCTCTCCCTCTACTCCCCCACGATGATTGGGTCAGGGACTGACTATTTCTAATCCAATCATGTCTATTTTCCAACCTTCAAGCCAAGTTTCATCTGGCTAGCCTTTCTAGAAGTACCTTACTCGAAACAGTAGTCTGACAGACTGACCGACCGAAAAGTTATCGGTATATGGCACTTGAGCAAAGCTGCAAGAGCCATAAAAACTAGTCACGCTAAATCAAGATTTGTATACTTACGATACACGAAATTATTCTGACATCTACCAAGAAGAGTTCTCAACAGAAAGAGCTTTTTCTAATTGATTCTTTGTACGACGGTTTCTATGTTACTACCCTTAGAAGTCCGAAATTTGAATGCATCTATCTCCATCAAATATCTCTGTTTACCTTTTTACCCTCCTCTAGTAGTTTATACTCTTCAGTTTATGTTTTCCCTTTGTATTCCCAGTCTTATACATACAAGTTTTTTAACTTTTTTTCTTCCACGAATGCTGGTTAACTATATACCTAGACAAAAGAAACGTTTTGTGCTTTCCTGGCAGGAGTAATCTATTTTTTTTTATTCGTTATTGTCTTAAATGAAACTGAAACTGAATGTGCGCTGAAATGGTAGGAACACTTCTACTCCTGCGAATGCTTTCCACTTGCAGTTATTTTGACAGCATCCGAAGCTTTATACTTCCGAATCATGCGACTAGACGGTCCCATGGTCGTCCAAAGTCTTGGTCTGATCTAGCGACATTGAATATGGATGATCTGAAACTTCTAAATATAAACAGTTCTTCTGCACTACGTAGCCACCATTTTCCACAGCAGAATTAACATGGGAAGTTTTGTTTTCCAAGATATCGGAGTCTTAACATACTGTTACGTACCTTCAATTTTACAAGGTGGATTGGGGATTGTTGATCCAGGAGCAACGCAGCTGACAACCAAGGTTTGGATCCCGTTCAATTTTTTCGTAACCGTCGTATATTCGGTGGTGGTAGTAAAGCCGATGAAGCCTCTTACTTCGGCTCCAACTGCTCGTCGGAATCCGTTGAAACTTGACTCAATAGATGGGGAAGGGTTGTCTTTCACAAAATCCCAGATGATTGCGACGGGTGGTACGTAATGTTGAGATCTGAAAGATTGAATAACTATTCTGATGCCTTTTCTTTTTTTACACTTTGGAAACAGCTTCTTGTTCTCATACAGTCGAATTGTTTCGACTCAAAGTCCAACTAGTCCGACTAGAACCGTCCATATTATTTGCAAGAATGTTTGGATGATGATACATTCTTGTTTTATAAAAAGTTAAAAATAAGACAGTGTTAATGGAGAAAAGAAATATTACCATAAGCAACCGATGGTAGCCTATTTTGAAAGCATTCAATCTTATCTATATTTGCCATTAAAATTGTACCTTACCTTACCTTTATCTATTTCAGTAGAACCAGGTGAAATGACGAAAAAGATTACAAAGCAGGAAGAAGGAAAAGAAATCTTCTCCCTATCTGGCTGAAATAATATTTTGAGAGCTTCCTGTAACTGATAATCATGGCTAACGGATTTCCAGAATCAGCAAAATTGCAATATAGTCCTTTTGGTAATACTTTTCACCAAGGATCAAATAACTAGGTTCACTCGTAAGCAGCGCTCCCAAGAGCTCGGGTCATAAAAGTGCTTTTGACACCTCGAAGTTTCTTGCGCTTTCTACTACGCAATGCGCAAAATGCAAATAATTCGTTATAGTATGAATTTGTGAAAACATTTCCATACTAAAAATTAATCGGAAATGATCTCTATTATACTGCTTGACCGCTTCAGACTGTTTTTGTGTACTAAATCATGGTTAAGTACATGTTTTGGGGGTAAATAATTAGCAACTTCAGCAAAGTAAATGAAAAGGTGTGTTTCTGGCCTAAAAAGTGTCATTTGTATGAAAAGGTGTCATTTTCAGGGGAAAATTTTCATGGTGTCACCCAGAGGCAAACAGTGTCGAAAAGATAAAAAAATGCCACACCTGGCAACACTGCTCGTAAGCAACAAAAACAATTGAATATTTTAAATGAGTAGTCGTATAATTGTTCCAGCTAAAGAAAAATCAAATACAATTGTGAAATTGGTACTTGGGAAAAAAACAGTCGTTTAAATACACTAGTATTTTGCTGTCGAAATGTCATAAGATTGTTTACAACTGAAGACAACCAAATAAAACTGTATGATAAAGATGGATGTAAAGTTCAACTTATTTTTTTTTCCAGGCTGGATGAACAACATAGGTGTTTACAGTTCAAAACGATTGGAACCAGTTGTATACTTGCAACTGCAAAAAGATAACTGTAAAAAAAAACACAAATGAAATCAACTGTATTAGGCTGTTAACAATTGATTACAATTAAAAACAGTTGGAATCAGTTGTTTAAATACAGCTGTAAAAAAAAGTTGGAAAAACCCAGCTGAAATCAACTGTATTAGGCTTTTAACAGTTTTTACAATCGAATTCATTTGTAAACAGTCGTTTTAAGCAGTCGTTACCAATCTAAACAGCTTAATTATTTCCATATGGGATCTGATACCATTTCTTTCCCTGAATCCCAAGTAGATAAAATCGAATGGTAAACTCAAAATTAGGATCAGAACTGAGTAGAAACAATAGACGGCAGCCCTTCTGGAACCATGGGAATTTTTTTTTGTTTCTATAAATTTTCTGTTCATCACTTTTGCAGATATTTTTAGTTAACTGGCACGCCTTGACCAGGCTATATCCAGCCTATCCCAGCGTGTCATTGCTATACAGATAAAACTAGGAGTTTGTGGTTTGGGTATACGAAGCCTTCAGAAAAAGACCGAAACTGATGAGTAGCCCATACGCGTTCTTTGATCTAGCTAAATAAATAATCATGTTTTTGGGATTTTTACTAAGAAGATATACGGTCTAGATGACTATGAAGAAGGACGCTATTGTTATTTAAAATCCAAGAAGTACTGTTATAAACTACTTTCACTTCTTCATTATCTTCCTACCGATATAAATTAACACGAGCTACAAACTGATCTCCATAGTGATAACTTTCATTCATTCTTCTTTGTAAATCCGCGAATGTAAAATCAATAAGAGTATGTCCGTCAATCCCATTACTTTGAACTGAAATGTTTCCAGTATACATGTCTGCACTTTCGCTAAAAGTCGTAAGTTGTTTTTCTTCTTCCGTTCAAAACAAATAATCAGGAAATATTTCTTCTTCTTTGAATTGTTTCTTATATATAAAGAGATTTGACTGTCTTTATTCTGATCAATCCTTTCTACTTGATTTCTTATGAATTTTCTATTTTTCTTTAAACATTCATCATGTTTATAATATTATTCTTATAGTTTTCTCTAACCCTGTTTATTACTTCATCTCAGTTTCTGGTAATCGATAGATTTTTTTTTTAGAAATCTTTTTAATTCACTTGTATCTTTTTATTTTATTTTGATTTTTCTAGTTTTATTTTTGTACTGGTGATATTATATTATTTTATTTCATCATCCAGAATTGTTCGTTATTTCGGTTCTGGTTTATGGTCTGATGGTCGATTCTTATTACGGATCCTTTCGTCTCTTCGTAAAATATTCTTATTAAGGTGATTTATAATACTATTTGTCACTTACTTTTTGTGGCACTTGGCCTTGCCCTTCGGCCAAGTGCCATATAGCGATTGTAATTTCTATCCGTCAGTCGGTCTGTTGGTCCCGGTTTTGCGAGTTCGGGCACTTCCAGATAACCTAGGACGATGAAACTTGGCAGGCGTATCAGGGTCCGGACCAGATTAAATTAGAAATAATCGCTTCCCCGGTCCGCCCTGTTTGAGGGCAGTGGAGGCAGGGGGAATCTGGAAAAATTAGGAAAAATTATATATTTTTAGCTTTCGAAGTGGTGATTGGATCTTAACGAAATTTGACATATGGAAGGACCTCGTGGAGGGACGGGGAAGCCAAAATTGAGGTATTTTTAACTTGCGAACGGGTGATTGGATCTTGATGAAAGTTGATATTTAGGATGACCTCCTGACTAAGACGTCCCACTTTAAATCTGGACCGGATCCGATGACACTGGGGGGGGGGGGGAGCTGGTGTAGGGTACTGGAAATCTTGGCAAACGCTTAGAGTGGAGGGATCGGGATGAAACTTCGTGGGAAGAAAAAGCACAAGTTCTAGATACGTCATTGACATAACCGGACCGGATCCAGGGACTGTGAGAGAGTTAAGGGAGGGCGGACTTCTAGTGACCCCGCGACTTAAGCGTACTTCCTGGTGTGCTAGGACGATGGAACTTGGCAGGTATGTCAGGGATCCGAACAGATTGAATGGAGAATAGTCATTTCTCCGGTCCGACCATCGTGGGGGGAGTGGATAGATGGGGAGTCCGGAATCAAGTGGAATGCATAACTTCTCAACGGGTGATCGGATTTGATTGAAACTTGTCAGTTAGAATAGTTCCAGATGTACTAAGAGAACGAAACTTTGCAGGCAGCATCTTGGGGGGAGCAGGGAAAGGAAATATGGAAATTGCTGCAAATTGTGACGAGTGGTCTGATTCGAGTGAAACTTAATGGGTAATAATTATCTATGACCTCGACATGTAAAACATGCGTTCGAATTGTATGCGACCATGGTTGGGGGAGTTGGGGTTGGAAACTTCTGACATGCACGAAAACCGAACGGATGGACCGAATGAGAAATAGATTCGATAATGCCGAGCTTTTGCGGCCTAGATTTGTTATTTTTAGTTCGGGCCGGATTCGGCCAAGGTAGGGGGGGGGAGGGGGTACTGAAAATTTGCAGACAAGCTATGCTCCGATTTCAGTAAAACTTCATGGAGGGGAAGAGGGGATTCAGAGGTCCAACGGTGGGTGGGGGGGTTACCGGAATTTTCCAAAAATGATCAGATTCGAGTGAGACTTGATATATGGTATATAAGCAGATGCTTTAGATGATCCATTTTTAAGTCCAACCAGATTCAACCACTGTAGGGGAAGATGGAGGGAGTACTGGAAATGGTGTAGCACGTCTAGGGGTCGAACGAGTGGATTTATTGGGCTGAAACTTTGAAGTTTGAACAGTCATGCCCATATGATGAACACAATACGATATTATGCCGGAACTGCTCAGAAGTGAGTGAAACTAAATATCCTATTTCTCTGTCCGAACTGCATTTTTTTTTATGGCGGGTGTACTTCGAGAGATCCTCATCTACTTTCCTGTACCGCCTCCTCTTAACAAGTGCCATATGAGCTCGTAGCTCTTGTTCTTAATTCCCTTTATTTTGAGATCATTGATTTTCGCATATATCCGTAATTCATTATACGCGTATTGCGGTAGCCTCTGTATAATCGATTCGTTGTTAGATTTAATCCTTTTAAAACGCCGAATCTTTTCTGTTATGTTCATCATTTATTAGGGAAATATTTTTATAAACGAATTTCTCTCGATTGGGAAAACTTAGATGTAAATAAAAGTACGGGTTTTCACTAGCCTTTAGTACTCTTGACGGGTTTTCCACATGCTTTACTACTCTTCGCGGGTTTTCCAAATGCTTCACTACTGTTCACGGGTTTCCCACTTGCTTCATTACTCTTCACGAAATCGTAATTTGATTACTACTCTTTTACGAAATTGTCATTTTGGTTAATGTTCTTCAACTGTTTTTGTTATAAATTTTTTTTTTTAATATGGAAGAATTCAAGAAAATGTATGTATATCGCCGAAGCGAAAAGTATTGCAATAATATTAGTCACTGCTTACTTTTATCCAATTCCTCTTTTCAACAAACATTTTAAGTGCATTTCTTCTATTACCTCTTACATCGTTAAGTCTGGGTTCTGTCATTATTGAAATAATTAAAAGCATTTAAGCATTGCTGATAGAAAAGCAGAATACAGAACTATTTATGATTTCTATACTGAGTTGTTTTCAATGCTAAAATTCGGACAACTAACAATCGATGAGGTAATTCAACGTGAGACTGATATGGAAAAATGTTTAAATTTTTTCCTCGCGAAAAATACATGAAACAAGTCCGTTTGAATGGTTAAAAATATTGTAATAAATCTAGAAAAAGTCAAGAGAAATTACCAAACACGTAGCTATTGCTTCTATGTAACACATTATTTCCTACGCTCCTTATCATACAGTTCCCGCCACCAATTTGTGACGTAATGTGCTACAATCTCATCTTAAATCGCAAACTTAGTGATTGGACAAGGACCCTGTGGCGCAGTGGTTTAGCGCTTGACCGAGCATTGATTCACCTCCATTCAGACCTTCGATTCCCACTGACCGCAGTTTCTGTTTGGTCGATCGTGGGGTGGTAACACAAGCTTGCTAGTTCCCCGTTCAGGGCCCCCCAGAATAAGGTCACATCACCACAAACACTACACCAATCGATGTGTATCAACGTGACACCTCGTAATTTTCAAAACTGGGGTGTGGTTTTTGCAAAAATATTTTATGAATTTTTCGACATGATTTAATCTTTTCCCATATATTTGTTAAAGGTGCTTGGTTTCTATTACCAAATATATATAAGCGATTTGTATTTTTGTTTAAGAAAATCATCCGCTAATAAATGGAGTCAATGAAGGAAGTCTTGAATACAATCAGAATATACAAATACAATTAGACAATAAAAGATGGAATCATTCGTATTCGGAAAGAAATATAACATAGTTGAAATGAGAATTGCTAAAACAAAAGACGGTGATAAGTTGGTTGCATTAACTAATCATAAAGAAAAATCGTGTGATTTGCTTATAACTCAAAAATACAATGCTATTGCTAACCGGTAACCGATTGTACGGAAAACAAGAACAATGAGACATATGTGGATTTAGAACTATTTACTCAGTGATTTTGTATATATATAATGTAGTAGTTTATAGGATACCATGTCAGTAGGTCATTGAGACTAAAGAGAAATATTTTTATTTCTTGATACCTTTATTTTTAATTGTGAAAATAAAATTTCTTTGAAAAGGCGGGTAATTTGATATGAAATATGTTAAAAGCTGGTTAAAACTAGTAATTTCATGTAATTTGGGTTGATTTTATTGGGGTGGTTTTGTTCAGAAACCGTTACTCTATACTACTCAAATACAACTGTAGAAAACAATTGCTTTTTCCAGTTGTATTGTAGGACCTAAAATACAATTGTAAAATTACAACTGTAAAAAAAAAAAAATCTAGTTGATTCTTGGTCCGAAAATGCCACTGTAAAAACACAACTAAACAAAATATTTTCCATTTTTATTACGGGATGTGCCTCTTAAACTTAAGTTATCTCATTGATAAAGGAATCAGAACTTATCCTTTGCTCCTTTCTAAGTAGTGATATTGGAAAGTTGGAAAACGGCAAAAATTGAAGTTTTGTATAAATGCAGATATAATTAATATTTTCGACGGCAATCGATAGCCCTTGATGAGCTGATCAACTTGTCTTACATTCGTATTTCAGTGCAAGAATTCCTGCTTGAGATACACGATTGTGAAAATTTATAGGGGTTGACAACTTCAATGATAGGGTGAACACTGAAACAAAAGGAGGCAGATCCCAATTAGGAGACAAAGGCTGTTAAACCATAATCATCTTCGGCAATAAGAGGTTTGCAGCTGTTACTGGTTGGTGTACCTATTATTTTTTTTCTGTGTGTTCGGTGCTGATGACAAATTGGTACTGTGTCTGTCAGGGGAGAGGGACTTAAAATATTAAATAACTATTTAATTTATTGCTTAAATTTTATTTTATGCTTTGCTTGCATCTTCTTTTTTACCCTTTTTAACGTTGACAAACTTATCGCGTATTAAAACTAATTTTTTTTTATTTCGGGAAATTCTTATGCCGGTTTTCGAAATACCAATCCAGTTCTTTTATTATTGATAATTATGATTTAAAAAACCCCATTGATATTTTGAATAAGAAATGGGAAACATTTTTTTCAAAAATTTATTCCGTAAAGCACACTTTGTCCGATGCGTTGCGTTGATTGTATTTTGGTTAAAGTGTTAGGTAGACTTCAGGCTAATTGTTTTTTAAATGACGTAGAGTTTTTATGAAAGTATATGGTCTAGTTATTAGTCTGTAGACCGATTGTATGAATTTTATTATATTTTTTTCTACTCGCCAGCTTTGGCGGATACAAATAAATGAATTGAATTGAATTGAAAGTTGTTGTTATTGTTTGTTTTGTTTTCTTTGCTTTCTTTTTTCATTTCTTTTTGTTTTTCCTTTTTCAGTTTTCTTCTCTTTTTTTAATAAGTATGTGAAAATTAAAGTAAAGTGAAGTTGTTATTTTTTACTGCCCCGACAGGCCCATTCGGGCTTTCCTGCAGTCAGGATTATCATCTACATGTATAAAGGATGTTAATAGGGTTAAAAAAGGTATGTTCATCTAGTTTAGCATGTAAAGTTGGTTTTTATAATAAAGAGTAATAAACTAAAAAAACAACAACTAAAAACATTAAACTCTGACCACTCTGTTTATGACAACGACAAAGGCAATAAGCTCTATCTTTGTACCTTCAGCTGCTCCTCATGTGATGTTAAGGACGTCAGATAGCTCTGCATCCTGAAGTTGGACGCAATGTTGTCGGTCTGACAGAAAACACCCTAGCATCCTCAAGATTATTGTTCTGGCTCCCATGGCTGATGCTTCGTCAATTACAATGGTGGGATCGGTGGTCGAGTACCTTCACAATTTATTTATTTATTTAACTTCGACTACGACTTCTAGAGCCATTACACATACAACACATAAAAACAACAACAAAATACATTTAAGATTGCGAGACTTCTACGCAACACGTGTAAAGTTCACGGTTCCAGACTAACCACACAGGCAACGTCAGTCTCATATTCAAAACAATTGAATATGAAGCTTTCAAACACCTTGGAGAACGTACAGGTCTTCGATATTGGTCGGAGGTCGTTTATTTGTTTTTATAACCCGCTGAACAGACAGAATAGCTGAGGACAAACAATGAAAAAGAACAAACAGCACTAAAGTTCACTATAGAAGAAGGGAAAGGCCGTGATGTGCTTGGAAGCTGAGATTCGATGTTGTGGAGAATTTGTTACTTAGGGCCGAAAGTTTCAGAGATATATCCGGAAGCTTGTAACGTGAAATCAGATGTCTGTTTTTGTACCAGGGCCGTAGGAAAAGGAGGAATTTTGCATATCGATCATAACTTGGTAATAACAAGCTTGCGGACTTCGGAGCCGTTTTCTTTGGGATTGGTGTGATGTATTCCTTTTTGAGCCTCTTTGGGAAAACTCCTTGGACTAGACATTGATTAACAACCGAAGTGCAATGAAAGTCTTCGCAAGTTCCTTTGAGCAAAGTTTGATGAAATGAGTGGGCAATTCCGCTTGGTAGGAGGCTTTGTTGGGGCCCAGCCTTGATAATATCTCCTCCATCTCGGTTGTTGCAATCACCGCTCGTCTATCGCTGGAAGTTGAGGAAGTTGTGATAGACCAGGGTGTTTGGAACACATCTTGGAAAACTCGGGTTGATCAACTTGGCTGATAGTCTCGCACCCTTCTCATCTCTGGGTTGTAAGATGGTCTCAATCCCCATCATGTTTTGAACTGTGTTATGAAATTCAATAATTGTAAAGCAAGTAAGAATCGGTTGCTAAAAGGGGGTCATGAGGGTTCTAGAAGCTTGTGCAAATTAGTGCACATTTTATTTGATCTCTATAAATCTGTGGGTAAGGAAATTCTACTCCATGGCACTATAACCTAGAATGAAACAACGGACAAAAATGATGTTATAAAACAAATGACATTGTTTCGTAATAATTAGTCGAGCTGCATCTGCATTTTGATCCTGAAAAGTTACGGATAGCTATACAGTACCAACTAGGTCTTCGAAGATAATGTTCCAAGTTTCTACCCGTCACGATGTCTACGATTGAAAAGGCTAAAGTTCAACTAGCTGACGGACATTTGACGGACATTTTTTTTTTATTTCATAAAAAAACATATAAATTAAACAAACAATTTACCATTAACGGCCACTCTTAAAACAAAATAATCCTTATTGTGGCCGTAATTTTAACCACCATGAATCCGCTGTATCATTCTTTCTTTACCGGGCTTAACTTATTTACAGGGCTTACCTTATTTACACTCTGAAAAAGTAAAATAGCTAGCTGTTAATCACGAAGCTCACCTACGTTCAAAATCCCATTCTTTCTAAAACACTCCGCAGTATTCTGACAATTTTGAAATTCTCCGATGAGACGCAGCGCTTTGTTTTGTAATATTTGGGTTCTTTTATAATTCACCAAGAAATTACTTGCCCTAAGAGAACAACCGTACATGATCTGAGGATGCACAATAGCACTGTATAACAGTTTGTCAACTGCTACCGGGGACACTTTTTTCAGCCTCATCATCACTCCCAATCCTCTTGCTGCTTTTGCCGATACTATTTTTCCAAGCTTCTTCCAAGAAAAGTTGCGATCAATAAAAAATCCGAGATATATACAAACAAACACCTGTGTTATGCTGACACCATTACATAGCACATTTTCAAGAAGTTCAGGCACACCAGTTCGACTAAACACCATAAAATTCGTTTTCTTGGATTTACTGCAAGAGAGCTTAGAGCCGAATAACATGAAGCCGTTTCAGGACCTGGTTTGCTTTTTGCACAAGCTCTTTCGAAGTCCGGGCGAACACTGTATCATCGGCGAAAGAGGTTAGAACTGAATCGTTTCGATAAAAATCGAAGGGTATCCACAGTCTCCTGACTTCTTGGCGTGTAAGTTTCAATCAGTAAATAATGAAATAATAGAGCCAGTTCTAACACCGAGGAAACCTTTTAGGCCTACAACAGATTTTTCCGATGAAGAATGTAGGACATGTAAGCTTAGTTAAATACAGTCATTGGAAGTGCTACGTGAAAACACAGCACCACATGAGAAAACAAGACTAATGGGTGTTTACAAGCTTATAAAATTTAAGAAGGAGGCGGCAACTAAGAGAGAGATGAAAGAAACCCTGGAATCATTTGTAAAATGGGACATGACATCATTCTGGAAAAGGGTGAGCGAAAAAAGACCAAACACGGGGAGGAACGCCCCCAACCCGACTACTTGGCTGTCGCATCTGGGACAAAGAAACACGAAGGGGCAGATCATGATATGAATATTTGGTAGGAAGAAGAATTTTCTAAAATTGATGATGAAATTAATTTGCCTATGTTTGAACATGATTATGATTTAACACAAAAGATATCAGAAAAAGAAATAAACGAGGCTCTTGATCGTATGGAAGGTGGGACGGCCCCGGGTACAGACCGTATCCCAGTTAAATTTTATACACGTTATGCCCCGCATTTCATAGCCATGTTTGTTTTCCTATTTAATAGTATCCTGGCGACTCGAATTTGGCCAGACGCATGGAAGACTTCTATCGTTCTACCTCTTTTCAAAAAATGGAAACCCCACGTCACATGGGGGTCTCCACAACTATAGACCGATTTCTGTAATACCATGCGTAAGCAAAATACTAGAGAAAATACTAGACTCGAGGCTAGCAAGATGGTTAAATCGGAATAAAATAATTAGAGAAAAACAGAGGGGGTTCAGAGAAGATCATAGCACGATAGACATGGTTTTTGTGCTGAAAGCGCTGATTGAGAAGCATTCCAAAGGCCAAGGTAAGTTATACGTAGCATTCTTAGACTTAGAGTTGACAGGATCCTTCTATTTGTAGAGATGATACGAGTAGGTCTGCCTAGGATATTTTTAAGCTTATTAGTGAATATGTATAGGGTGACAAAAGGTATTGTAAGAATAGTAGGCAAAGGTACATCATCACCTTTCGAAATTGGGAAAGGAGTAAAACAAGGTAGTTCCCTGTCCCCGAAAATGTTCTGTTTGTGGATCATTGGGCTCCAACGGTTAGTCTAGGGAATTTTGCTTTATCAGTGCTGCTTTTTGCTGATGACGCAGCGCTGTTCGCAAAGACACCCCAAGATCTTCAAAACCTCAAAACATCCTTAAAGAATATCTAGACAAAAAGAAAACTGAAGTCGTAATTTTTCTGGAAATACGAAAAAGCAAGACGACAACTGCGTCAAATTTTACTTCAATGGGATAGAGCTGCAGCAAAAACCAAGTTTTAAGTATCTAGGAATGATCCTCCCCAGTAAGGGGGGGAGGGGAGGGGTGGAAAGATCACATAAAAGAAATGGTAAAACGAGGGAAAGCAGTGACATCGGCGATTTTGAGAAATACCAGTGTTTCAGGCATAAAAAGCTCAAAATGCAAAAAGCAAATTTTTGTGACTAAAGTCCTTCCTACAATCCATTACGGTGCAGAACTTTGGGGTTTCGAAGCGGCAGCGCAATTAGAATCGCTTCAGTTGCAGCCCTATATGAGAACTCTTGGAGTGCACATTACCACTCCTACACAGGCTCTGAAAAGAGACCTTGGAGTATTTTCGTGAAGGAAGTACAGGTTAGTCCAGATTATAAGTCTTGGATCAAGATATATCAGTTACCAGATGAAAGGCTGCTGAAACGTGCGTCTTTAGTTTTGTTACAAGAAAGGAGAGCAAGATCGTGGCCGCTGCAAGCAAAAGCTCTCCTAGACCACGCAGCATTATCTTATGCATGGAATGAGGGCTTAGGCCCGACACAAGATCAGGTAGACATTGTAAGGAAGTATGAAAAGACAATTGAAGATCAAGAAATCCGAGATTGGCACATTAGACTCCAAACTTCAGAAATTCTCAAGTTTTATGCTGAAATAAAAGAGGTGTTTGGTTTCGAATATTGTTTGAATCTAGGACTAAAGCCTGCTACATTAAAAACTTGGTTCCAGCTCCGATCTAACAGTCTACCGATCCTTAGTAAAAATAAACTTTTCAATAGGAGGAAAGCTGGCTTGGGAGAGACTTCCATTTGCCCTCTTTGCAAGTGGCAGGAGGAGGATTTGAACTACTTCCTCTTAGAGTGCCAAGAGCTTCCGCATTTGAGAGTAACATTTGTTGGGGGTGGCTTGGTATCGTAGAGGCTTGTAAATATTTGACTAAAGGATTCAGTCTCAGGAATGAAAGTTTAGCTTAGATTGAGTAGAATAGTATTCTAGAGGCGTAATTGTTTATTTGTAAAGTGAAAAGTGTATAAAATCTTGTATGGCCTTTTGGCTCAATAAACAAGCGTTATTATTACTATTATTATACCAAGAAGAGTAACGGGCCAAGGACTGACCCTTGGGGAACACCACAATTTATAGGCATAGCTGCACTAGATATGTCACTCATCACCACCTTCATTGATCTTCCCCACAGGTAAGACCGAAATCAACTTAATGCCGTATCCTTAATTCCAAGATTCCGCAGCCTTTTCAGTAAAATTTCAAAATCCACAGTGTCAAACGCCTTCTTCAAATCAACTAAAATAGTTAGAGGAATCAAATTATTTTCAAACGCACTATTTACACAATTTAAAAGGTGATGAACGGCATGCACTGTAGAATGACCTTTTTCTAAAACCATACTGCGAATCAGACAAAAATCCAAGCGAATTCATGTACTCGTATATTTTTGTAGACACTACTTTTTCATAAATTTGGAAAAATGTTGGAAATGTCTCTTTTATCACCTCCTTTATGTATGGTATAACTTTTGCCCGCTTTAGTTCGTCAGGAAACACACCTTTTTGAATATAGAAATTGACTAGATATAAGATTACAGGTAAGAGATTCGCAGCAACTGCTTTAAAAGCTTTGATGTTTAGGCCATCAACACCAGCTGCATTGGATTTGATCGATTGCACTGCTTGGGTAATGTCATCCATAGTACATTCAGTAAACTGAAATGAGTGGTGAAGACCACGGTCATCGTCAAACTCCTCAGGTTCTAGCTGTCCGCTCTCATCTTTTGCCTCTTGGTTTATTTGCGATCCTATTTTGGTAAAAAACTTACAAAACTCTTCACTGACTTCTTGCCTCCCACTCACAGTTCTTTCACCTACAGCTAACTGTTCAGTTGATGCTGAATCCTTGCCATTACCGAGAACACTTTTAATAGTCAGCCAAGTCCCTCTAATGTCTCCTTTCTGCGATTCTAATTTCTCTCCGAAATACTCTCTCATAGCCGTTCGCCGTGAAGAGGTCACCTTATTTCTTGCCTTTCTGTATTCTTCCCAACTGTCATTATTCTCAGAATTGAGATAGCCTGAGAATAGCTGGTCTCTCTTCTCCATCATTTCCAGTATCTCTTCCGTAATCCATGGCTTCCGCGGTTGGTTTTTCTTCTTAGTTGCAGTTTTTAATAGGCAACATTGATCGTAGATGGGTGACAAAATACTCATAAATTTATCAAAAGCAGCTGAGGGATCTTCTTTCTCTGCCGTAACTTCTTGCCATGATACTATGCTGATTTCTTCTTTAAATTTCCTGAGATTTCAGCTTTCATCATTGTGAATTGAAGCTTAGTGTTAGTTTTCTGTTTACAACCAAACCTTTTAATGGTGCAAAATACTGGTAGATGGTCAGACCCAGGGTGTAAGACAACGTGTTCAATCAGGTCAATCAGGGTTGCCCAATGATCTGTTATCCTAGTTGGGATTGAAACTGCGGGATAAATGTTATGTGAAAGCATTGAAAGCACATGTGAAAGCAAACTCAATTTGGCCTTCTGCTTCTGCAGTTTCGTTTTCTTGTTGTACTTTTAAACGCTGACGGATAGTCTTTGATCATTAGATTACGGATTATGTCATAAGTTTTCTTGAAGAATCTTTTTTTACTAGATTATACAGCTACGAAATCTTCAGTGGGTTGACAGCTTCAGTCCTTTATCGACTGCAAAGTGAGGAAAGAGAGCAACCACATTGGTTGGCAAAGCCAATCATAGCTTGCTGCAACGCTTTACTTTGCCCAGGTCTTGCTAAATTTGTAGTTGGAAAGACCACACAATTTCAGTTTTGCTCGACACCAGGCAAACAGCTTTAAAGAATAGAAAATAAATTTCAGATGAGATTCAGCAGGTATTTGCCCCTAAATCGAATCGTTCATCTCCCTAAGAAATATCTTTGGTCTACAGAATTCCCGGTTTTGTTCGGATCCACGGCAGACTACTTGTCCGGCAAGAAGATCAAAACGAAAGTTAGGATGCGCACTTCAAGGGCACTGATTTTTTAAAGGAAATCCCTCCTGCAGAAATGAGCATGGGACCTTGGGGATCAGATAACTATATCGTTTGAAAATCAAAGTTTGTGCTTTGCGGTTAAGATAAGAACTTTAGGGAATTTTCTTAGGGAGACTCGTTAGGCAAAAAATAAAAATGTGTCCTTTGAGCTCATACAAAATGTATAGCCTTTGGTAAAAATTCTTCATTTCACTTTGCGGTTACGATGGGCACTTTAAGGGTGTTAAAATTCATTTGCAGCCAAAAACTCGTCAGGTGGATCATGGGTCCTTGGGTATCACCAAAATGTGTCACTTGCTCAAAACTATTTTTTGCCTTTGCGGTTATAACGTGTACTTTCAGAGGTCGAATCGAGGAACTGACTGTTTCCAAGTTAATTGGGTCTAGTTCTTTATTGGCATGCCAAGTTTCATCGGCCTAGCCCACCTGGTAGTACCATAACTCTGGATAACCAGGATTCTGCCCCCCCCCCCTATAGTTCCGGGTCCCAGTCTGGTTTCGTATATGATTTATCTAGGACGTTTAATTGTTACAACACCAAGTTTCGTCTACCCCCCCCCCCCCTCGCCACATACATTCATTGGAACCAGTCGGGACACAGATTCATCGGATCCAGTCAGGACTTGAAATTGACATCTGAGACCCGAGGTCTTTCCAAATACTCAAGTTCATTAATATCCAGACACCCGTTGGAAAATTATTTATGCATAATTAATTATGCATAATTCTCGAGCTGGTGACCAGTCTTGATGAGACTGGGAAGAATATATGGCTGTGATATTTCTCGTTTTTGCCAAAAGTGTTTTGCTTACAAATGAATTTCTAGTACCCTTAAAGTGTGTAAGCTATCGTGACCACAAAGTGAAAAAAAATCTTGACCAAAAGATATATTTTAATGATCCCTTAGGGCCCATGATCATTTGCGCCTCAAGTGCTTTTCTTACAACTAAATTTCTGGCCCCCTTAAAGTGCGTATTAGTCCGACCGCTAGCTCGTCAAAATACGCTTAGTTTCGAAAACACCCGACCCAAAAGGTACAGTCAGTCTGACGATACCATTTTTTAGGCCAGAAAATCATGATTCAGAATATGCTTGGAACGGTGGTATCCGACGCTGGCTTAACTCCTAAAAACACTTTTTTTTTTCGTTTATACTTGCTTTTTGGGAGTGTTAGGCCCCTTCTCGAAAAGTACCTGTTTTAGTTGAGAATTGCTCACTAGGTAGTGTGCACAAGCGAGAATCGCCGCTAACCCTACAGAGAAAAAACGGAAGAGGAGAAAAAATTGCGAAACAAACATACAGAAAAAGCAACTTAAAGATTTGTTTCGATCAGTTGAAAGTTATAATTTGACGAATACGATTATTTTTTACTTTATATAGCTTCATCGCTATTTGGCAATGTGCCACGATTTGTGCTTATGTTTAAAATAAATCAATCAATCAATCAAATCAAAATCAATCAGATCAGACTTTCTTGCTACTTACTCAGGGAACTTAGCGCGGTAAAAGATAAAATATTTGATTTCTGATTATTAACAGTGGAAATAATGTAGCCGAACTTGGCATAATAAGATGGTTTTACCCATGTGTGCAGCTCAGTCTCTCTGGTATGTTTATTATGTGCACAGTTACTTTAATGTGAACAATGCAGGTTCGGGGTAAATGGTAGAACTTGTAAAAAGAACCTAATGTTAAACCAATACCGACGCCCGATAAAACAATACAGCATTTGATTTCTTCTGTGTTTTGCCCGACTGGACTGTACAAAAGTGTAAAAATAACCTGTTGTACTGACAAGACTTGGACTTAACGGGTGCACCCGACAAAGTTTGCACAATTTAATTTCTTACGTACAGGAGGGGTACTTGATCTCGTTTTTGCACTACCTCGATTGTTGCCGCGAAAATGTTCGTGTGGGGCAGGTGCTCTGTCGACTCGGAATTAGAATGGAATTAGAATTTGATTTTGTGAAGCAGTGTTGGCAAAGTTTGAGATTTATGTATCCCATTTAACTGGTCTTTTTGTGCTTTAGATATTTCTTGTGACATTTCAATACATGAGCATATTATTTGATGGAATTGTAATCCCTGTAGTCGTCGATTCATTCCAGCTGATTATTAAGCAACCGACTCGCATCACATCCTTCAGCAACGAGTGGCTATCCCTGGCACACGTAAGCAGCGGGTTCAATTTGGTTAGAATAAAATTTTCTGACGACAGTAGCCCACTATGCCAGATGATGGGACTAGTTACTGAGGAGAAGAATGACTTATCAGGTTTCAGGTCTACTTTATTTATTAACGGTATATATCATTTGGTCGGAATCCACTTCTCAACCTAATGTGTTTGATAGCTATACTCATTGCATTGTCGAGAAGAAATAGTGGAATAGCATCAGGCTTCATTTCTACTTTAAGCCACCCTTTCCGGAATTTATTCCTGGCATATTCGGGATCAGCGGACTCGATTTGGTCGGAATCCATCTTTCAACCTTCTGTGTTTGAGAGCGATACTTCTTATTGAGAGGAAATAATGGAACAGCATCGGGCTTCATTTCTACTTCAAGCCATCGTTTCCTGAACCAGTTCCCGGCATATTCGGAATCAGCGTGTTCGATTTGGTCGGGATCCACTTTTAAACCTACTGTACCTTTTGGGTTAGGGGGGTGTCACATTTTCAGGACCTGGCGGTCGGACTATATCATAACTACGAAGTGTAAAAAAATATTATTAACCATGCGATAGGTTTTCACAATCTCAATTCAATTCAATTCAATTCAATTTGTTTGTAACACGCGAAGTCTACAAGCCGAATATTTGTGATCTTTTTTGACCCATGACCCATGATCTTTTTTGCCTCAAGGGTTTTTCTTCCAAGGGATATTCTCCGCAAAGTGGAAAAAATCTTTTTGACTAAACGATACATTTTCGTAATCCCGAAGGACACATTATTAGTTGTGCCTTGAGGGTATTTCTTACGGTACGGAGGAACTCCTAGCCCCCTTAAAGTGCACATGATCACAGCAGAGTGCAACAAAATTTTCAACTTAACGACACTTTTTCACGATCCCCAAGGGCCTACATTCGTTCCTCAAGGGTTTTGCTTACAAAGGATTACATTAAACCAGTTAACAGGCTCCCACAGTCATACTCTGACCCAATTTTAAAAGTGTCATATGAGATAAGTATCCCTTGAACCCAAGCTGACTAAGAAACATATTGCAGGTCTGTTTCCTTCCCCGACGTTGATCCTGGACACTAACAGCCTGACGAGGAACCTAGCGAAGAAGGGCCGAAATATCGCTGCTAAAGCATCGTAGCTGACACATCCTTTTTATGCATTATTTGAATGTATGCCATATGAGCTTCTAGCTCCTGTTTCAATGCTGACGGATGGCTCACAATCATTTGATTACGTAATGTGACTTCAGTTTTATGGAAAAAAATCGAAGCAAAATGTTGCTCTAGCAACACTTTAATCTTCAAAGTCAAACAAAGGTTGCTGTAACACTGAATGTTGCCCAAGCAGCGTATATCCAGTGGATTTTCAATATTTTAGCACACCTAATGTAGAACTTCTAAATATAACTGGTTTTCCCTTATCACCATTTCTTTAAGGTGAGACTTTCAGTCCAATTCCCTTTTCCATTACGACGGATAAAACAAATTCTTGAACTGAGAACTGATCTTTAGTTCTACCTAAATTGAAAACTACAGCTTATGTCTTCTTAACAGATAAACTCAATTTTTTTAGATCCAAATACTCTTCCGGCAGATTTAATAGAGCCAGATGATTAAACTCCGATTTAGCAACAAGCACCTTGTCGTCTGAAACAAGACCAAAGGTGTCGATGGGATCCCAAAAATCTAATACTTGATCCAGACAATTGGGTCTTGTCTTCGCCAGATCCAGTCTTTGCCAGGCTAATCATTAGAGAAAGCCAAATTCAGATATACCTCGATAAGTCATATCTATTTTGACGACACTGACCGAAACTTCCTGCTTCACTTCTGCCAAGTTTCCATTTTCGCCCGAATTCCAATCAAACTACTTGTCCAGCAAAAAAAGGAAATTCAGAATCGAATTTAGCGTACAGTATCCAATCAGTAACATCTAACCAATTTAAAATAAAACTTTAGCTTCTAAAAAAACGGTTACAACTGGATTCCGGACGAATTATATGTCTGGTTAAAAAAGATCGTCAACTGAGCGTCTCTTCTTACCCCTGAATCTGTCATCTGATCAACTTCACATAAAACTTATTACTTTTAACAAATTTTCCGGTTTTGGCCGGATTCCGGGCGAACTAGTTGTCCGGGTCGAAAATGCTTTTCAAATACGTATTCAGCTTGTCTACTTACCCCTAAATAGAACATTTAATCAACTTCAAATCAAACTTTTACTTTTTACCAGCTTTCCGATTTTTCCGGGATTCCGGACATGCTACTCGTCCGACGAGAAACACGTTCCTTGTTCCGACAAGACTTTGTCAATTCATGGGTTTGTTGTGATCTTTTTAAGCAAGACCCTTGAAATAAGAATGATCACGGACCCTTGGAAATCACGTAAATAAATTTAAATCTAATTGGTAAACAATATTTTATTTTTGCAATTGGCAGTGATGATGCGCAATTTAAGGTGCTCAAAATTCAGGTCTAACTAAAACTCTTAACTAAACAGCCCCAAACTAAAAGCCTATCTTGTCAAGTCACATCTGGAAGTACCATAAATTGCGATCATCGGAATTCCGGACCCCCCCTCCCCTTCCCTCTAACTCCACCCAGAGTGCCCGAATCCGGTCCGCTTCTGTCACCGATGTATCTAGGGCTTATGCTTGTTCTTAGCGCCGGCCACCAAGTGCCATCCCAATCGCTATAAGCTACTTGAACCGTCTCACAGTATTTTTGGTCTCCTCCCGACTCCCCCGACGTTGATTGGATCCTGTCCGCACTTAAAAAGGGACTTCTAAGATATGAGTAATTTCTGAATATCTAGTTTCATAAAGATCCGTTCACCGTTCAAAAGTTGGACATACCTTAAGATTCGGAATTTCCAGTCCACCCACTCCCCCACGATGGTTAAATCAAAGAAACGACTGTTCTTAATTTAAAACAGTCGAGTCTCTAATACACCTGCCAAGGTTCATTGTTTTAGCACATGTGTAAGCGTCTTCACTCGGGATCACCAGAATTTCGGAATCCTCCGTCTAACTCAACGCATAGTACCCAGATCCAATCCGGTTTGTCAACTGTTTATATGGGGCATTTGCTTGTCCTACCCACCAAGTTTCATCCCAATCCGTCCACTCTGAACATGTCATACGTTTTGACTCTTTCCAAGTTAGTTTGGTGGGACCCTTAAGATATGCCTGCCAAGTTTCATCGTCCTTGCACTTCTATAAGTACCATAACCTTAGAACAGTGGCCTGACAGACCGACCGACCGACGGAAAGACCGACAGACCGAAAAGTGATCGATATATGACACTTGAGCGAAGTTGCAAGTGACATAAAAACGAACAGAAAGATAAACTAACGGAAAGTTACAAGACTTACAGGTAGCCTATCTCGTCAAATAGAGTCTGAGATCCCAATAACTGTCAATCTCGATCTACACTCAATATTGGTAGAATAACGAAAATCAGCAAACGACCGAGAATGAATTGCAAGTAATCATCATATTCCATAGCAGTGTGAAACATTCGGTTAAGTATTCTTGGTCAATGAAAAGAAAAATCACCTAGATTCCTAAGTGGAAATTACAGAAGAGAATATGCAAATATTATAAGTTGGTGTATATATATACCATCAATAAAATCGGAAATTTACATTCCAGTAACATGAAACATAAAATAAATTGTTTTCATAGTGATATGGGGAGAAAAAAAAGGCCTACTTCTTCTTCCTGCAAGACTTGACATCCAAGATTTCATAACACGTTTCCCTCACACTGGTCGTTATAGTTGAAACTACCGACTTCTTTATAGTAAACAGTGCGTTTCCATAAAAGAATCTCTCCTGAGCCTCAACCGAACAGAAAAACAGACAAACAAACGCGAAGTATTTCATACTGGCCGATAGTTTATACTGACACCCTCCTTCCCCCATTCCGTGCCTTTTTATACGAATCAGAATCTGGAAAAACCGGTACGGCCGCTTCAGATTGGCATATTTACTGTGCCTAAAACGACAAGTCAATCAGGTAGGCTTTTGGCTATTATGTTGAAGAGATGGTTGGATAACAACATAATTAAGAGGGAAGAACAGGGGGATTTCGAAGGAGTTATAGTACAATTAATAGAGATCTAGTTTTGAAGGCTTTGATAGAAATATCTGCGAAGGGAAAATATAGTTTGTTTGAGGTGTTTTCCGACCTAAGAAAAGCGTTCGATAGTAGATAGATTGTTGTTGCTAAGAGTATTGATATAAATACAGATTGTTTTTCGCTAAATTAATTGCAGGCATCTAAAATTCTACTAAGGGGGTAGTACAAATAACAGGGGGTAGGGATTCTCGAGAGTATTTGAAGTAAGATAGGTTTGATGATAAAGCTGAGCTTTTGGGATCCCAAAATGTAAGTGGAGCGATACCTATGACATCGCAAAAGCTGTCCGTCTGTCCGTCCGTCTGTCCACCTGTAAGCACGATAACTCTCGAAGGGAATGAGATATTTTGATGAAACTTGGTGTGAGGATTCGTTGTGTCGTCGGACCAGTCAAGTTCGTAGATGGGCTTTGTAGCCCTACATTTAGGGGTGGGGGGGGGTTCAAGTTAAGGGGCAAACAAAATATTTTGAAACAGCTAATTTGATAGTCGATTATGAAGTAAGAAGACATGCTGAACACGATGGCGAAAACCATTTTGTCATCAGACAAATAGTTCGCCCGGAATCCGGCCAAAACCGGAAAGTTTGTTAAAAGTAAAAGTTTTATTTGAAGTTGATAAAATGTTAGGAAGGCATGCTGAGGACGATGGTTAAAACCGTTTTCTCGACGGACAAGTAGTTCGCCCGGAATCTGGCCCAAACCGGAAAGTTTGTTAAAATTAAAAGTTTTATTTTGAGTTGATTAGATATTCGATTTAGGCAAGAAGACATGCTGAACACTTATGTGAAAACAGTTTTCTACCCGGGCATGTAGTTCGCCCGGATCCGGCCAAAACCGGAAATCTGTTAGAAGCTTAAGTTTTATTTCTAGTTGATTAGATAACCGGATTAAGGGAAAGAAGAGATGCTGAATCCGTGTTTGATGATCATTTTTACCCGGAAATATAATTTGACCAGAAACCGGCTGGAGTCGGAAAATTTGTTATAAGTTAAATTTTTATTTGAGTTGATTAGATGTTCATTATTGGGGAAAGAAGATACCCTGAGTTCGTTTTTGAGCTTTCTTTTTTCGCCGGACAAGTGGTTCTGGAGTTCGGCCGAAACCAGGAAATTGGCAGAAGTGGCAGGAAGTTTTCGACAAAACAGATATGACTTATAGGGGTAAATACACATGCTGAATCCATATCTGAACTTGTTTTTCTCAGATGATTAGCTATTTGGCCTTAATCTGTTTCTGAATTTAATTGAAACAATGTTCAAGGAGTCTGGCGATGACTGAATGTTGAATACAGATCTTCAGTTAGACACATATATGGGACTTCAGGAATATATTCCTTGGATCAACTTCATGCAATTTCTATTTCTAATATTTGCCATGATTATCTATACAATAGTTTACCTTCAAATTTCTCTAGTATTTTTCCAACTAATTCCCAATTTCATAATTATCCAACCACTCATCGTTCAGATTTTTCGTGCGAATTTCGCCCTACGTCAAGAGCGAGTTTCAGCATCCGTCACACTGGGCCAAAAATCTGGAACTCAATTCCAGTATCAGTGCGAGAATGTAGCAATAAGCGACAGTTTCTAAAATTACTGAAAAAAAAATTTAACGACCTGTAGTTGAGCAATTTCTTTTGTTTTTGTTCTCTTTTTGTTGATGTCAAAATGTAGTTAGAAGACGGCTTTTTATTTTATTTTCGTTGTGCAACATTGTCAGTGCTAAAGTATGCCACCAGGCATGTGCACTGGTCCGTGATTTTTATCCATGTTTGTTGTAATTAAATACTACTACTACTACTACTACTACTGGATCAGATGTTGAATTTTTGGGATCCCATCGAAACCTTTGGCCATGTTACAATATATTGAGCGTCAAATTGTACTGGTGTACTTCAAGTAATACTAAGAACACTTTTCTGATCTTTAGAAACTCGAAAAACTGTACGAGCGTGGCAGCACCGCGCGCTGCAGTGATAAGAACCTCTCGGGTTCCTATTTGAACAGGCGTTTGTATTAAGACGTAAACATCGCTTATAGCGTTTCTTAGCTTATTACACCTATTTGGACAATGCTTATAGGACATGATGCTCAACCGCGAAAGAATCACATATCTTCAGTAATTGACTAAAACCAAACAGACCGTGCACTAATACTACTAGGTCATTCGCAAAAAGTATGTGGCTGAAACACTTACCCCCACAATCACTACCGAAACTAGACGACGATAGACGGGTTGAAAGACTACACTGCATATAGCCCGGGAGCCAGACCCCTGAAATGTGACGACTAGGTGATCAGAAAGGCACAGCAGTTTGACTTCATACTTCACCAGAATTTACTTTGAATGCTGAGCTTCACATTGCCATCAAGTTCCAACTGTTCGGTGAAGCCACATAGAATTTTTTGGAAAAATATAGGCTAAAAATGCATGAGAAAGTGTATATTTGCAAAATGGCGATGCTAAAATTTGGCGTAGAACTCAAGTATCAGCTTTATTTTTCTACCAAATCTTAACTACGTCGTCATATGCTAACTACTTATTCATAGGCCTAAATTTGTTTCTGAAAAAGTATTCTGCGAGACAGGTTTCTATGCCAAATTTTAACTCCGATTCCAATAACGGTAGTGTTGGTTTGGCCATCGTGTGTCAAATGTAGTTGATATAAGCGGTTTAATTTGCTATAAGGTCTAATATTCTTGCAAACATACATGATTTTAAGAAAAAACGACTGTTTTGACGAAAAATCAACCATTTTTCAGAAAAACGACTGCTTTCATGAAAAAAATCAACTGTTTTGACGAAAAATCGTGGCGCTTCGCGCCAACTCGGTTATTTTTTTTACCGACTGGCCGACAGCATTGGGGGGAGGGGCCTCCTCCCCCCCCCCAGCCGTGACGCCCCTGGTCCTAAGAGTAATTGAAAATAGCAAAACAAACTTGGATAAACGTACACAAAGAATAACGTGTCATTGTTTTTTTACGATTGCGCAAAGCGGCCAAAAAATAATTAATCTGAGAGGGGTTTTATGAGGGGTGTATTGAGGTAGGTAGTGACTTTCACAGATTGGGGATGGGTTCGTTTGGTGGAAATTGAGCAAAAACTAGGTTTATGCGTTTAGTCTTTGCTTATAAAAACTCTATGCTGTTTTTCGACTCATTTACTGATTGTTTCATCCGCTCCATGTCGTGAGCAAGTCTTTCATCTGTCGACTTCCGGTACTGCATATGTCGCTGCACTTAGTTCATTTGCAAACGAATTGACTAAATGTGGTTCTGACAGTGGAGGGACCAAATCCAGTTTAAAGTTTATTTCCTCGAGATACTGTCGTGATGTGTCAGACATTTTTTCTTATGTGCTGACAGTCACTAGGAACAGGCCGATCGGCACCTTTCCCGGGGTGCGCGCTCCTACATGGACACGACGCTACGTAGACACGTCAGTTAAATGGAAAAAATCTGACGTACATGAACTCGACACTACGTGGAAAACAAGACCAAAGGTTTCGATGGGATCCCAAAAATCTAAAACTTGATCCAGACAACTGCGAATGAACTACCATACTTGTCTAGAAAAAAAGGAAGTTCAGAAGCGAATTCAGCGTATCTCCTTATCCGTATAAAGAACATCTAATCAACTTCAAGTAAAACTTCTTATAAAAAAAAATCCGGTTTAAACCGGATTCCGAGCAAACTATATCCCGGTAAAATAAAGGTTGTCATATACAGATTCAGCGTGTCTTCTTACCCCTCAATCTGTCATTTAATCAACTTCAAATAAAACTTTTGATTTTAACAAATTTTCCGGTTTCGGCCTGATTCCGGGCGAACAAGTTGTCCGGGTAGAAAATACTTTTCAAATAAGTGTTCAGCGTGTCTTCTTACACCTAAATTGAGCGCCTAATTAACTTCCGACAAAACTTTTACTTTTAACAAACTTTCCGGTTTTCGCCGAATTCCAGGCGAACCTCTTGCCCTGCGAGAAAATGGTTTTCACCATCGTGTTCAGCATGTCTTTCTAGCCCTAAATCGAACATCTAATCAACTTCAAACAAAACTTTTACTTTTAAAAGACTTTCCGGTTTTGGCCAGATTCCGGGCTAACTACTTGTCCGACAAAAACAATGGTTTTCACCATCGTGTTCAGCATGTCTTCTTACCCCTAAATCGAACATCTAATCAACTTCAAATAGAACTTACTTTTAAAAGACTTTCCGGTTTTGTCCGGACTCTGGACTAACTACTTGTCTGGCGAAAAAATGGTTTTCACCATCCTGTTCAGCATGTCTTCTAAACTGTATATCGAATATCTAATCAGCTTCAAATACAACTTTTACTTCTAACAAATTTTCCGGTTGTGGCTGGATTCCGAACGAACTACTTGTCCGATGACAAAATGGTTTGCACCATCGTGTTCAGCATCTCTTATTACCTCACAATTGACTATCACATCATCTGTATAAAAATATCTCATTCGCCCCTTAATTTAACTCCCCCCCCCCCTAAATGTAACACTACAGAGCCCATCCATGAACTCGACCTTACTCTTGACTCAAAGAGTCCTCACACCAAGTTTCATAAAAATATCTCATTCCCTTCGAGAGTTATAGTGCTCACAGTCGGACAGACCGACGGACGGACGGACAGACGGACAACTTTTGCAATGTCATAGGTATTCCTCCACTTACGTTTTGGGATCCCAATCATAGGTATCCCTCCACTTCCCAATCATAGGTATCCCTCCACTTACGTTTTGGGATCCCAAAAACCGACACTACTTGGACACGACAGTACTTCTAACGACACTGCGTAGACACGACGGTACATTGAATAATACTAAGTAAGTAAGTAAGTAATTTATTTATAACCCGCCGTTTTCAGAAAGCGGAGTAAATGAAGAAAGTAAATAAAACACATAAACATACACAAAAAGACACTTAATTTCAATCGTCGGCCAGGAAGCAGTGTAGAAGGTCGTGCGCTGGTTGGGTTCTGTTGTCAATGATTTTTGATAGCGAAGAAGAAACATCCAAAAGGGTAACACTTGCATCTTGAATTATGAACTTCTCCGTCAAAGTATGGTTATGGCATAATTTCGACAAGTGGAGCAGGTGCTTTGCATATTTAAAATAACATGATCTCATCTTTTTTATCTCCTTCTTTCGCAGAACATGAGTGACACCAGAACGAAATAGTATAGAAGGAGCGCAGAAGGTGCTGTACAATTTTCCCAAAGCTTTACGATTATAGCGCCCCCGGTTGGGGACGATGCGCGCATAGGCGGTACGGATTGATCTAGAAACTTCTTGAACAACCGAAGAGCAAAATTTTGACAACGAGGATTTGTATGTTATGCCAAGCCATCGTAGAGATTCTGTTGATCTGACGACGAACGATCCAAGAGAGATAGAAGCTTTAGCATTCAAACGATTTGACGAAGGGTTGAAATGCAGGTACTCACATTTTGAGAGGTTAACTTCAAGACCGATTTTGAGAAGTTCCGACGACAGCTTACAGACATTTTTGGTGAGTGTGGATCGGGTACGGCTTACTAAGAGCAAGTCGTCCGCGTAAGCTATGTAGCTGAAGGCGTGGTCTTTATAAAAGTAAGCAGGATGCAAAGAATCAAGACAAGAAGATATGGCCGATTTGAAGATGTAGGGAGATAAGACTCCCCCTTGACGAACACCAGTTCGGACTGGAATAATCTCTGACAAGCTACCTTGCCATTTGAACCTTACTGAAGAATGACCATACCAAAATTTTAACAGATAGACAACAGACAGATTCACGCCAGAAGTAATGAGAGAAAATAGGGCCTGAGAGTGCGTTATATTGTCAAAAGCACCAGCTATATCTATAGAACATATATGTATAGCAGACTTGTCGCGGGTAGCCTGTTTCATCATTTTTGTCAATCTGTGATGAGCGTGCGCACAACTGGCGCTCGAACGGAATCCAAACTGCATTGAACCAAAGCGACATTTTTCAACTATTTCTGGAAGAAGGACGTATTCCAGGATTTTGCTTATGGTACAAGAAACTGTAATTGGCCGATAGCTTTTGCAAAGGTCCGCGTCTTTCCCTCGCTTAATGACCGATGTTATAGTACCCAAGAGGAAACTATTCGGAACCAAACCCTGGCATAAACAAATTTGAAATAGCAGCTGAAGGTGTTGTGTTAAAGCTGGACACTCAATTTTGAAAAAATCGGCACTAAGGCCATCAGAATCTATAGAACCAGTTCTTCTTAATTTTCGGAAAGCAATTTCGATGGAAGAACAGTAACGGGAAGAACAGAAGGTTGAAATATCTTCCTTGGTAGGTATTTAAGAAGTAAATTTTCAAAGTGCTGCTGAATCTGGTTTTTGCAACCACTGAATAGACCACTGTAGTGGCTGGTCCAGTCAGCCATCGTTAGCGTGGAAGGAGGTACAGCTGAACCTTTATCTGTACGAAGGACCTTTTGCCACGCTTTTTTGTCAGTGGGAGCATCCAAGCCATTCAAACGAGCATTTTTAAGTGAAGATTTGTATTCACGCTTCGTTTTAGCTTTTAGATTAAAGACAGTACCATTCCCTGGACGTCCACAAGCAATCCAGATTTTTAGCCAAAATTTTGCCGTGTTTTTTCCTTCTTAACTTCAGGACTGACTTTCCAAATAGGTTTCCTTGTACCAACTCGAATTCTCTCAGTCGGTACAGCAGTATCGGCTGCCAATTTCAAGCAATGGACAAGCTCGCTATAATAACAATTAATATCAACGGACGAAGTAGTAGCTGCTATACCAGTCTGAAGAAGGTGAAAAGGAACTTTTAAAAGCGAGAGAAGATTAGTTAACGCAGAAATGTAGAGCACAGCATCTATACGATTCCAGTTACGCTTTTGGATCCAGTCCTTGGGATTTTGACAACTGATTCGAGAAACAGGGACAACCAAACAGAAAGACAGAGGCAGATGGTCGTCCTCAATTTTCTCCTCATCAACCTCAACAGTACCGTCAATAAGACATGTTTCAGAAACAATCAAATGATCAAGGTTGGAAACATTAGCGCCACGATTATGTATATATGAAAAGGGTAGAGATTTCTCAATGAGACTGTGAGCTACCGGTTAAGAATCGAAAAATAAATCAGTCCGTACAGAGGAAGTCAGAAGATCAGTGTTGATATCCCCAACAAGAGCCCATTTCATTCCTTTCCGTGAAATGTCTGACAGAAGTGTTCTGATTTTCTGACAAGCCTTAGCAAATGAACTATGTGATGCAATGTTCCGCCGGTCGCAAGGTAAATAAATGTTAACAAGAACTGTATTGTCCAGCTGAACGGCAAGAGCGTAACGTCCAGACTGGAACAGTTTTGGTGGTGCTGAACACTCGCTGGCTCGAAGAAAAATGGCCAACCCACCGGAAGGACGACCTCTAGTTTTCATTGCCGGCTGGATGAACACAAAATGCTCAGGAGATCTTCGCAAACTTTCGCTACTGGGGGCGGATAGCAGATGCTCTTGGAGACAAAGTATGTCGGAGCTGCCTAGCAAATCATCAAGTAGAAGATCTTTGTCCTTTGTGCCATTTACATTTAATGACACACAGCGAAGTTTCTTTTCCTGAAAAACCATTATTTGCCAAGACCCACGGCTTCCCTCATAACGCTGCATCTGAGGCTAAAAGAAACATGACAACCGTCGCAATTGGCACACTTTGGAGGCAGTGAGCAAGGCGAATCTTTGCTGTAACTGTGGCAACCAGCACAACGAGCGCATTTTGGAGAATCAGATGGATGCGGGCATTTAGCTACACCGTGGTTTGGGGATTGACAGCGAAAGCAGCGCTTGGGCATTCGGTGGAACTCATGAAAACGAAAAACTTCATAACCGATTTTTACCCCGATTTTCATAGCTGTAAGGAGGCCAACTTGACTTTTGAACCCGATTTTGAAAGAACGAGAGCCCGAAATAGGCAGGACTTCACAAGCATCAGGAATCAGGGATTTCAAGGCGTCGGCCGTAATGGTGACTGGAACACTCCTGACAACACCCAAAAATTTAGGAGAGATAACTTTCGCAGTAGTACCCTCTGGCAAACCCTTTGTGATTGACCGCGCAACAACCTCGGCATAAGAAGCACTTGACGTGTGGACAATGAGACGATTTCTTTGAGTATTCGCTCTGACATTGGTGATCCCTTCGTTACCTTCAACGGTGTCAATGTGTTGCGTCCTTGAATCAATGTTAAGAAGATCCGACTGGACATTACTAACAACGACAGTGTGCGTATCAGAAGGTGGTGAGCAAGGGATTGCTGTCAAAGCCTCGGCACGAGTGGAAATGGCCGTGAAGCGATCAAGAGTAGAAACTGCTTCAGCAATAAAACGGACATCATTAGCAACAGCACTTAGCTTGCTACTCAATACAGATATGGCAACAGCTGGAACGACTGGAACGTAAACTATGTAAACGGGTGCGCGCCCCTACGAAGACACGACACTAAGCAGACACGTCAGTAAGTGGACAAAATCCGACGCTACATGGACAAATTTCCCGACGCTACGTGGACAAAAAAACCGACACTACGTCGACACGACGGTACATCGAACGACGCTACGGAGGCGCGACGGTACATCGCACGACATTATGTAGACACGCCAGTACGTCGAACGACGCTAAAAAGACAAACAAATCCGACACTACGAACCTGTCTCTCTACTGTCGTGTCTCTGTAGTGTCTGTCCACGTAGTGTCGTGTCTATGAAGGGACTGTCCATGTAGCATCGTGTCTATGTAGCGTATGTCCATGTTGTGTCTCCCACAAAATCTGTCCATGTAGTGACGTGTCTCGGTAGTGTCGCGTCTCTGTAGTTTCGGGTCATGAAGTTGTCTACGTAGTGTCGCCTGCATGTTTTGTCTCTTTAGTGTCGCCAGTCTGTTAAAATTCTCCAACGTTATTTAACGAACTTGGGCTGTATTGCTGGTTAGCTCTTGGTCTGAGTCCGCCCATGTTCGTAGTCATGTCCTGGGCCCGGGCAATAGATGGCCCTATGGGTTTGCGGAAGCCGTTTCATATAATGGATAACTTGACAGTGGGAATCGGATTGCATGGCGCTGAACTTGAGTATGCGTGGGGTAGTAGTTGGGGATGGGAGGGCTCGGTGGGATGGTTGGAATTCAGACCAAACTTATGATTCACCAGCAACATTTCTTCCCTTAGTCTTGGGATTCCGCAAGCCACCATATCCTCGGTCTGTAGAAAGCTTGAGGACGGAAGTCACGGAACGGATAGAGAAACAAGAGCTGAAAGCTCACATGGCCCTTGTCGGAACAGTTAGCATTTCTGTCCCCCTCCAGCTGCTCCTCCCCCCGGTGATCAGACGCACTCCGTAACTGGACTGAACATTTGAGAGACTCGTTCTTGACACTTCTCAAGTTTCATCCATGTCCGATCACCCATTCCTAAGTTATGAATGTCACCAGATTCCGGATTCCCTATCCCTCTACTCCCCCTACGACGGTCGGATCGGGGAAGGGTCTATTTTCAAGTTAATATGTTAGAGTCCCTATAGGCTTGCCAAGTTTTACGCTTGTTCTTTCAACTAAGTCTAACTCCGATCCCTCGACTTTCAGCGATTCACGAGATTGCCGGAGCACCCTTCAGCCCCCCCCCCCCGGTCATCAGATCCTGTCCAGCCTTGAAACTGAACATCGGAGACAGTTGTTCTTAATACTTACCAAGTTTCATGCACGTCCGATCACCCGTTCCAAAGTTGTGAATGTCACTAGATTCGGATTCCCCGCCGCTCTACTCTCCTCACGATGATCAAATCAATGAAGGGACTATTGTCAAGTCAATATGGTAGAAGCTCTAAAATGGCTGCCAAGTTTCATGGTCCTAGCACATCTGGAAGTACCTTAACTCGAGATCATGGGAATTCCGGTAAACCCCCTCCAACTCCCCACTGGATTTCGTAAAAGTTGTTCTCTGTTTGCCCGTCTGTTAGCACGATAACTCTCGAAGGAATTGAAATATTTTATTCAAATTTTTCCCGAGGAATCTTTGGGTCAAGGCACAGGTCAAGTTCGTAGATTTAGCCTTATAGCCCATATTTAGTGGTGAGAGAGGGGTTTAAAACCGAGGGACGAATACAAAATATTTTAAAAAGCCAAGAGATAGTCGAGCTAGGTCTAAGGAGACATGCTGAATCCGTATCTGAAACTTATTTTCTCACCGGACAATTAGTTCTTCCGGAATCTGGAAACAAGAGCAGGGAGCTCAAATGGCAGTTGCAAGGCTGGGTCAGATGGAAGTGATGGTCAAAAGTATTTTTTTCCCCCTCTTTTCCGTTAAGATGCGCCAAACTTGCTAGGCTGGGTCAGCGGATTTTCGTTTGAGATGCGCACTTTAAGGGTGATAAAAATTAATTTCTAAGCAAAAGCCTTCAGGCAGAAAGGATCATGTGCTCATGGCGATCGTGAAAAAATAAATTTTGCTTAACAGTGTTTTTTGTACTTTGCGGTCAAGATGAGTTCTTTAAGGGATGGTCGGATCGGAGAGTGACGATGTCTAACCCGATGATGTCAAGTTTCTAATGCTCCAGCATAGTTTTATCGTCCTAGCACATCTGGAAGTACCTTAACTCACGATCACCGGAATTACGGACACCCCCTACAGTTCCCCCCCCGTCAGTACCCAAATCCGCTCCACTCTATGCGTGTCACAAGATATCTGGTTGTCCCCTCTGACCCCTCCCCCCCCCCCAGTTCATCGGATCCGGTCCGGACTTGAAATGGGACAGGCTGAGACATGAGGTATTTCAAGATGCCAAATTTCGTTACGATCAGATAATCCATTCGAAAGTTATGCATGATACTAATTTACGGATTCTGCCGTCTCCCGCTCCCCCCACAATAGTCAGGTCGGGCAAGCAACTATTTCCAAGTTAATCTTGTCGGGTCCCCGAGATGCCTGCCAAGTTTTATCGTCCTAGCTCACCTGGAAGTACATTAACTACGGATCGCCGGAATTCCGGAACTTCGCTCCACCTGCCCCCACAGTGTCCGAATCCGGTCCAGTCCTGTCAGTGACGTGTCTAGAGCGTGTGCTTGTCCTTCGCACCAAGTTTCATCCATATCGCTCCACTCTGAGAGTTTCACACGATTTCCGGTTCTCCCCTCCGACTCCCCCCCAGACTCGTCGGATCCTTCCAGACTTGAAATGAGACATCTGAGACACGGGATCTTTCCAGATATTAAGTTTCATTATGTTATGAACGTACCTATTTTCCGGATTCCACCACCTACCCCTCCCCCCAAGATGGTCGGTTGGGGCAAGTATCTATTTCCAAGTTAGTTTGGTCGGGTCCTTGATATGCCTGCCAACTTTCATCGTCCTAGCATATCTTTAAGTACCCTAACTCGCAAACACCGGACTAACCGACGACCGACGGAAATGTGATCGGTTTATGGCACTTGACCGGAAGGCAAGTGCCATAAAAAAGGAAAATTTATTAAAAGTAAAAGTTTCATTTGTTGATTAAATGTTCGATCTAGGGGTAAGAAGATAAAGATTCGATCAATTTCGTCAAAGTAGATGTAAAGTATAGGGGTAAAGATATCTGCAATCTTGAAAATACCTCGCATAAAACGACGAACCAAATAATGGGATCCAACAGGACTTCGTTTTTGTCGAAAATGAATGACGACAAAGCACTTCTGGCGGTATTAATCGCACTATATCCTAAACCGCTATTATACAACAATGATAAAAAACTGATTAATCTTTAATACGTATCATTATATTGGACTACTGGTCCTACAGACACAGTACGGTACCATGTTACATAGTTAATCTAGTCCATACCTGAGCTCGGTTTTCTCAGATGACTAGCCATTGACATTAATCTGTTTCTAAATTGTAATAGTAAAAATGTTAAGAAGTAAAAGTACAAGAGTTAAATTTCCCGGATCGGCCTATCTACAAGACGCAGTTATCTGGGTCAACTATTAAATTTTTGGGATCCCGTCGAAACCTTTGGTCTTATTTTGTACCGCTAATTACGCGCGTATATCATCTTTGATTTCGTCAGCAGATGGGCTGATGGCAAGAATTTACAGACTCACTCCCACGACAGATGCCAGATTGACCTTCAAAGAGGCACAATTAGACCCCCACCAAGTTTTGTTGGGACAGTTCTGTTTGGAAGTTTTGATTTGTTTGAATTGGATTATCCTGAATATCATCAAGTTGTAGCTTGTTAACACTGGGCCGAAAAAGCAAGTTCTCCATTAGCGGCTAATTTACGAGCGGCTAAATTAGCGGTCGAAAAAAACCCAGCGGCAGATCTTCCAAATAGGCGCGTCTTATTGGGATAAGGTAATTCTTCGGAATGTGATCTGTGGCGACTGAGGGGACAGCAAACAAACTGTAATTAGGGGAATAAGGTCAAACTTGGTGAGTTTTAGGTCAATCGAAGTCGCCTGAAATCTGTCAACTGTATTTGACTGTGACACACCCACAAGATGTTTTGGGTTAATTTCTATATTTTGTCACAAACAAAAAGAATATTCGGAAATAAGTTTTTCTTTTTAATTCTCCCGTCAACCCAAAATAGTTGTCTGAACAAATCAGCCGCTCTTTAGGCATTTATTTCGGTCCCGTTTAAACAAGCTAGTAGATTTAAGACCCGAAATTACAGTCTGCTGATTGACCCCAAGGTCACATCCCAAAGGATTTATAATCCTCATAGGTTACCATCACCACGATGAAAATACGCAACAGGCTGAGTTTAGATATTTCTTTTTAACCGCTAATTAAGCGTGTATGTCATCTTTGAATTCCACCGGCGCTGCTAGCAGATAGGCTGATGACAAAAAGTTTACAGACTAACTCCCCCACAGAGGCCGGGTTGGGTTCAGACCCCCAAAGAGACACAACTAGAATCCTAACTTTTAAATCCCCTTCAAATTTGGCTTGGACCCGACCATCCTTTCGGGTATCTGTGCTGATGATTGAATTCCGGGAAGCCCCCACGCTCCCCCAACATTTGGCTCGGGTTTCAACCGGATCTGTTTCAGTCTATTTTAGGTTCTAAGCTCTATTCGGGTATAAAATTTCTTTGTCCTCGCTTTCTTATGAGCGCCCGAGATCGGGATCCCGCAGACGCACGAACGGAAGCCAAATGTTAACAGAGAAAAGGCTAGGGTGTCATCTAGCGTCCGTACTTACCTTTAAAGTGCGAACACACGATCAGGGTCAGGAACTCCCAAACTGGAATTCCTGCCCGGATTTTCAGCACGATCATCACTTCCATATGGAAAAGTTGAAAAAATTTCAACTTTTCCATATGGAAGTGATGATGGTGACGAAAATCCGGGTAGGAATTCCAGACCGGGAGCTCCCGACCCTGATCGTGTGTTCGCACTATTAACCAAAGTGTTGGCGTTCACGAAGGAGTAGCAGGTTGTTCATTGTAGCTTCATGGTTAGTTTGTACTTCAACGTGTCAAAAATAAACCCTGTACAATATCCTAAGCTGGAGTTCCCGCATGGAAGAGACACAAATGTCCGACACTACAGGGACACGACGCTACATGGACACGTCAGAACGGAGAAAAACAAAGGCCCGACACTACGAAGACACGTCACAGCGTCGAAAACCAAAAGGCGTCACTACAGAGACACGCCGGTATGTCAAACGACACTACGTAGACATGACGGTACATCGAACGACACTATATAGACACGCCAGTACGTCGAACGACACTACGTGGACACGTCACTAAGAGGACAAAATCCGACACTACGTCGAAAATCAAAAAGTGTCTACGTAGTGTCGGTACTCATACCGTCGTGTCCATTTAGTGTCGGTACCTCTACCGCCGTGTCCATGTAGTGTCGGTCATCGTTCCGTCGTTTCCCTGTCGTGACGTGTCCATGTACTGACGCTTTTTTCGTTCCGATGTAGTGTCGTGTCTTCGTAGTGTCGTGTCTACGTAGAGACATCATCCCTATGTAAACATGACGGTACGACGAACGACACTACGTGTACACGTTACTACGAGACAATTCCGACACTACGTTGAAAATCAAAAGGTGTCTGCTTAGTGTCGGTACTTGTACCTTCCTGTCCATGTAGTTTCGGTCTCCGTTCCGTCCTGTCTCTGAAGTGACGTGTCCATGTACTGACGCTTTTTTCTTTTCGATGTAGTGTCTCTGAGCTTGAGCATGCGTGGGTTAGTAGTTGGGTAAGATATGATAGGATGGTTGGAATTCTGACCAGACTTACGATTCACCAGCAACATTTCTTCCCTTAGTCTTGGGATTGAGCATGCGACCCTATCCTCAGTCTGTAGAAAACTTGAGGACGGGACGGATAGAGAAAGAAAGAATGGTGAACTGGTTTAGTTGTGAACTGGTTAGTGATCCTTGGTTTAGCAGTAAGAAGGAATAAAAAAAAGCGATTTTCCTTAAAGACAGTCGTTTTTTCTTGAAATCAGTCGATTTTCTTTCATAACATTCGATTTTTCTTAAAAACAGTGTTTTTTCCGGCAAAAATAGTTGATAAAAAAGACCGGCAATTTGGTAAATACCTTGCACATCCCCCCAATCTTTTTTTTTTTTCTTTGCTGGTAACGCCTCTGATCCTGAATATCCTCAAGTGAGATTGAAACCCATAAAGATTGTCCCCAGAATCACCAAAGGTCACATACTCCAAGGATTTATAATCCACATCCGTCAACACAATGAAAATACGTACCAATAGTGTTTTGTTTTTTTTCAATCCCAAAAAGTAAGTGACGTGATACCTATGATTTCGTAAGAGTTGTCCGTCTGTTAGCACGATAACTCTCAAATGAGTTGAGATATTTTATGCAAACTTGGCATGAGGACTGTTTGGGTCGAAGGACAGGTCAAGTTGGTAGATGAGCCCTGTATCCCATATTTAGGGGTGGGGGAGTGGTTTCAAATTAAGGGACACACAAAATGTTTAAAAAAGCCAATGAGATAGTCGAACTTGGGGTAATAGTAGGAGAAAAATAAGTTTTGACCAGGAAAAAATTGGTACAGAAATGGTTTCTTCACCATCCGGACCGGAAAAAAATGCTTAACAACATATCAAAAATCTAAATCTCTAGCTCGATGCGAAATTGTTTTTTTTAATGTTTTTTTATTTATTTTCTCAAAAACCGGGAAAAAAATTAAAAACGTAAACTATAATGTTTTACACATCTTTTTAGATCAGCTTTTGGCTCTGAATTCATTTCTGATACTCATTTCGTTACCTGACCAAAAGAAAAATATTTATCAGCAAAAAAAAAAAAAAATGGGGAAAAAAACTGTGTCTTTGGGGAAAAAAACTCTTACCAGCGTTGTAGTCTATTTGGCTATGTAAACGAAAGGCTTAGAAAAAAAAAAAAAAAGACTAAACAACAATAAACAGGAGTGACGAAACACCTCAGCGCCAAACACCATGAGACAAGGTAGGTTCTAACTTAAAGTGTTCAGAGAAAAGCTTTTATCTTATTTTTCAAATATATAAATTGCACATCATCAAAATATAGGAACTAGATTTTTCATCATCACAGTTAACTGTTATTCTTCTTCACTAAGTTCTTCTTCTTGAAACTTGGAATTGTTGCACGAGCTTCCCTTACAGGTACGGCAGGCTATAGTACACTCAAGTCCGTGTTTCTTACAGGTACACTTTTCACTATCACAGCCGTCAATACGACACGAGCATTTGATAATTTTCAGCAGCTGAGACGGAGCGGCAGGGAGATCTGTTTTTATTGGCGCAAAAACTTCGTTATCCTGCAGTTTCCATCCCAGGCGTAAAGGGTCTACTGGGTTCCCGAGCCAGATTTGAACTTGGCAGTAGACACGTAGCGAGTGGTACTTCGCTGCTGCCTGAGTCGGTGGCAGTTCTTGTGGTTGCACGAAAGTGGTGGCAGTGCTCACTTTTCTGTGAAAGATTAGCTTTCTGGCAGTGTCCAGGTTCGAAACATCAGGGCAACCGTACAGTATCAACAATGCTCGCTCTCCTGCTGCCACAATATCGTCAAGCGATGCGAGCTTGTCGCCAAATATAGCAGCGCTGTCCCTGAAACTCTTGTTGGAAAGTAGCAGCTGAACGGCTTTGCCCTTTCCTATTCCGTAAAGGTGAGAGGTTGTGTCACAACCCAGCACGGCATGACAGAACGGTATCAGATTGCTGACATCTGTTCCTAGCTTCTGCTTCATCTCACTAATATCCCAAGCTGAACTAGTACCGCCAAACTTAGCTTCAGGTGAGAAATATAAACGCCCGGAACGCGAATCTGATCGACTGATCAGAAGAACCAAGATGTCAGTATCATCAGCAACCACGATTGTGTCTGTAAGACTAGCAGCTTCTACGGCTTTTTCTACAATCAGAACGTCGGCGTCTCCTTCCGAGTGGAAAATTCGGAAACCAACGGCTTCCAAATGGTTGCCGAGCAGCTTCAGGAAACGTCCTTTGTTTGTCTTACATGAAAGAAACTCTTCTTTCTTCATGCAGAGGGTCATCTCTTCGGTGAAAAAGACTTGGCGGCCAACCATCCTTGCTCGACGTAAATGGGTAGCATCTTTGATTGCTGGACCACCTTCATATCCGTCAAACACAACGATCGCACTAGGGTACCTTGCTTGTACGTAATGGACGTATGAAGCAAAGATGACCTTGAAGGTTGACCCTACCTTCCATGGAACTCGATGTAGAAGAGAACCACCATCCAAGACGATGTTACACGCAGAAGCAGGTCTTGAGGGTGACTGAGTCTCAATCCCGCAAGCCTGAAATATCGCTTTTGCAAGCTCTGGCTTATTTGCTTTTCTCATAAGGCCATCGCTTTCGAAAAGAGAAGGAGGAATCCGACAAAGTTCGTACTTGAAGTATTCTTCTCGGAGGTCAGTTCGTTGGGCTACTATTATAAACCGCTGGAAAAGGAGCGCCGGATCTATGTGCGCTACCACAGAGGACCCCGCCTTTTTGGCATTCATTAGGGTCACTTGGTCTTTTTTCTTGAAGACTTGCTCCTTCAAGGTTTTTCCCGTCATCTTACTTAGAATCAACTTTCCAGCCACATCGGCCTCGTCAACATTAACATCTTGGGAAGAAGTTATGCCGTTGGCAATGTTTCTAAGCTGACCTCTGAACGGAGAAGATTCTCCGAAGTATCCGACGAGCTTCTGGGTATCGTCGAAGTCACGCTCCTTTCTACTGGAACTCATGTCGCGGTGCTGCTCACTTGTCGAGTAACCAATTTTTGTCAAATTTTGCATCAAGAGGTTGATCTCCAGGCATGCTGGTCTTGACAGAACCCAAATGGCTCTCTGCTGTTCTGTCATCCCACCTCCAGTTGTAAGACCGCCCGATGTTTTCAGACTTCTCATATACTCCTGCTCGATGACAAGATCTGCCGAGAGCCCAGCCCAGCGTCGCTCTGATCTTCTAATGGTGTGACCTCCCTGTTCAAATGCTTCGAAGATTGGTGGGTGACTAGTTTGAAGCTTAGCCATCTCTTGCTGGTATATCCAGACCGACTTGACATAGAGGTTATGTCCAGATGCTGCTAGAAACGGAAGCATCTCTACTGCAGATTGTAGGTGCAAATCCCACAGGCCTAGTCTCTCGGCACGTATGAACTTAAGCAGTATCCCAACCATGTCAAGATACTGAAACCAGAGTCTTGGCGTCTCTGCTTGAGAAAGTTTTCAAGTTGCTTGAGCTGGGGATTATGACTGAGATCTTCGGGTGGGAGGTATCCATCCAGTACGTTAGCGAAGACAGTAGACATGTCTAGAGACGTCAACGTCGCTTGCTCTTTTTCGAGGAGATGAGCATATATGGCCGAGCTCACGAGAATGTGAGCTCGAACAGATCGTGTGTCGCTTGATTTTTTTTTTTTTTTTTTTTTTTTACTTCATACAAAAACAAAAACAAAACATAAAAAAGAATTAAATGATTAAACGTGATGTTTCTGTCTAATAAAAGAGCACAAAAACAATCGTTTCTTAAAAGGGAAACCATCAATAAACTACTTTTCTTTTCACGGTTCCTCATTCTCGGATTCTGGAAATATCTAAGAAATAGGCGCAAAAAACGTGAAAAAAAGGGAATTTCGCAACGGGATGGAGATTTAGATTTTTGATATGTTGTAGAGCTCTCTTTTCTGAACACAGTGGTGCAAAAATAATTTCTGTACCAATTTTTTCCTGGTTCGACCATTTTTTTCCGTATCTTTCCCCTACTATAAGGAGACATGCTGAATTCATATAAACTTGTCCAAATATGATTCGCAGTCAGCTTCGGCTGACTAGTAAGGAATAGTAATTTAAATGATTTTCCCATTCAGCCCTAACTACAAATTCACTGAACGACTTTAAAAGTTGCATTCTCTTTTCGTATTATTTATATTTATTTCTTAAAACGAAAGTTTTAAATCTGTCAACTTTATCTGACTGTGACGCACCCACAAGATGTTTTGTGTTAATTTCAAACATGTTGTTACAAACAAAAAGAATATTCGGAATTAAGTTTTTCTTTTTAATTTTCCTGTCAACCCCAAACAGTTGATCCGTCGTATTGTACAGGTCAGACGCTGTTTACGCATTTATTTTGGTCCCGTGTGAACAAGCTTTTAGATGGAAAACCATAAATTACAGTCTGCTGATTGTCCCAAGGGTCTCATCTGAAAGGATTTTAGATCCACATCGATCGCCATCACATGACGAAAATACGCACTTGGCTGAGTTTGGATTTTTTTTAACCACTAATTACGCGCGTATTATCTTTGAATTCCGCCAGCGCTCTTAGCAGATAGACTGATGGCAAAAGTTTACAGACTCGCTCCCACCACAGAGGCCGATTGGGTTCTGATCCCTAAAGAGACACAACTAGAATTCTAGCTCTTCCAATTCGAACCAAGTTTGGTTCCAACCAAGTTTGGTTTGGACCAGACCATCCTTTCGGGTCTATGTGCTATTTCTGTCTAATTCAGGTCCTAAGCTTTATTCGGGTACAGAATTTCATAGTCTTCGCTTTCGTACGAGTGCCCAAAATCGAGATCCCACAGACCCACAAACCGAAGCCAAATTTTAACAGAGATAAGGTTGTGGTGTCCTCTAGCGTCTAAACTTCACTTTAACTCAAAGTGTTTACGTATGCAAAGGGGATCAGGCTGAAACTTCATTGTTGTTTTGAACTTCAATATGTAAAAAAAAAAAAAATCCTGAACGATTTCCTGAGCTGGAATTACTACATGGAAGAGACACAAAGGCCCGACACTACGAAGACACGTCACGACGTCAAACAACGAAAAGGCGTCACTACATAGACACGACGGTATGTAGAACGACGCTACTTAGACAGGACGGTACATCGAACGACACTACGTGGACACGTCACTATACCGTCGTGTCTGTATAGTATCGATACTTGTACCGTCGTGTCCACGTAGTGTCGGTCTTCGTTCTGTCGTGTCTCTGTAGTGACGTGTCCATGTACGGACACTTTTCGTTTCGAAGACTGTCGTGTTCCCGACAGTCTGTCGTGTTTCAAAAAGGTTTTTAGCGTCGAGACGTTCGAAATGCTCACAGATCCGTATCGCTTCTTTTAAATAACAAGTTCGCCTGGCGCGCTCACTTTGCAGGTGTGGTACGATAAGATTTCTTTCCAGATACCAATCTTCAAAAAAATTTCATCACCACTCCTACATGATGGTCAGATTGGGGAAACGATTATTCTTAATTCAATCTGGTCGGGTCCCTTATACGAACATATCCGGAAGTATCTTATCTTGAGATCCTTGCAGTCCAGACTGGATCCGGGCAATGTGGGAGGAGTTGGAGGGGGGGGGAGGGGCAGAAATCTGGTGATCCCAAGTTAAGGTTCTTCCAGATTTGTCCTGAAGATGAAACTTGGCAGTTCAATAAGGGACCCGACAAAACTAACTCAGAACAAGTCACTTCCCGATCGTTCAACCGTGGGGGGAGTAGAGAGAGAGGGAATTCGTAATCTTGAGGGTTTTGTAACTTTCGAACGGGTAATTGGATCTTCAGGAAACTTGATACATTTGGAAAGTCGTCATGCCTCAGACCTTCAATTCCGAATCAGATTTTTTGACTCGGGGGTGGGGGGGGGGGGCGGAAATGACATTCAGGGACCCAACAAAACTAACTTGGAAGAAGTTACTTCCCCGATCGGACCACCGTGGTGGGAGTGGAGGGAAGGCGAATCCGGAACGCTGAAGTCTATATTTATTAATGTATTTAATAGTAGAAAAAAGACTTTAAGCCGAAGCTTCTCTCTCTATATAACTTTCGAACGGGTGATCAGATCTTAATGGTGCTTGAAAGTTTGAAAAGACGAAGTGTCAGATTCTATTTCAGGTTCGGAAACGGATTCTGATGAATGCGGGGGAGTAGGGGGGGGGGGGGCAAGGGGTGAAACGTCGCGACACGCTTAGAGTGGAGCAGTTAATATGAAACTTGGTGAGAAAAACAAGCGAAAGTCGTAGACAAACCTCCCATAGAAACCAGAGGATGTGTGGAGGGAGTTGGGACGGGGTGCGGGGGGGGGGGATTTCGTTGATTCCGAGTTAACCCTTTTGAAGGTTCAGCATGAACTTGTCCAAGTTTCATTCACTTACGTCAATGGATTCTTAAAAATCTAGGGGTCTGTCAAATGACGTGGCCAGGCTTGAAGAGTATAAACCAGGGCTGAGTCAGATGACGTTTTGAGGTCACAGTTTTAATAATCGTGTCTTGGTTCAAAAACAAAGGAAATTCACACAAAATGAAAGTTTACTGACAGTGGTACTTTTATTGAGGCACAGGACAACATCCCACTTGATACTTGATCCCTATGGTCGTTTTTGAACCTTTCTCGTACCCGAAGAGTGCTTCCCAAGCCGTTAGTGTGGGTCTGGAAACGATTCTACCTATCATGTCTTATGTTTTCGTTTCTTGAAGTTGGCGTTGACGTTGCCACTGACGTAGCAGGTAAGAAGATCCCATTTCGTACTGAGATCCTTTCCGTATGGTCGACCTCGCCGTCGTAACGGAGTATTTAATATTCACAGCAGATCAGACTTCGGCTATGTCATTTCGGAACTTGAAAAGAGAGACGGGCTGGTAGGAACGATCTCGATGCTCAAAACCTCGGTGCTCTAGCAACGAATTACAAACATGGGTAATTACCATCAACGTCAATGAAATGAAAGAAGGTCTTATAGTTTTCGAAAAACTGGCAAGCTGCACCGTGCTTTTCCTCTGTTAGTATCTCGTGAGGGGTCGTCAACTTACATTTGTAAAAGTCCACATTTCCTCCTTTTAGTACCCTGTCTGTAGGCAACTAAAATCATCCGAGCCCACCGAGGGGAAGGCAACTAAGATATTTCAAGTCACCATTTCTTTCATGGTTTTAGTAACTTGTCACGGATAGTACCCTAGAGTACTAAAACGAGGAAAGAAATTGGGAATTCTAAACTATTCTTCTTTGAGGGGTCGGCAACTATCAAAATTCATAGTTCACCGTTCCCGTCCTCGTTGTAGTAGCTCTGAGGGGTTCCCAACTAGAATTCTCAGTCAAGTGACGGGTTGGCAACTAACTTTAGTATCCTGTGATGGGTAAATAAATTGGAAACTCTTCTTCTGTGAGGTATTCCGCCTATTTCTCAATTTCAGTGAGGGATAGGCAGCTAATACATTCAAATTACCATACCTTTCTTCGTTTTAAGCTGCGTTCGATTTGAGTATTTCTTGTCTTTCGTGGTACTGCCTTGTGCAGACTTTTCGGTTCTGTCTTGTGCAGACTTCTCGACTGAGTTTTATTTGATATGATTGTCCATTGTATTCACCTGACAAGTCTAATAAAACGGCTTTCAACCGTGACAAGGCAGTTGGGATGTGCGCGACTCATATTTTGGCAGCTTTACTGGTATTTCTTACTAAATCAATTTTCCCAGCACAGGGATTTGAAAATAAATGTACAGTACCACACGTCACATAACACACTCTTAAATCATGTTGGAACTCTCAACTTTCCCCTACAGCTTCAGTCAAGAGTGAGTGATGCTTCTAGGTCGGTCTACTACCTTACTGTGCTTCGTGGGTTCATTTTAATCTGGACTTAAAACGATATTTGCAAGAATATTAGACCTTATAGCAAATTAAACCGCTTATGTGAACTAAATTTGACACACGGTGGCCAAACCAACACTACCGTTATTGGAATCGGAGTTAAAATTTGGCATAGAAACCTGTCTCGAAGTACCTACACTTTTTCAGAAACAAATTTAGGCCTATAAATAAGTAATTAATCTATGACAACGTAGTTAAGATTTGGTTGAAAAAATAAAGCTGATATTTGAGTTCTACGCCAAATTTTAGCCTAGAATATTGTGTCACATCGCCATTTTGCAAATATATACTTTCTCATGCATTTAGCCTTTATTTGTTCAAAAAATTCTATGCGGCTTCGCCTAACTGTTGGAACTTAGAACTTTATGGCAATGTGAAGCTCGGTATCCAAGGTAAATTCTGGTGAAGTACGAAGAATTCTAAAAATATGTTAAGTTACAAGATACGCTCCTAACGTGGAAAGAAACCGTTTCCATTTTGAGATTTCTAGATAAAATTGATAAATACTAGCATATGGCTCCAGGGCTGTATGAGATAGCGTAAAAATCAAACTTATCCCAATAGAGGTCACTGTTAGACATAAAAAAAAGACTCCGCGCAACTACACTGGACTAGTACAACCTTGGAAAAAAAAAGAAACGGTCAGGACACATTTTATAGGACTAAAAAAGTTGCTTTTACAGGGTCAATCCGTCATCTGCAGCTTTGCCACCACCATATCAGTTTCTGTGTGTTCGATATAGTCGGAAACTATCGTCAAATTGACTGTGTCTTTCTGATCACCTAGTCGTCACATTTCAGGGGTCTGGCGCCCGGGCTGTATGCAGTGTAGTCTTTCAACCCGTCTATAGTCGTCTAGTTTCGGTAGTGATTGTGGGCGTAAGTGTTTCAGCCACATACTTTTTTCGGATGACCTAGTAGTATTAGTGCACGGTCTGTTTGGTTTGAGTCAAGTACTGAAGATATGTGATTCTTTCGCGGGGGAGCATTATGTCCTTTAAGCATTGTCCAAATAGGTGTAATAAGCTGAATGACGCTATACGGGATGCTTACGTCTTAATACACACGCCTGTTCAAATAGGAACCGAGAGGTTCTTATCAATGCAGCGCGCGGTCTTCCCACTCTCGTACAGTTTTTCGGGTTTCTAAAGATCAGAAAAGTGTTCTTAGTATTACTTTAAGTACACCAGTACAATTTGACGCCCAATATATTATAAAAAGCAATTAAATCTACGGATGGACAGCGCTGGTCCTCGAACTAGCAGTAAGCAGTCGCAACAGAACAAAACTTGTTATTTTTTGAAAAGTTGGTTCCTCAGCTTCCAACAAAGTAGAGCTTTAGTGCTTCCCGTGGCAACTCTGACGACGCTGCTTCATTCCTCGGCCCGCTGGTGGAACCAACCAAGCGATCTGATTGGTCCTGCATAAGCCAGAATAAACGTTAGTCTATTCTCCTTATTCATCGTATTACAGCGCGCTCCGAGGAAAAGAGGAATCTGCTATAAGTCGTAACCCGCCGTAACACACCTTATTATACCTATTTGGACAATGCTGTATAACACGGAGAAAACAAGCGGCATAAGTTACCAAAGTTAAATGTTCTACTACACTGTCAGAGGTTTCATAACAGACAACACAAGGGTGCGCGGTTTCAACAGAAATGCATAACAGATAATACTTCGGATGTTGTCTGTTGCGTTTCAAAAAATATGCATAATAAGCGTTACCCTCAAGAAGAGCCGAAAAAACGCCATAAAGCATCTGCTCAGTTTTCTGACATCGAGACGATAAAGAATAAAGTCAGTAGATGCTTTTTTGGCTGTTTTCTTGGCAAAGCTTGTTCTGCATAACATTTCATGCATACAGTTTTCAAACACAACAGACAACATCCTAAGTTTTATCTGTTACACATTGTCTGTTGAAACCGTGCATCCTTCCTTGTGTTACCTGCTATGAAACTTCTGACTCTGTATTGCCTTGATTAAAAATTTCCGTTATCTTGGTTACATCCTAGGGTACTACATGATATCGAGAAACCCGGGATGTTTTGTTTGTAGCTGACCAAATTACTAGTCTCTACAAGCAAGGAAACCTGCTACTTTGAAAGTTCTCGACTGTAGGTCCTAAATTGTGTTGCGAGAGCAACACTTTGGTTTTGTCCTAGTTTTTTTTTTTTTTTTTTTTTTTTCTATGACTACGATTTCATTTTATTCCTGGTAACTGGGAAGGGTCTAAACTGTGCGGTTCTTACGGAAAGTGTGGACCTTAGGCCGGATTGATGAATATGACATTACATTTTGGAAAGCTCCGTAGAACTCTTGCCTGGGGCCAATAAGGATGGTCTTTGCTTGTCCTCGAGCCAGACCCTACGGTTTGCGAAGTGAAGTGGAGTTGTATAGCCTATGCCGGAGAGGACCATCTCAAGTTGTGTAGTGAACCTTTCGTTTCATCAAACCATGTTTCTGCTTTCGAGTGGAAAGCTCCGTTCTAGCACGCTAGCAGGCAGGCACCAGTTTCAAATTGAAGATGGACTAAAATCTATAAGTGTTAAATATATGCGGCAGTTACCCGGCCCCACAGCCAACATATCTTCTTTGAGTGATAAACAGAAAAATCTACAGAGAAAAAAAAGTGGGTTTTTCCCACGGGTCCGAAAGTGCTGCCATCTATTTTTTCTGTCCATGTCTGCGACGATTCCAGCTGAGTTTATAATTTATTTTTTTTGCACTTGGGTTTGCAGTAGAGTGACGGTATCAAAGTGCCCCTTAAACTTTAAAAGTTCTCTCATTGCTAAAGAAAATAGAGCTTATCCTTTGCTCCTTTCTAAGTCGTGACGTTAGAAAGTTGGCCTACGGCAAAAAAGTCAACTTTTGAACTAAGACAGGTTGGAATTTTTTTTCGACGGCAATCGATAGCCATTGATGGGCTTATCAAAGTATATGTCATCCATTTTTTGGTACAAAAATTCCTTCATGAGATACACCAGTTTGAAAATTTCAAAGGGGTTGACAACTTCAGTAGTAAGGTACACTGAAAACAAAAATAGGCGATACCTGTTATGAGACATGTAGGGGACTTTTAAGCAACAGTCGACTGTTGGCTCATAATCATCTTTGGAAATGAGGGGTTTGCCGCTTTTCCTAGTTGGTGTACCTGTTATTTGTTTCCGGTGTATTCGATAGTAAGAACAATTTGGTTCCCAATGGTAAGATATGCAAGGGACTTGTAAGTAATAATCGGCTGTTATGCTACAATCATCTTCTGCGATGATGGGTTTGCAACTTTTGCTAGCTGGTGTACCCATTATTTGTTTTCGGTTAAGGGTTAATGTATATCACGGGAGAGGGACTTGTAAGTAGGAATCGGTTCACGAGTGGCTAGAAATTTTTGCAATTGGGTGCACATTGTATTCGATTTCTATAAATCTGACAGTAAGAAAGTTTGTGTCGATGGTCTATCAATGTAACCTAGGATTAACTGTTTACACAACGGATATAAACGAAAATGTAAAGCAATGAGGTAGTTTCATAATAATTAATAGTGTCATCTATGGTATTTTAATCCTGAAAAGTTACGGATAGCTTTCTAATGCCAACTAGGTTATTTAAGATATTGTTCCAGTTTTTCATCCGTCACTATGTCTACGATTGAAAAGGATAAAGTTCAACTGACTGCAAAGTTAATTTAGTCCCTTCTTCCTATATTATTTTGTTGTTGTTTTTACAACGCTGAAGAATACCTTTTGATCATATGATTAATTTTTTTTACAACATCCCGTTTATAAAGCTTCGATAAGTTGACAACTTCAGCATTAAGCGACAGCGAAGAAACAAACCAGTTTGAAAGTTTAAAGGGGTTGACAACTTCAGTAGCAACGTACGCACTGAAACCAAAAATAGGCGATATCAGTTGTGAGACATGTAGGGGACATGTATGCAACAGTCAACTGTTGGCTCATAATCATCTTGGGCAATGAGGGGTTTGCAGCTTTTGCTACTTGGTGAACCTGTTATCTGTTTCCGGTGTATTCGATAGTAAGAACAATTTGGTTCCCAATTGTAAGACATGCAAGGGGCTTCTAAGTAATAAGCGGCTGTTATGCTACAATCATCTTCAGGTATGAGGAGTTTACAACTTCTGCTCGCTGGTGTACCCATTATTTTTATCCGGTGGTGATATTTTTATCCGACTCAATCGCGGGAGAGAGACTTGTAAGTAAGAATCGGTTCGCGAGGGGCTAGAACTTTTGTAAATTGGTGCACATTGTATTCGATTTCTATAAACCTGACGGTAGAAAGTTTGTATCGATGTTCTATTGCTGTAACCTAGGATTAACTTTTTAAACAACGGGTACAAACGATAATGTAGAACAATGAGGTAGTTTCGTAATAGTTAATAGTGTCATCTACGGTGTTTTAATCCTGAAAAGTTACGGATAGCTTTATAATACCAACAAGATTATATAAGATAGGTAGAATTTTTTTTCATGACGGCAATCGATAGCCGCTGATGAGCTGATCAAAGTATATGTCATCCATTTTTTGGTACAAAAACTCCTTCATGAGATACGCCAGTTCGAAAGTTGCAAGGGGTTGACAACTTCAGTAGTAAGATACACACTGAAACCAAAAATAGGCGATACCAGTTCTGAGACATGTAGGGGATTTGTACGCGACAGTCGACTGTTAGCTCATAATCATCTTCGGCAATGAGGGGTTTGCAGCTTTCGCTAGTTGGCGTACCTGTCATTTGATGGTAAGAACAATTTGGTTCCCAATTGTAAGACATGCAAGGGACTTGTAAGTAATAATCTGCTCTTATGCTACAAAAGTCTTCAGCGATGAGGGGCTTACAACTTTTGCTAGCCGGTGTACCCATGTTCTATCGCTGTAACCTAGGATTTACTGTTTACGCAACGGGTACAAATGATAATGTTAAACAAGGTAGTTTCGTAATAATTAATAGTGTCATCTATGGTATTTTAATCCTGAAAAGTTACGGATAGCTTTATAATACCAACTAGATTATATAGGATATTGTTCCAAGTTTTCATCCGTCACGGTGTCTACGATTGAAAAGGATAAAGTTCAACTGACTGCAAAGTCAATTTAGTCCCTTTTTCCGATATTCTTTTGTTGTGGTTAGGGCAATCGATAGCACTTGATGAGCTGATCTAAGTATATGTCATCCATTTTTTTTGAACAAAAATCCTTCATGAGATAAACCCGTTTGAAAGTTTCAAGGGGTTGACAACTTCAGGAGTAACGTACACACTGAAACCATAAAATAGGCGATACCAGCTGTCAGACATGTAAGGGACTTGTAAGCAACAGTCGATTGTTAGCTTATAATCATCTTCGACAATGAGGAGTTGGCAGCTTTTGCTAGTTGGTATATCTGTTATTTGTTTCAGGTGTATTCGATGGTAAGAACAATTTTGCTCCCAATTGTAAGACATGCATGGGACTTGTAAGTAATAATCGGTTTTATGCTATAATCATTTTCAGCGATGAGGTGAATTTGATGTCAATCACGGGAGAAGGACTTGTAAGTAAGAATCGGTTCACGAGGGGCTAGAAATTTTTGAAAATTGGTGTAAATTGTATTCGATTTCTGTAAATATGACGGTAAGGAAGTTTGTATCGATGGTCTATCACTATAACCTAGGATTAACTGTTTACGCAACGCGTACAAACGATACGGTAATGTAAAACAATAAGGTAGTTTTGTAATAATTAATAGTGTTATCTATGGTATTTTAATCCTGAAACGTTACGGATAGCTTTATAATACCAACTAGATTATATAAGATATTGTTCCAAGTTCTCATCCGTCACGATATCTACGGTTGAAAAGGATAAAGTTCAACTGACCGCCGAGTCAATTTATTCCCTTCTTCCGATATTGTTTTGTTGTTGGTTTTACAACGCTAAAGAACAGCTTTTGATCATGTGATTATTCTTTTTAGAACATACCGTTTTAAAAGCTTCGATAAGTTGACAATTTCAGCATTTAACCGACAGCGAAGAAACAAAACCAAAGTGTTGCTCTCGCAACACTTTAGTCGGCGAAGCCGGACAAAGGTTGCCGCAACACTTCACGTTGCCTGGGCAACGTAGGTCTAGTTGAAGCTACGTTCGTTCAAGACTGCTACCAGATATATGGGCTTGGAAATGTTTCCAATTGTCCAGATAAAACTGGATAGACAGACTGTAGTGAACGATTTGTTAACCCCTGGTTAAGTGTAGTATATTCAACCCCAATTAGCAAAGTAGCACTTTCACTAGTTGCGTTTTTGATCGAAGTTTGAAGTTACCTTTAACCTCAAAGGTCTCTGCTTAAATACCGTTTTTGGTCACCGGTCACAGTTCCTTCGACCTTCAAACTCGGACCGTCGAACTTTGTGCGCTAGCAAGTTCGAAGTTTCCTTGAATCGCCGAAGAAACGTCGACCTGGCAAGGATCGCCGTAGTTGTACAAACACTAATTAAGCAAACGGTGAACTTCGACGGCGTTCAAAAATGGAAATTAAGCAACCGGCTAAGCGAACGCCGAACAAAACTTCGATCAAAAACGCAACTACTGTTTGTTAGGTATGTGTATCCGGGTGGGTCTGTTGTGTTGGTATATATATGTATATAGGCTAGGTATTTTCTATAGTAACGGGGGGAGAGTGATTCTAGGAAAGGAAACGTTGTTGAAGTTGAAGTGGCAAAAAGAATAAGCATGTTTTGGTAGTCGAGTTTGGAGCATCGAACTGTTCGGACAGAACTGTTGTATCGCACTGTAAGTGATGTGTTTTGATTAAAACTATTAAACCACTCGGAGTTCAAAACACAGACAGATAGACAGTTAGAGTGGCTAAAGATTGCTTGTAACAAAGTTTTTCGCCGGACGTTTCGGTTGCCAGGAATGTGTAGTATTGGTTCTGAAATGATCACTCAGAACTGTCTGTCGTTCCACGAAACTCTTAGAAAGGCTTAAGCGTCACTCTACCTAAGAGTGTGGAGTCAGACAACGATCTTATTGCTTTTATTACCAGCCATGTTTTTCCCGACTCTTACCATCATGGAAAATCATGTATCGGTAGAACCTGGCCAAATCGCAGTTTTCGTTTGTGTTCTTTTTAGGGCTTTTTCTGAATTAAAGTGATTCATTTGTCTTTTTTAGACAGTTGTGACTGGCTGCAACTACAATAATGAAAATCATGAGAACGGTGGGCTGGATGACGAAGGGTGTCTAACAGGGATAAATTCTTTTGTGAGAATAGACAAAATTTACTTTTCCCATCGGAAATCATATCAACTTAAAAAAAAATAAAAAATAAAAATAGGGTACAAGTGCATGAGGGAAACTGTGTTAGAACGAAAGAGTCAAATATGAAATATCTGATGCAATCCCTTCTGCAGAACGGTGATGAGACATCGGTATTCATGTTTCAAATCTGTCCATGCATGAAGATTTTTGTTTTGATGTAAAAACTACCAATCGGCTTGTTCGCTCATTAGACTGACTCTCTTATTTCTGGCATTTTAACTTTCCAGGAGATTACGGTAGGCGAGATCTGGAAATGTAAACAGCTTCCAGAATATTTTCTGTAGATTCAGCGATTCGTTTCGCAATCTGGAAACTCGTTCGAATATCTCGCGAAAACTTTCTTAATCTTTCTTTTTCTCTTTTTCTTCTACACCAAGAGATTTCTTCAGTATCTCATACTCTCCATCAGCCCCTATCCACTGCTTTTCTTGAAGCCTTTCGTCGGGCGGAGGCGGGGGTGTCGAGTCCCGGATGGAATTAGTGTTGATTCCGTAAGGGCGGAGGGTATAGATGGCGTAGTCGAGCATTCGCATCGTTCGAGGATCGATGTAGTGGAATGAGACAGCCGTATCTGAGCAGCAGTCAGCGCCCTGTAATGAAAAAAAAGACCAAGGTTCTGATGGGATCCCAGAAATCGAACATTTGATCACATCTGATCAGATGTGAACGATCCAGATTTAGTTTGCGTAATTGTTTAGTTAAATTTTATAATTTATTAGAAGATAAAGATATTGTTCACCTTTCTCTTCCTTTACTAAAAAAAAGTTTAAAACTAAATTGTTGGATTTGTATTAATGAGGAGTGTTGGAGAAGGTGGTTTGGCCTCTGGTTTGTTCAGTCCTGATTCTCTGATTCTTTGCCCATGGTTATATTTTTTTTATTTTATTTTGATGGTTATTGAGTCTTCGATCTGACGTGGTAAGTTGCTTTATAATCTCTTATTGTTTTTCATGTTTTTCTTTCTTCTTGTTGTTCACGCTGTTATGATATAGGCGCGCCCTTAATCTGTTATTGGTTGAATTTTCTTCTCTTCTTTGTATGCTGCCCGAGAATTTGTTGAGTCCCTCTCTGCCGGGTAACTTCCTGATATTTAGTTATTTTGTTTTGTTGTAAATAATAAAACCTTGAACCTTGAACCTTGAAATTCAAACGATTGGGCCATGTCTTCGCCATCCAGTCTTCGTAATAATTTTTACTATTAAAATAAAGTGGATTCAGCATGTCTCCTTGCCCGGATACCGAATCTCTAATCGATTTCATAAACAACTTTGAGCTTCAACCGAATTTCCAGTATCAGCCGAATTCGTGATGAACCATTTGTCCAGCAAGAAAACCAAAATCAGATAGGGATTCAGCGGACCTTCTTACCTGTCTCAATGAATATCTTATTAGCTTATAAAAAAAATATATGTTACCGTAAAAATTCCAAAGAGACATCGTGCGAAATTTGAACAAAATTTCTCAACCCCTTCGAGAGTTATTGTGGTAACAGACGGACGGACGGACAACTTTTGCGATGTCATAGGTATCCCTCCACCTACGTTTTGGGATCCCAAAAAGTAGGTCAAAGTCGACTAAGAAGAGGCACGGTACGGCACGGCATGGTGCAGGAAGCACAGGTAATAGAAAAAGATTAGCAAGTAGTAGAAGTAGACAAGCAAGTGGGAGTTCGTAGCTCCAGAGCCTGAAATAAGTCACGCTGGAACATTGCTCCTGTCCCTCACTCCGAAGACTGAAAGGGTCCTTTTAGTTGTTTTGCCTCTTTCCAGTACTCGTGCCTCCTACATATTACCTCCTGCATAACATAAGATCATGTTATTTTAAATATGCAAAGCACCTGCTCCACTTGTCGAAATTATGCCATAACCATACTTTGACGGAGAAGTTCAAAATTCAAGATGCAAGTGTTACCCTTTTGGATGTTTCTTCGTCGCTATCAAAAATCATTGACAACAGAACCCAACCAGCGAACGACCTTTTACACTGCTTCCTGGCCGACGATTGAAATTAAGTATCTTTTTGTGTATGTTTATGGGTTTTATTTATTTTCCTCGTTTACTCCGCTTTCTGAAAACGGCGGGTTATAAATAAATTACATACTTACTTACTTACAGTATGTCGTGCTGTTCCGTGCCTCTTTTTAGTCGATCCCATGAAAGTGCGTGTCAAACTCTAAAGATGTTCATCCTAACCAAATCTTTAGCTTCTGCTTGATACAAGCCTATACTATGTTGTGAGTCGCCATCAGCACCAGCCAAGATTTCAGACATGAGACAAATATTCTTTGAGCCGAAGCTGACTTTGAAACATATTTTCAAACAAAACGGATATACGTCAGCTACAGGTTTGTTTCCTTCCCCGAAGTTGACCAAGAAGATTGACAACCTGACGAGGACCCTTGCCAAGAAGGGCCGAAATATCGCTGATAAAGAATCGTAGCTGACGTATATCCGTTGTAAACATTGTTTGAAAAAAGAGACATGAGACATTCTTCTCGTACGTAACAACCGAATAAGAATAGAAATAAAAATGAAAGGGAGATTCAACTTTCAATATGAAAGGTTAACTTCTGGCATCGAGGCTGATATCGGACTAACTTTTTCAACGCCTCAAACTCTTCGCCATCTAGGGTGTCTGGTTCTGATCTCCCGAGTATGGTAATTTAGTACTGATTATCACTATCAACTTCTCATTGTTTTCTTTTATTTAACTCTTTCACGCATGAAGATAAGAAAAGCTTCAAATCTTTGTTTTCCATTTGAATCAGGCCATCAGGTCTATTTTCTGTTTTTATTTTCTATCTTTCTTATTAATATCTATCTATTATCTTTCTATCTATCTTTGTTTTCAAATAACTTGCGTCCAGCCGCCGCGTCGGAGAGCGGGAAGGCTTGACAGATTCGACAAGCGCTAACAAGAAAATTGCTAATTTCACGTGGCATGTACTGGAATTTTCAAAAGACGTTATTCCCGAGTCATTTCATCGTGAAAAGATCATATTTGACGGTGCAAAACGGATAAGTCAGCTACATTTTATTAGACTTATATTTCGGCCCTTCTTCGCAAGGGTCCTCGTCAGGCTCATGCCACTCAAGCTTGAAAATGAACTTGAGGAAAAACAACTAAAGATTCTTCCTTAAACATCGGATTTTATGAACTTCTTCTCTGAAAATTGATTGTAGTTAAAGCTGGTGCTGTGATTTCGTTCTGGACACGGAAGAATCTTTAATTGTTTTTCCACAAGTTCATTTTCCAGCTTGAGCGGCGTGAGCCTGAAGAGGACCCTTGCCAAGAAGTGGCAAAATATAGCTCTAATAAAATGTAGCTGACTTATCCGTTTTGCACCGTCGAATATAATTCGCAGTCAGCTTGGGCTGAAGGACTATCTATGTGAAAACATCAATTTGTAGTAAGCGTTCTGGTTAGGCTTATTAACAAAGGTTAGTTACCAGTTTTGAAGGCTTGAATCGTATTTTGACGACGAATGGTACAGTGTTTCTTTTTGCATTTCTAGTCGTACTTTACTCCTCTAGGGGCGCTGAATTACCGAAAGGTGAGTTAGCTACTTAAAGTCGGACTTGCCTGTTTTTGCTTGTAAAATATGTAGTTCCAATACCAGTAAGTAGAGGACATGTTTCCTACGTCGACAAAGTGGTCCGGACCGAATGGGAAGTAGCGCCCTCTGCCGTATTCATCTCGGGAATCTCCATTGTTGACTCCAACACTTTTCAGACATCTTCCTACAAGGAAATCCACGTGTGAGCCCAAAGCGCGCATTGATGTGAAAAAAATGGTTATTCTCAGACATAAAGCGTTTTCCCGCGAAACAGTTGTGGGTCACACACTTCTGAGTGTTTGTAGCGGAAACACGACTGTGTGCCACACAGTCGAGCCACAAGTTGAAACTTGCGGAAATGCCGTTTTGTCAATTTTGTTGTCGGTAATAGAACTGGTAAATAGAACTCCTGGCTTATTTCCTTACCATTCTGTACAAAAAGCATCTTCTGTTTGAAGTCTATATGCTTGGAAAAGTAGTTAATTTTATTGTTTAGACACTATTTTGCTGCTTAATTTGAATTTTATGCCAGAATCGAGCCACAAAATCGACAATCAGCTCGCCAGTTGTTTGTCGAATTTGAGCCACAAAGCGAGCCACGAAAATCTTGTTGGTCGCGGAAACACACTTGTGGGCCGCAAGAAAGACGGCGGAAACACTCTTTTCGAGCCACATCGACCCACAAACTGTTTGTGGGAGCACGAACAAACGCCTGTACTCTCCGATGGCCCCGTGCCACCCAACCTCCGCCTTTTGGCGTGTACCAGGTTTGTCAGTGAACAACCCCTCGTCTAGGATATGGTCGAGGGCTGTCGTATAGCATTGACTCTCGTGGTTTTTACAATGTCACTTTCTTTACAGGGCGCGAGTTTTGCTTCTCGTTATTATAGCACGTCGGGGATGTTCACAAATAATCGTATACCTTCGTTTTACGAACTAAAACGCAACGCAGTTTTAGTTCGTAAAAAAGCCGACTTTTAAGGTTAGATAAGAACCTGATCCAAATTCTTTCCACTCCAATTTTTCAACTTTCACTGCCTTTGTGGGAAAAATGGAATGATGAACTGGTGATTCGTTGATTTTACTACATATTTGATATATCTTCTAGGACTACCTCCGTGGGCCCGTAATTCTAGACTGTCGGCAAAGTATAATGTCACCGATCCGTTTATTGCAGTATCTGAGCGAATTGCAGGTTTGATTCGTTCTCTTAACGTTAGCCATACTTTGTATAGGGCTATGTTGCCCATGTGTAAATAAGAGTATCAAAATCTATGTGTTGCATGTTGTTTTTTTTTTTTTTTTTTCATACTCCATTTGTGGCTTGTGTCTTAAAAACGGGAAATAAATTTCATCCATTCATTCATATGTTGTGTGTAGTGATGATCTGTGTTTTTTCCCAATGTATAAATAATAATAATAATAATTTATTTTTAACCCACAAATCGTACAAGACGAAAACAGTGGAGTACAAAAGAATATATGAAGACATAATTAGGCAAAACAATACACATACAAGCAAAATCTACTTAAGAGTCAAACAGACGAATAAGCCCATGAGAGGGCGACAGACGCGCGTACGCCATTTCGGACAGTTTTCTGTGGAGAACATAGTCCATTACACTGGAATGAAACTATCCTACGTCCAAATGGGCTCTGATTGAAACTATCCTACCTCCAAATGCGCTCCGATTGAAACTATCCTACCTCCAAATGTGCTCCGATTGAAACTATCCTATGTCCAAAACAGCTACTTTTCAGGAGAGCTATTTGAAGTTTTTAACATTATTTTATTATACTTTAGAATGGCAATATCTTAAGTCCAAACAAACTATCCTATGTCCTTCAGCTCATCAAAATCTACTGCTTGAAACAATCCCAAGTCCAAATAAGGACATAGAATAGTTTCACGGCGTGATAAAAGCAACTTTGCAACATAGGAAAAGAAAGAAAAAGACGATTTGGGAGACATCTAGCGGCGTGGTGCCAATTCTGACTGCAAATTCGGATTCAGCACACAATTTCGCACAAGATAGACTACTAAACCATTTTTTCCATTTTTGGACATAGGATAGTTTCAATCGGAGCACATTTGGAGGTAGGATAGTTTCATTCCAGTGTAGCGATACAATTTCTCCGTGATATCTGGTAGCGAGTAGTTACTAATAATTTTCGAATTTCTTTGCCAAGGAGGGAGAAAAAGAAGAAATTTACAAAAACGAAAATAAGAGGATCGCATAGCTTTAATATCCTTATTCTTTAAAACAGGATAGACACCAGATAAAACAAGAGCTGAAAGCTCATATGGCACTTGTAAGAACAGTTAGCATGTTTGTCAGATACGGTTTGCAGTTTTCAAGGCTGGATCTCTCTCCCGATATTCATTTCATCAGAAAATGGGCTTGATCTAGTAGATCTGAAATGGTTATACCACTCATTGACAACTGTATCTTCCTCCAACGATGGTCGGATCGGGGGAGGGACTATATTTTCAAGCCAATCTAACATGCCTGCAAAGTTTCACGGTCATAGCACATCTGGAAGTACCCTAACTCGTGATCATCGGAATTAGGGAAAACCCCCTCCAACTCCCCCCACTGTGACACGATCGGTCCTGTTCTGTCAATAATAATAATAATAATAATAATATATTTGCAAATTGAATGGCAGGCCGTTAAGCCTCTACAATGTATCTATGGCTTATGCTTGTTCTTACCTCCAAGTCCCATCCCGATCTCTCGACTCTAAGCGCTTCAACAGAGCCTTCAGCTCCTCCCGATGTTATCAGATCCGTTCCAGACTTGAAATTGATCATCTGAGTCACTTGTTCTTGACACTTGACAAGTTTCATCCACGTCTGATCACCTGTTCCAAAGTTATGCATGTCAATAGAATCTCCCCCATGATCATCGGATCGGGAAAAGAACTATTTTCAAGTTGACCTGGAAGAGTGCCTAATATGTCTGCCAAGTTTCATGGTCCTAGTACATGTGGAAGTACCCCTCGAAGTACCCTAACTCGTGATCACCGGAAATCCGGGAAAACCCCTTCCAACCCCTCTACTGTGACATCCCGATCCATCGACCCTAAACATTTCACGACATTTCCGGTCCCCCCTCTAATCCCCCTCTCTTTGGATTTGGTCCAGATTTGAAACTGAAAATCTGAGACACTTGTTCTTCACAATTGTCAAGTTTTATGCATGTCCGATTATCCATTCCAGAGTAATGCATGTTTCTAGTTTCCGGATTCCCCTTCCCTCCACCCCCCCCCCCGCGATAGCAGGATCGGGGAAGCGATTATTTCCATGTTAATCTGGTTGGTTCCCTCATATGCCTGTCAAGTTTTATTGTGCTAGCTTATTTGGAAGCGTTTCACCCGATTTCCGATTGCCCCTCCAGCTCCCCCCCCCCCCCCCAGTGATCGGATCTGTTCCGGATTTGAAACTGAGCATCTGAAGCACTTGTTCTTGACGTATGTCAAGTTTCTTGCATGTCTGATTACCCGTTCCAAAGTTATGCATGTTACTAGTTTCCGGATTTCCCATCCCTCCACTCCTCCCACAATGACCGGATGGGGAAAGTGATTATTTCCAAGTTCTTCTGGTCGGTTCCCTGATATGCCTGCCAAATTTCATTGTCCTAGCTTATGTGGAAGCGTTTCATGAGATTTCCGGTGCCCCCTCCAGCCCCCCCCCCAGTTATCGGATCTGGTCCGGATTTGAAATTGAGCTTCAGAAGCACTTGTTCTTGACATATGTCAAGTTTCAGGCCTATCTGATTAACCGTTCAAAAGTTAGGCATGCTACTACTTTCCGGATTTCCCATCCCTCCACTGCCCCCAAGATGGCCGGATCGGGGAAATGATTATTTCCAAGTTAATCTGGTCGGTTTCCCAACACGCCTGCCAAGTTTCATCGTTCTAGCTTATGTGGAAGCGTTTCACGAGGTTTTGGGTGCCCCCCTCCAGCTCCCCCCCCCCCCAGTTATCGGCAATTGTTCTTGATATATGTCAAGTTTCACGCAAGTCCGACTACCCGTTCTAAAGTTATGCATGTTACTAGTTTCCGGATTTCTTGTTGCTCCACCACCACCCCCCACGATGGCCAGATCGGGGAAGTGACTGTTTCCATGTTAATCTGGTTCGGTCCCTTATACGCCTGCCAAGTTTCATCGTCCTAGCTTATGTGGAAGTGCCCAAACTTGCAAAACCGGGACAGACCGTCGTTTCCGGATTTCTCATCCCTCCACCCCCCCCCCCACTATGATCGTATCCGGAATATGATTATATCCAAGTTAATCTGGTCGGTTCCCCTGATATTTCTGCTAAGCGTGTCACTAGATTTGTTTGACTTGGACTGACCATCTTTAAACCGTATCTATTCTCGCATTCGCTTTGTATACATCATAGCATGGCTCAGTGGTAGAAAACGGGACTGGCAACACAAAGGTCAAGTTTCACGTATGTCTGATTACCCTTTCCAAAGTTATGCATGTTAATAGTTTTCGGATTTCCCATCCCTCCACTCCCCCCACTATGATCGGATCCGGAATATGATTATATCCAAGTTAATCTGGTCGGTTCGCTGATATTCCTGCCAAACGTTTCACTAGATTTGTTTGACTTGGACTAACCGTCTTTAAACACTTATTATCCCGCATTCGCTCTTTGATACATAGTCGCATAGCTCAGTGGTAGAATACTAGACTGGCAACCCAAAGGTTCTTGGTTCGATCCCGACTTTGGCCAGCGCTTTGTTTTGCTCCCGTTTTCCTTTTTGGTCCCGTTTTACTTTATAGTTTCCGGACTCCCGGATCCGGGGAAAGTTGGATTGGGGAAGTGATTATTTGTAAGTTGATCTGGTCGGGTCCCTGATATGCCTGTGAAGTTTCATCGTCCTAGCTTGTGTGGAAGTGCCCAAACTAGCAAAACCTGGACAGACCGACAGAACGACAGAGCGACAGAACGACAGAACGACAGAACGACAGACAGACAGACCGACAGACCGACAGAAATTACGATCGCTATATGGCACTTGAGTATGCTCAAGTGCCATAAAAAAGAATCGAGTGGTCACAGAAGGAAGAGTATAGTTTGCCAAGAGCTTTCCGATTGTATTTCCCCCTGTTAGCAACAATTTTCCAATAACCCAGTTGAATTTTTAGTCTACAATCGGAAACGGTCCGGGATCGGAAAGAACGAATCTTTTTAGTAATGGTAATACCCAACCACCGAATAGAATCAACACTTGGAATAGAAAACTTCAAGCAATTTAGAGACGCGGATGGCCCGGAGTTAAAAGACAGATATTCACATTTTTTTACGTTTAAAGAGAGTCCAATATTAGAAAATGAAGAGGAAACATTCTGAACCAAACGCGATAACTCGCTCCTAGATCGGCTAATTAATAGAAGGTCATTTGCATAAGCAAGATATGAAACATTTGAAAAACCAAGGAGATAAGAAGAAGAAATATTTGTAAGCGTATCAGAAATACACATTTTGAATATACTAGGAGAAAGTACACCGCCTTGTCTTACACCACAACGTACAGGAATCCTTGAAGCTGAAACAGAACCATTAGATTTTATTCGGAGGTAAGATTTACGATACCAATAACGAAGAAGAAATATAATGGAAAGGTTAATGCCGTTACTGTAAAGAGAGTAAAGAGCTTGAGAATGCACAATACTGTCAAAAGCTTTAGAAACATCTAGTGCACAAATGTGAAGACTATAACCCTTTTTAGATGAATCAATGAGAAGAGAAGAAAGTGCCCGATGCGCATGCTGACATCCAAGACCAGGCTGAAATCCGAATTGATTTTCCCCAAAGTTAACATTATCATTAAGAAAAGGAAGAAGCAGATATTCAAAAACCTTACTTAGATTGCAAGAAACAGTAATTGGCCTATAAGAAGAACATTCAAACGGAGACTGACCACGTTTAAGGATTAAACTGACTGTACCACACAGAAAACTGTCCGGAACAAGCGAAGAACATAAGCACATTTGAAATAACAGTTGAAGATGGCACAGAAGTGGCGGGAAATCAATTTTCAGATGGTTTATATCAATACCATCAACATCCACTGACGAAGATTTTAGTTGATTTATAGGTACGGCTTATAGCTACGGCTTATACTTACGGCTTATATGGCTACGGCTGAAGTAAATAAAAAAACAAAACAAAATAAAAAAATTGACAGTTGCTGTTTTTGTTTTTCTCACATCCTGATTCGCAAACAAAATTATAATGATACTTGTTTCTGAAAAAAAAATAAGGGTCACAAAGCCACCATCAGGGACGAATTTCTGACTTATTTTAGGGCTTCAAGAGACGGTTGGCATGTTTTCCAGAAGTCAGGTAGTAAGGCCCGGGATTGGCTGATGGAAATAAATTGGCTCCTCTTTGGGAGGAGTTAAGTGACAGGTTTCCCACCTAGGAGGAGGAGTGACACGCCTGACCACTCCCCCGTGCTCCGGAGGAGTAGTCCATACGGCCTGCCTTGGAGGAGTAGCCAACTGTATCATACGTTACGTTCCGGAACTTAGAGATCGTTAAGAAATTGTTAACCGTTGTTAACTTTTTGCGTTCCACGTTTTCTGATTTCGAAATTTAAGCTCCGCCCACCTACAATTTCCGTTCCAGAGTTTAATGATTGTTAACTATTTTGTAACGATGGTCGGTGAGCATCGTTACAGAATAGTTAACAATTGTAGAACTGGGAAAAGTTAACGATCGTTGAAGCTGCATGTAGCTCCGCCCCGAAGTAAAGTTAACGATTCCTAACAACTTTTCAGTTTGCGGAACGCAACCATGGTCTGTGCCAGAGCAAAATAACTCTAGAGAGTAATGCGCGAACTTTGAAAAAGTGACACACAGTCAAATCGCAGCGACACTAGCACCACTAGAGGACACGAACATCCCTACTGAAACTCAACCAATCGTTAACGAGCGCTGGCTCTGATTTGATCCTCGATGTTTGCACCGCATCTTAGCTTTGCTAGAATTGTCTACGTCCGCCACTGCACGCACGAACAGGGCAGTGCTGTGACCGAGGCCCATTTTTGATGCATGGGAAGGATAGGTCTTTGTATTACTCTCTAGAGTTATTTTGCTCTGGTCTGTGCAACCGACTGGCCAGGAACAGAGGTCCTGTTCAGCTTGTAAAGTCAAAAAAGACTTTACTATTGCTAATTCATAACCTTAATTGACTTTTACAGTGATCTTCCGCCCAAAATCACTAAGTACCAATGCTTACAACTTTTGGCAAACAAAGTTTTGTCAGAATAGGACCCCCGGAACAATATAGTGTCTGTTGGTACTGCTGCCATGCCTAAAGATTGGGCTTAAAGAACCCTTCACCTATATTACTGCTTTACTACGAATTCCTAATCGTTCCATCCATTCTTGTTTGCGTAACTAAGAACTTCTTGTGGAATATTTAACCACCCTAGCGGCACTACTCTGGTTCTTGCTTTTCCCACGATTGGCTTTCTTCGAGAAGATTCAAATTCAGGTTTATCGCTTAAAGGCCGAGGCGAGGTTGATAATAGCAGGCACGGATTTGCAGCCTTTAAGAAACCCAGCAAAGTTTAAAGTAGTGTCACCTATACTGGATTATTGGAATATAACCTATATTTACCACGCCTTGTGATTTAAATACTGCACGCATATTCCTTTCCATCAGGATGTTATTGTGACTAACCCCGTTTCAATGAGTTGCAAATGTTAGAATATTAGAATATAAATTGGGTTTACTGGGAGTTGTGGTTTTATCTGAGCACGGTTTAAATGTATTTTATCACGATTTGAATGGAATTTTTATGTTCTGGTGTGATATTTCTACCAGGAACTTGTGATTAATTTTCACTGGTTCTGGAGGATTTGAATATTCGGTTCTCAGTTAAGACCAGAAAACTTAACTAAAAGTAAGTAAGTAAGTAGTTTATTCTAAACCCGTCATTATTGAAAAGCGGAGAGTTAAAGAGAATAAATACAACACAAAAAAGGCCAATAAGAAAGACAGTAAATTTTCAATCTTCGGCCAGGAAGCAGTGGATAACGTCGTGCTCTTGTTGAACCAAGTTGCCCATGTGTTTTTTAAAGCGACGAGGAACCATTAAAAAAGGGTAACACTTGCATCTTGAATTTTGAACTTCTCCGTCAATGTATGGTTATGACGTAATTTTGAAAAGTTGAGCAGGTGCTTCACTTATTTAAAATAACACGATCTCATCTATTTGATCTCCTTCTTTCCCAGACGCACGCACGCACGCACGAACAGGGCAGTACTGTGACGGAGGCCCATTTTTGATGCATGGGAAGGATAGGTCTTTGTATTACTCTCTAGAGTTATTTTGCTCTGGTCTGTGCAACCGACTGGCCAGGAACAGAGGTCCTGTTCAGCTTGTAAAGTCAAAAAAGACTTTACTATTGCTAATTCATAACCTTAATTGACTTTTACAGTGATCTTCCGCCCAAAATCACTAAGTACCAATGCTTACAACTTTTGGCAAACAAAGTTTTGTCAGAATAGGACCCCCGGAACAATATAGTGTCTGTTGGTACTGCTGCCATGCCTAAAGATTGGGCTTAAAGAACCCTTCACCTATATTACTGCTTTACTACGAATTCCTAATCGTTCCATCCATTCTTGTTTGCGTAACTAAGAACTTCTTGTGGAATATTTAACCACCCTAGCGGCACTACTCTGGTTCTTGCTTTTCCCACGATTGGCTTTCTTCGAGAAGATTCAAATTCAGGTTTATCGCTTAAAGGCCGAGGCGAGGTTGATAATAGCAGGCACGGATTTGCAGCCTTTAAGAAACCCAGCAAAGTTTAAAGTAGTGTCACCTATACTGGATTATTGGAATATAACCTATATTTACCACGCCTTGTGATTTAAATACTGCACGCATATTCCTTTCCATCAGGATGCTATTGTGACCAACCCCGTTTCAATGAGTTGCAAATGTTAGAATATTAGAATATAAATTGGGTTTACTGGGAGTTGTGGTTTTATCTGAGCACGGTTTAAATGTATTTTATCACGATTTGAATGGAATTTTTATGTTCTGGTGTGATATTTCTACCAGGAACTTGTGATTAATTTTCACTGGTTCTGGAGGATTTGAATATTCGGTTCTCAGTTAAGACCAGAAAACTTAACTAAAAGTAAGTAAGTAAGTAGTTTATTCTAAACCCGTCATTATTGAAAAGCGGAGAGTTAAAGAGAATATATACAACACAAAAAAGGCCAATAAGAAAGACAGTAAATTTTCAATCTTCGGCAAGGAAGCAGTGGATAACGTCGTGCTCTTGTTGAACCAAGTTGCCCATGTGTTTTTTAAAGCGACGAGGAACCATTAAAAAAGGGTAACACTTGCATCTTGAATTTTCAACTTCTCCGTCAATGTATGGTTATGACGTAATTTTGAAAAGTTGAGCAGGTGCTTCACTTATTTAAAATAACGCGATCTCATCTATTTGATCTCCTTCTTTCCCAGAACATGAGTGACACCAAAACGAAATAGTATACTTATTGGTACCTGACATGTTCCATGTAACCCCATAGACTCTAGAAATTAAATCAACATAACGAAGACCAATTTCTAAAATATTGAAATGAATGAAATGAATGAAATGAATGAAATGAATGAAATGAATGAAATGAATGAAATGAATGAAATGAATGAAATGAATGAAATGAATGAATGAAATGAATGAAATGAATGAAATGAATGAAATGAATGGAATGAATGAAATGAATGGAATGAATGAAATTGATGAAATGAATGAAATGAAATGCGTTTATTTCACCAAATTGACGAGACAAGAAAAAGCTTAAAGGTAAAGCATCTACAATACGTACATTAAAGCTTTATAATCCTAGTACACATCATTGCTTCGGTATAGTATATTGTTTTTTATATTGCGCAAATAGTATATTGTTTTATAGTATATTGTTGTTTTATAGTATATTGTGGTATAGTATATTGTTGTTTTGTATTGTTGTAGTATATTGTGCGTGAATCATGAAGGAAAAGGCGTTATTGCAGTTATCGTGGTATCTGATATTCAGATACCACGGTCCTGCAGTGGTAACTGATCGTGGTATCTGAAAAGTCATCTCACCCTCATCAAATTTTGTCAAATTTGTGAGAAAGAAGTTTAGCAACTAATGATATAGCTGACTGTCAGTTTTTGTTTTGGGATAACTTCGAAAACCGTAATTTTGGTGATTTTCATTTTTGCAGAGCAACCGTATATCAGATACCACGATAACTGCATAAAACGACTGCATAAAACGACCAGTTACCGTGGTAACAGATACCATCGTATCTGCACTTTTGTCACATCAAATCTACCTTGAATGAAGCGCAGCTTCATCGCATGGCACGCTCAACTCTACGCAATGAAAAGTCATGACTAAAACTCGAATCCGAAATTTTATATATTCTAGAAAACTACTACCAATGCCGAAATTTGTCGATATTTATCTTCGCTGTATGTTTAGTTTCTACGTTCAAAGGATATGACCCCGATGAAAAATTTATCTCAAAGTAGTACTATGAAGTAGTACGAAAAAGTAGCACGCAGTACTAACGATGGTACTACATGCTTCTACTTCAAGGCTACCGTGTTAATGTATACTACTATATGCTACTATTAGCAAGACCGGATGTTACTATGGCAAGACAGGATGCTACTATATACTACTATATAAGATTGGACCAGTTTGAGGCACATTAAATGATAGTATTTTTGGCTATTACATAGTATTACATGCAACGTACTACTACCATACTACTACGCAGGCTACAAATTTTTTATCGGGATGCATCCTCTCACGGTCCAATAAGCTTTATGTGGTTTATGCGTGAAAAATAATTTTCAGGCTCCAATGCCAATGAATCGAGCAATTAGGTTGGGAGGAGACCGACTCCACCAGAATCCGATAGGCGCATTTTAGATTTCTGAAGGTGTCAGAACTGATTACCTATCTCCACGTCTTCTGCGCCTTCGTCATCCTTGAGCCTGCAGTTCTTGTCGTCTGGTGCCTTAAGCGCTCGCTCCACGAAGCGACGAACAGCTTCTCTGCTGAGGACGTAGCCTGGAAATTAGGTCAAGTTCAAAGCTTAAAGTTCAACGGACACATCAACCTATCCTAATAGAGAGATTACACCCTACTCGATGAAAACGGATATTGCTACACCATCATCGAGGGACCATAACAACAAAATTTAACATTGGGAGGTATAGGACTTTCAACTTTGAAATTAAATTATCGGCGTTTCATCTTCCTTCTGAGCCAGGGACTTGCTGGAAATGTTACTTGGGCTATTCCTTAATCGTATAATTATATTTTTGCAAAAGAGTTTCCGTGGAAGTAAGAGCCTGAAGGCTTCAAAGTTTGAACACAAAAACAGAGTCTCGAATCTTATTGGTCGGCGATGACACGGATTTGAAAAATGCGTCATAGTCGACCAATAGGACGATGTTCCGTCTTTGTTTACAAACTTTGCGCCTTCAAACTCTTACTTCCATGGAAACTCTTTTGCAAAAATAGAACTATGCGGTTAAGGAATAGCCCAATTGACCAGCAATTCCCTGGCTCAGAATGGTGATAAAATACCGATAATTTAATTTCAAAGTTGAAAGTCCTGTACTTCCTAATACTAAATTTTTTCGTTACGATCCCGTCCGTTTTCGTCGGGTATGGTGCAATCTCTCTATCCCGCTCTATACTGACCAAGAACCAATAGTTGCATTTTTGATCCGAATACTCAGTTCAGAATTCTCGCTCCTCTGACTTCACCATTCTCGCTTTTGACAAAAACACTAATATTGCAGCTCATTCGCAACCCGGTATAAGTGTGTATGCATATTGAGCACCCGTACTCTGTTGACCAATCAGGGAGGAGAACGCGGAGAGGAGAATCGAGAATTCGCCATCGGAGCAACTTCTCGATTCTGCAGAATCGCGAGGCTTTCCCCGTTCTCAATTCTGACAAAAACTCAAGAAAAGGAGAATTCACTTCATCTGAATAGTCCAAAAACGCGAAATAGGAGAATTCGGATCAAAAACGCAACTAATGTTTACCCCTGAGCTCAGCAGATTTTTCAACAGTTTCCAGTCTTTGATATCCGAAAGACTGGTAAAATTAAGGTAACTTAATTTTGTTTAAAAGAAAGTTAAAGAAATTTTTAGTTGAAAAAGGTGGTTGAATTTTGTGGGTTTTTGGAAAGGGGTGTAGGGAGGCGGGGAGTGAGGGGGTGTGGTGGGGTGAGGTGAGATGGGGGGCGGTGGGTAGATTGTGACGAGGGAATCATTTTCTTTCTCTATTTCTTTACCTTTTTTCTTTAAAAAAAAAAAATATTAGACTAGTTTTTCTGTTATTATTTACTGAATAATTTTAAGTTAAAAGGTGGTTAGAAGATACAGCCACCCACAGGATTTTTGTCTTTTATGTGGTTTTTGAGTTTTTTGTATAATGTAGTTGTGTTTTTTTGGCGAAGTAAAAAATATCTGAATCTGAAGAGAATTTTTTAGGTTTTACGTATACTCGAATTTACTAGCTTGGAAAATGATAAGATTATATAATTTGTAATACTCAGTTAGTCTTTTTTTAATCTCTAGAAAAGCCTGCACAACTCAAATTTAAAAAGAATATTTTCTTTTGAATGGTCTTTATTGTTATACTATGTTCATAAAGCTATGAATTCCATAAAGAAGCTACTATAAGATGAGGTGGGGGTGGCAGAAGTACATGGTTCTCAAACTTAAATCCAACCTTTACGACTCTATGGCGGTTCCTAATTAATAAGCTCAGTTGACAACAGAATGAGTTCGGTGTTTCGCTGCCTTTAAAAACATACACACTGGCAACTATTATTTTTTCAAATATACTATAACAGCAAACTTTGTTTTGTTCCCACCAAGTCCTGACCCCTCCTTGGGATGCCACAAGATCTTCCGTGCCCCCACTAGCTTCCCACACAGACCATTTATTTCAATTATCTCTAGTCGAATTTAACTATACTAATTAACCAACTCCTAATACACACCAAACAAGACTAAAGGTTGCGATGGGATCCCAAAAATTGAATATTTGATGTGTTCGCCAGTGTTCGCCGGACTTTTGGGACAGTTTTACTTTTAAAATTTAGAAACAGAGTAAGGCCAAATTAATGATCATAAGAAAACCGAGTTCACATATGGTAGTAGTAGTAGTAGTAGATTTTTAATTCTAAAAAGTAACTTTCACAGCGTGAACGCCGAATTTGACTTCTACGTCCAAACATAACTAAACACTCGAATCAATTTGTCAGTCGAATAATAATTGCAACATAATTCGTAACAAATTTATCAGTCGATACAAAACTTAACTACCACAATTTACACGATAGGCTCAATCGGCGAACATTTTGCAAAAAACTTCTAAAACAAATAAAAGTCACTTTTTTTTTCAAATTCAATCAAAGTAAATTTTTAATCATTACGTCAAAAGTAATTTCACTTAAAAATATATAGAAAACAAAATAGAACATTCTAAAAGGGTCAAAAACTAAAACTAACAAATACAACAAAAATAATGACTATGTTTACTGGCTGTTGTACAATTCAACAAAACTTGGAACAAAACTCCTTCGGTACCTTTCATGTTTTGTGGGGACTGGATTTAATTTGGGTACTTTCCGAGCCTTGTCGCGCTGCGGTCTATTGCGGATGGGTGTGTAGAGTTCGGGGAGAATAGGACGCAATCTGGGAACAGACAGGGTCTTGGTGCCGAAATTAAGGCATAGAAGGTTTCTTCTCGCGTCCAAAGTGGTGAGCCTGAACCTGCCAAGCAGATAATGGTAAGGAAGCTTCCCCTCCCCATTAATGATCCTAAGCGCTCGTTCTTGAATGTTTTCAATCTTATAAACATGGTCAGAGGTAAGCCCAAAATGCCACACTGGACAAGCATACTCCAGTATTGGCCGGATAAACGAACAGTACAGTTGGAGGAGATCCTTCGGGGGGCAAGACATTTTTTTCATAAGTTTTAACATGGAAACCGAAGGGGAAGCTTGTTTGAGGATGTTTTGAACATGGGCATCCCACTTCATGTCAGCTGAAATAGTATTCAGAAATAGGATTCAGCACGTGTGCTTACCCGTATAAGCTGATCGAAACGATTCTGTCTTACTTCTGCGAATTTTGTTGCCGGATTCAGGGAAAAGTACTTGTTCAGGTACAAAAATTTTGTCACATAAATGTTCAGCATGCCTTTACCACTAAATCGAACATTCAGTTCAAATAAATTTAACAAACTTTCGGGTTTTGGCCGGATTCCCGGCGAACTACTAGTGGGGTATGATATAAGTTTGGAACTTAAAGGAGTGATATCATAAGCATTCTAGCACTTGCAAGGTCTACACCCCCCCCCCCCCACCCACCTGAGACCCAAGATGAAGCCAGGGCTCGATCCGACCGCCGGGTCATCTAGCGGCGCGAGTCGGAAGTGCCCAAAATGGAGAGGATGAAATCATAGTTTAACTTTAGAGCTAACAAAAGGTTTTTATTGCAGTGGACATATGGAAAATGTAGAAAAATTAAACTAATTATTTGCATTATCTTTTTCCTTAAGTATTTTGTTTTCTGTTTTTTCTTGTTAATTCCCGTAAGTCTAAAGAATTAAGGATGTAAACTAGATGACAGTAAGCAAACACCGTAAATTATACAAAATTTGTTATAGTGATTTCTAGAACATTCTGAAACAGAGCTAAATAAAATTCAGCTTCCAAGACCAAAAAATGTCAAACTGGCCGAAGATTTGTACTTCCGACATATCTAAACGTCCACATGATGATATACTTAGTTACTTAAATCCTCTTACACGCCACACGATCTTCTCGAAGGTTCTAGTAATCTTTTGACTAACGTCAGGAGATCAATGACTAGTCAATTAGCAATGGCGGATTGGCGTTAAGGAGTGAATTGTGTTCAAGTAATTTCTGAATAATGTTGGCTACCGTGAGTATTTTGGGGACCCATCCCAAAACCCACCCATCGACCCATCGAAAAATGAGAGTGTCTTCTATATTCTCGGCCCACATGAATCAAATACTTTAAATTTGTGGCAAAGCCATAATTAAGTCTTGCGATCCTACTGTAGAAAAACACCGTCATATATTTAGGATACCATTATACAGTGTCCTGTTAATGGGTTTGTTTTAATTTGTAATGATAGGCAGCGCTGGTGTTGCATCAAGTTTGTTTTTGTGTCCAACTAATTTTAGGCGGCTTCTGGAGGCGATTCGATACACATTAGTAAGAGCCTTTATGCTACTGGATGGCGTTTACTTGTCCGATTAGCTGCTGTATAAGTGGTGTTAGTTTTAAATGACAACCATATCTGTTTAACGAAGAAGAAGAACAATTTTCTTGGAGTGAATTTTCTTGGAAGAGGGTTAGCATAGTTGCTTCGTTCGTTTGGTTGTTTTTTAGTCGTTGAACTCTTGGGTAATCATTCAACTCACCGACTTCAATTAGTGAAGATATACGTAAAAGTAAAAAAAGATTGTCCTGTACAGATTCAGCGTCTCTTCTTACCTTTAAAGCTTTCATCTAATCAGTTTCAAATAAAACTTCTGTTTTTAAGAAATTTTCCGGTTTTGGACTATTCCCTGCGAACAAGTTGTCCGGGTAGAAAATACTTTTCACGTAAGTTTTCAGCATGTTTTCTTTCCACTAAATCGAACATCTAATCAAATTCAAATAATACTTTTACATTTCACAAACTTTCCGGTTTTGACCAGATTCTGGGCGAACTACTTGAAGACAAAATTGTTTTCACCATCGTGTTCTTCCCTCATAATCGACTATTACATTATATTTTTAAAAATACTTCATTTGCGCCTTAATTTAAACGAATCATAGCTGATTGATGAAAAATCATAGCTGACGAATCCGTTGTAAACATTGTTTGAATAAAAAAATTTAAACCCCCTTCCCCCCTAAATGTAAGGCTACATAGCCCATCTACGAACTCGACCTCTCTTGACCCAAACAATCCTCACAACAAATTTCGTCAAAATATCTCATTCCCGTCGAGGGCTTCGAGAGTTACAGAGCGCACTTTTGTGATGTCATAGATATCCCACCACTTCCATTTTGGGATCCCAAAAAGAAAAAGAAAAAAAAAGAAAGGTGTATAAAGGCGTATAATTTTGTATAAATTGGATAACATTCTCCGGAAAGAAATTCCGCAAATTTTCAGATTTTTTTATTGATAAAGATCTTCTTATAATTGTTCCCTCACCCAGAAATGGGCGAATCTGATCATGAAGGGTTCGAATCCGAATCCAGGGCTAGGTACAAATCTGAATCCACCATTTCATGCTGAGGATTCGAATCCGACCTTGACAAAAATCAAATCATGTTCATGGCTTATGGTTTAAAAATCAGAGGTGATAATGATAAAAACCACTGATATCTAAGGTTATCATATAACGTGATAAATTCCTGAGAACAGTTGGTGGTGGAGACCAAAAAGTTGAATTGCCTAAGCACACTGTGTAAAAATTAGGAAAACGGAAACTGGAAGGATAAAGTCAAGGAATTTTGAGTTGATCCGGAAGATTGAGGGTTTGGAATCCCAGCCCGAATCCAAATCCAGCCTGACAAGCAGAAGATTCATTTCTGGAGTTGAATCCGACTAAAAGGACGAATCCTGGAATCGAATCCGAATCCGGATTTAGGTTCGCTCATCTCTGCTTCAGCACAAGCTGAATGCTTTCTCTGTTCGATGCTGGTAAACGGATCAGTCAGATGATAATTTTATTTCAGCGAGCTTTCGGCTCTTCTTGGCAAGGCCTCTTCAAGCTATATCTTGAACATTGAACTAGCTCCCCCTACTACTATGCTCTACGACAACGATCCGTCACTACTTTCTTCTGTCGGATAAGTAAATCTTCTGAAACTCAACAAGTGCGAAGACGCAAGTGCTACCCTAGTTGAAGTCTCTTTGTTCCTTCTGAAAATTGTCTACCACTCGGCACATTCTGCACATGACACAATTTGTCGTTTCCTCGCTGACGTCATGTCTGAAAATCTATGTTAGTTTATCAAAATGTTGGAATTTTAGTAAGATATTAGGAAAGTTTAGTAGTTTAGTAGGCCAAACGAATAATTAAGCAGAGATTTTGACCATGCTTCAATACTCCTTAAGCCCATATTTTGAACAAAGGCTAAAAACGGAACGTCAGCTAAGATGTTCGTCACCGTTGTCGGCCCTTTTTGGCAAAATTCTGACGAGGACCCTTGTCAAGAAGAGCCGACATATCGCTGATGAACATTGTAGCTGACTTTCTGTTTTAAAGGACCCCTCTTGCTTTTTCTGCCATTTATAATATACCTAGCTCCGTTATGGGATTATAAACTTCTAAAATACCCACCTTTCTTCATTGCTCCGTTTTGTGCCTACGAATTTTTAGTGCTTTTTCGTCCGTGCCGAGTTTCGCCCCTTACACCACGAAACGTTTGCCAGAATCTTCAAACTCCGCTTACAACTCTTTCGCACACAAGGATATGAGAATCTTCTGTTTTGATCTCTTTTCTTTGCTGATTTACTAGCCGATTAAACCTATATTAAGTTTCAAGAAAGGTAATTGCAGTTCTTACCAGCACCTCCACTGTTGTAGCCTCCGTCAACATACGGCTTGAACTTGCAGCCAAACCAAAGGGGGTCTTCCGGGCTGAATCTTGATAGCATATATCTGGCGTTTTCTGGGATTAAGAAGGTGTCATCGTCGACCTTGAAGAACCAGTCGTAGTCGTTGAGGTGCTTTTCATAGATGTACTCGAATCCTTGTTTGGTCTTTCCCCAGAGGTGGTTGTGGCCGGTGTGGACGTCTTCGAGCAAGACGGTTGGTATGGTGGGATCTGGGAGGAGAAAGCTCTTAATGTCTGATATTTCAAACAGGCCGCGGCAGTCAGCCGAGATGTTTACTTGGCAGGATTGACAAATTCTTGGCAAAGGTGTGTTCCACCTTTCTAACAATAGTAGCTATTAGTTACTATTTTCGTTCCAATCTCGGAAAAAGTTTACTACGCTGAACGTGCCAATCTTCTCGAGAAAGTAACTAATAATAACTAATTACTAACCATGCTCGAGAGCGTACACTGTAAAAAGTTTTTCCGTATAAAGATTAAAATTAACCGCAGTATTTGCTACTCGCATTATCCTTATCTCTACGCAGATAAGATTAATACCAAATAGAGATAAGATGAATCCGAGTAGCAAATACTGCAGTTAACTTTAATCTTTATACGGAGACACTTTATACAGTGTAGGAAGCGTGGTAACCACGCATTTCTATAACTTGATTGGTTTGATTCGCCCGTGGCATGATATTCTGCTGGAAAACAGAAAAACCGTTCCAGCCTTGACGGCAAAAATCCAGAATTTATAACGTCATGCGTAGTAACTACAGTAAGTAGGGTAGAACACGCTCAATGATAGTTTAGTCTAGTTTTCCGAGAGACCGCACAAATCGCTGTGAAGGCTAAGAGAGTGTTCCATCCTACTTACCGTCGTTACTACGTTACGAATTTTGGCGTCAACGCTGGAACGCATTTTTACATTTTCGGTAAAATATCACTCCACGGAGTAATCCAGCCAATCACATCACACAGATCCGTAGTTACCACACGCTCCTTTTTTTTTATAGAAGACTATCTACTAAGAAATGTTTACTTAATATTACTCGGAACCATGCAGAGAATATTAAAAAGGCCCAAATCTGTTTCTCCAACAAGTATTTCGTCCTGAATCCAGACAAAACCGGAAAGAATTTCTATTTATTAGAGATTCGGTACAGGGGTAAGAACACATGTTCACTGGCCCGAAATGGAATTTTTTAAATGTAAAAGATTTCTTTTATGTCAATTAGAAACGCGATGTAGGGACAAACATAATGCTATCAATCCGGACAAGTATTTCTCAGTGGATTAGTCGCTTGACCGTAGTCTGCCAAAAAAGTTGTATTGTACATTTTCGAGTGGTTCATTACGGTTAAATATACATGCTTATGAGGCCTGGCGAAGAAGGGAATCTACAGGACCCAGTTGTCTGGATGATGAAGTCCAATAAATATTCTTCTTTGGGATCTCATCGAAACCTTTAGTCGTGTTTCGTCGTTGATTTAAATCAGGCTATTTCAGGATAGTTTTGTAAGGTCGTTTACCGTCTCTTTCTTTCATTCCCGAGCCACTTCTGCTAAGACTTTTGACCAGAAATTACTCCTAAAATTAACACAAATTGTGTTTTGACGTCAAAATTTTGTAGTCCGTTTTCTGCTTTGAAACCTTTTTTTCAATGAAAAGTTTCAACTTTTGTGCGTGCATCAGAATGTAACAAAATGAACAAACTCTCTGTCCGGAGGGATCCGCCGAACCTATCCCACCTTCCAAAGCTGCCAATCTAAGTAGATACTTGTAGGTAACCGAATTTTTAGTAGGTAGGCTCTGACCATCCCAATCTCTGATTTTCACACAAAAACGGTTTCGTAAATTTCAGAGCACACTAACACTAAGGAGTAGGGCCACTACGCTTGCGGTATTTAAAGCGAGGCAAACGTGGGTTTAGAAATTTCTACTAAAGCAAAGGTGCGGTCGGCACGCACCAAGGAAACAATAAATGCTGTATATGTTTTTGCTGTGTTCAGAATACGAAGTTATCGGAGCCAGCACTAGTGAACGTCTGAATGAGTTTCAGTAGAGACGTCCTCTGTTGCTAGTGGTGCTAGTATCGCTACTATTGGAGTTTACCAGATCAAAATAAGACTAGGTAGTAGCGCCAAGTCTTTACAAGATTAACACACAGTCGAATAGCAGCGATTCTAGTACCATTAGCGATAGAGGTCATCCCTACAGAAACTCATTTAGTCGTTCACCAACGCTGGCTCCGATAATTGGCCTTATTATAGATCAGCGCTCCTAGTGGACTAGTTTCTGTTAGTCCTCCATTGCTTCATAACTAACACTTGTGTAGACATAGTAAAACGTCGATTCCTCAGGGTAGTGGGTCACTTTAACTTTCTGCTGCTGAAACATATTTAAAACCTCCATTACCTGGGACACAGATGACAGGTTTTCCACTCACTAACCTGTGGATCTATTTTACCATGTCTGATCCAAGGGGGATTCACAGAAACTAGTCCGCTTGGAAGTGCTGAACAGGAATATGGCCAATATCATATTCTGAACTTTGCACAAAAAATGATATAGCCTCCATTGTTTTCTTGGTGTGTGCAGACCGCACCTTTGCTTTCCTAGAAATTTCTAAACGGCCGCAAGTTTGACTCACTGTAAATGCCGGAAGCATAATTGGTGGCGCTACGATTATGGCCCGTTTCCAAAGCATTGTAAGCATAGGTCTTGGCGTTACTCCCGTGTTATTTTGCTCTGATGTTTCCTTGAAATTTACCTGTGTTTGCTAGAAGTGAAGGGGGTGTACAAAGGTATAAACCAGCCAAAGCTGTGGTTAATTTGTTAAAACAGAGCCTACTTTCTAAATATTCAACTATGATAAAATACTGAAACATAAGAGGTATCCAGTGCGATGGTTGCTTCAAAGATTTGGGGACTGTCCTCTCCCCCAGGGGCGTCGCGAGCCTTTATTTATTGGGGGGGGGGCGAACCTGGTAAAATTTACCGAATCGGTACCTGATTTTCAACCAATTTATTTTCTTCTAAAAACAAAGCGAGCTGTCTTCAGGAAGCTACAATATAAAAGTTGCATAGTATGTCCAAAATCAAGGCCAAAGAGAAAAGTTTGCGCGTTTTCACGCTCTTCCTCTTCTGTGTTTTTTTTTCAGGGATACACCGTCACTAGCCTTTTACCTTTGGGGGAAGTTCTTTTGCCGACACGACTTGGAAATGTACTGACAAGAAAAAGGTGCTGTTGCTAACGTCACTAACGGCTGTACATAGGACAAATTAGAGCGCCGCAGGCGAATTATTTTTAATCCGCCTTTTTTCTGGCAACATTTAATTTAATTCCATGCAAATTCTAAATTTCAATGGGGTCAAGCCAAACTCCAAGCTTTAAACGCTAACTAATTGACGCATTCTTCTTGTAAATAGTGAAAACTACAAAATGCGACGCAGGCGAAATTTTGTGAAAACACTGATGATCAAAGTGCCTTTTTGCGATCCTAAGACTTCCTATTAAAACCACAGAACTGTCTGGCGAAAAAAGGGGCCATCCAGAGTAAAGTAGATAGAAAGTACATTTACCCTGAATTTGCAGCAAAAAAATGCTGGCTAGTTTTTACGTCAAGACACGTGCTTATTTCTGAAGTACTGCAATCATTAGAAGTAAAAGTTATGGAATGAATGGCAATCAGACGAATCAACTGTGAAATGGCAAAGAACAGGAGTTCAGTGACAGGGTTGAACCAAATAATGAATTTGCAACTCGTACTACCGAAAAAATAAAAATAATAATATTAAGGAAAGATCGAGAACAGTAAAACAACCGGATTTCTTAGTGGAATCTTGTTAGAACCAGCTAAAACAACCGAATTTGACAAGTCTGGCAAGAGATACGGACTAAAAAAAATTCCGGTGAACGAATTAGAACCAGATGAATCTGATTTATCACCGAATTATGAAATGAACTGACCAAGTGCGATAGAACCGATACGGACTTGAGAAAAGTCCGGTGAGCTACCGAATTCAGTCATGAATTTGGACGAATAAACACGTTAACTCACCGAATTTACGACACGTTAAATCATCGTATTTACGAAGGGGCGCACAGAGTTCGGTGAAAATGATGCGGGCTGAATAAAAGTTGAATGAATTACCAAATTCGATAAAGAATGGGAACCAATTAACACGTTACATCACTCAATTTAGACATGTGTGGACAAAAGATGCTATAAAACGGGCACCACGGCTTCACAGAAATGCCCATTTTGGCCGAAATTTTCGGCTTTGGGGAAAAATTGACCGAATGCCTAAAACGTGGGGAGGGGGGGGGGTGCTGCATCCCCCTCTCGGGACGCCCCTGCTCTCACCTTCAACGTCACTGAAGAAAAGAAGCTTGTTGCACTTCTTCCCCCAGGTGTCTCTGACCACTTTTGCCTTGTGGTGGTTGGTACTTCCTGTCATGACCCAGCAGAGTATGCGAACTTTCTGAGCAAGTTCCCTTGCGACTGAATCGTCAAAAACTATGATAGAGAACGAAGTTGTTAGTCTGACGTTACGGAGTTAACTGTTCGAGAGTTGAACTATTCGAAGTGGAGAAAGCTGGAACCTTTTTCGTTGACAGTATCAAGCAAGTTTTACTAGTCCGATCTTTTAATTAACAATGAGGCTAACGTTTCTAAAACGGGGCCTTTCATTGCCCTTTCATCACGCGTTCATTGTCAGCCAAAACACGGCTCCTGCCTTTTAATCAAAGCCGTGCTCCTGTCTCAGTGAGGAAGAAAAAATTCTGACTGTTGAGAAACCTCTGAAGTTTTGGACTAACGCTGGGGCGCCCTATTCTAATAAATGTTGACTTTATTGAAAGTTATGCAATTTAATGAGTAATGATTTTATTGAAAGTTTCAGTTATATTATCGGGCCAGGAGTCGAAGCGTTTGAAAAAACCCAACCGGTTCTTAGCCTATTCTATTCCATATTCCGGAACTGTAGATTATTCTGTTCCAGTATCGAATATAGCCTAACCAAAGTTTGGCATAGCATGCCTATTCTGTAGACCAGTCCATGTAGACCAGTCTTGTAATCTTTCCATCGGGGTTGCGGAAGGGTGTCGTGCAGTATTGGAGAAGGTTGTCCCTTCTCATACATGCTGGGTGCTGACAGACACGAGTTAGAGGCCGCAGTAAGGGTCGAACAAGACCACTTTCCTGACAGTCCTGTCTAGAATGGAGATGATGTTCAGTTTACTGACGCGTACATAGCACCGTTGTTCAAGTCAAATCCTGAGTCTCTTTTAAGAGCTATTAAGCATTGTCCTAATAGGTGTAATAAGCTGAATAACGCTATACGCGATGTTTACGTCTTAATACACACGCCTGTTTAAATACAACCCAAGAGGTTCTTATCAATGCGGCTTCCGGTGTTGCCAAGGTAATACAATTTTTCGAGCTCTGAAAATATCCGAAAAGGTTCTTGATACTACTTGAAGTACACGAGTACAATATAACGCAAACTAGACTGTAAAAAAGCTATTAAAATAACGGATGGACAGCATTGATCCTCGAACTGACGAAAAGCCGTCGTAATAGAACAAAAACGTGTTTTTGTTAAGAAAAGTTGTTTCTTTAGCTTCCAACAAAGTAGAACTGTTGTACTTTCTTTGGCAACCCTGACGACGCTGCGCCTCTCCTCGGGTCGCTGGCGGAACCAACCAAGCGATCTGATTGGCCCTGCATAAGGAAGAATAAAACGCTAGTCTATTCTCCTTATTCACATTATTACAGCGCGCTCCGAGGAAAAGAGGAATCTGTAATAAGTCTTATACGCGGTAATACACCTTATTACACCTATTAGGACAAAGCTTTAGAACTTCCTTCCTTCCTTTTAGGAGCTATTAGAACATTCTCACCTCCGACGGGGAATGTAAGGGGCTCTTCCCCCTCTCTTCCTGTTGAAGTGCTTGACTTGTTGAGGCATTGACTGGGAGGTGCTTGAAATCTATAATTAGGATGAGGCCGTGTTAGGTTTGTGACCCATAGTTGGCCAAGAGTGGTTGCAAAATCGTTCCAATTTATTAATAATACGAAGCGCACAAAATATTCTGTCGCGAATACAACATATTTACAAACAACCCCGGGGCCAGTGATCGGGATGTGGCAAGGCCGTATCCAGGGGGGGGGGAGTTAGGGGGTTCACCCCCCCCCCCCCGAAACATACAAAATTAATGAATTTTGTAGCCTTTTCCCTCTGGTCTATTTGTTTTTTTGTACTTTTTTGTCCGACCTGCAGGCAACCCCCCCCGAAAGGCAAAACCACCCCCGAAATAAATTCCTGGATACGGGCCTGGCATGTGGCCAGATAGCTTGCCGATCTGCGACTAAAATAAACCGGAATGAATTACACTGACTAGTCAGTCGACAATAGTGAGTCACGACGGTTGGTGCCTTCTGCAAATCGCAAGAAAGACAAAAGCTCTGCTAGGCACAACAGACCTTTATTAACATTCTAGATCCTTTCGACAGGTCGTTCTGTTGAAGAGTTGTGAGTTTCATGGGAGGAGGGGGGGGGGCGTTTGACTAAGGATGCGAAATTCCCACCACTCAGCAAAAGCGACAAAGTGACCCTTTGACAGTTGGTCAATTTGGTCAGTCGCTGACACTTGGTATCTTGTCTTGCCGGGTTGGTACCCCTTGTCCCGTGTCGATTGGAATGAGAAATAACGGGAAATAGGCCTGATGGTAAGTTCGAAACGGTTGCAATTTGAGCTAAATTTTAAGTAGGCTACTTCAAGTTTGAAAAATAACTCAACCCATTTTAGAGCTATTGTGCGAACAGACACAGAGGCACCAGTCTGATAAGGCTCAAGGGTTTAGTACGCTTCAGACACAAATTTTGTTTATTCTTTTGGGGAAAATTTAAAGGAGTTTTCACAAATACCATGAGTAACGTCATTTCTTTGCTTTTTGCCTTTTGAAGCCTACTTAGGTGTAAAATCAAATTGTACCATGATGGAAGACGTTGTGACCCATTCGGCACGAAAACCCCGCCACTTCCCCAGATGGCGCCTCTGAACAAACGGACGGACGAACTTTAATAATTGGCATCCCGTCACTAACGTTGTGGTATCCCAAAACTAGCCAAGAATCTAACGTGTATGTGGAAAGCTTTAGCCACGAAAAGTTCTTACTGTACCTTCCTGATAAGCTTTTGGATATCGCTTCGAGAAGATCTGATGTTGCTGAAAGGCGTACTTGAATTAAACTAAAGGTGATTACAGCGCCGACTAACAGCCCGAAAAGAAACGGTCTCCAGTCTGATGTCATCGATCTCGTTCGGTGGCTCGCTAGGGAGGAAGAGGTGTCACAATTTTTCAACTTTCACTGCCCTTGTGGAAAAAATAGAGTGATGAACTTGTGATTCTTTGATTTTTCATACATATGTGTTCATGTCTGATAGTTTGGCTAGTGATAATGTGTGTTTTTCCTCTATGTATATGGCTATGGCTGAATTAAATAAATACAAATTAAAATAGGCGAACTTGGAGGGTTTTTTTCTTCACCTTTTCACTCAACGTTTTGGCGGCTTTTTACTTTTTTGCGTTTTCTTCATATTTCTAATCGCTCTTTGACAATTTCCTGTTTTTGCAAAAAAGGCAAACGCCGATTTTCGCCTTTAGTTTACCCTAAAACATTTATTTTTCAGGAATCGTTCACCATTTTACTTGCTAAATATTTCAAGCGTAGAGGTTCAAATACAGAGAGGTACAGAAAATCGGAAAGAAAACTTTCATTCGAATGAAACTCAATGATATTAATTGTGGAGCAACGATGTAACGCATTACAATTGGAACTTCTAGTCTACTTTACTGAATGAGTGATTCGTAACTAGACAGTCATAACTCGGACCTATTCGAAAAGACTTTGAAGGACCCCTCTCACTATTTACTCTTCAACTTACGGTATTTTAAAATATTTGAATACTTTAAAACTATGCTGTGCTTTCAACAAATAATCCACGGTTTTGGCCGTTTTAAGCTTTTTCCGAGACCCATTGACTTGTAGTGAAAACAGGGAAATAATTTAAAGAACCGGTTTTTCAGATGGAAAAACTTCTCTCAGACAACCGTCGACAGTGTGATACACATCGGAGGTAGCAAAACACGGCAGGTCAGAAAATCAGCGTGGTTTTATTAGAGGCAAACAGGTTAGAGGAACCGTAAGAAATTGGGGTCTCCGGGCTTAGAAATATATGGAGTGAATCTGGAAGTAGGTTTCATTAGTATAAGTAAGACAGGTCCTTTAAGGATTTCGTTTTCAGTATTTTCACAACCGTGTTTTTGGTGGAAAATATTATTGCGTAGGTTACAAATATACGTCAGACATGACTGTACTGCGAGGCTTTGACTTCAAATGTCAAAGAAGCACCTTGTTTTCAGACAAAATTCGACCTAAAAATTTCAACGAGTGTGTAAAAAATTATAGAAAATAAGAAAGACATTCTAACCTTTCATCACGGAAGTCCCTACTCGCATCCACCGACCAACATCTCTCTTTCACAAGCCAATTGTTACCTACACAAACTTTATCAGAAAGACGTATGATTCTCACGATTCGACTGAATCGTTTTTGCACAAGTGATAGCTTATCTATATGGAGCTATAAAATACTCCCAAATGTGCCAGTACCGTCCCACAGATGTTTTCATTGTCCAGATAATGACGTCGTGCACAGCCTACGGTACCCTCGCGAGAACAGATAAGTACATGTGTTCTATCCTATCTTTTCAGTGAAAATATGTACACTTTAGGGTAAAACCTTGCGGCCAATATGCACACTACGTAGTTCCGTGTTATCCCACTAGAGACCGGGCAAGAGACTTCTAGAGTCCTTGCCTATTAGTTCGACGCAAATTCCGACGGACCATTGGGAGGAGCAGGGGCGTCACTAGCCTCTTACCTTTGGGGGGGGGGGGACGTCCGGTTTGTGTCGACGGACTCGAAAATGTGCCGACAAAACACGCCGTTGCCAGCTTTCCTGCCAGCACAGAAAAGAACCCGGGTAAAACTAACTAAAATGCATCCGTAGAGATTATTCCTTTAATGTAATTTCGTATATTAAAGTTCACATACTTGGCTTTTCATTTTAGCTTTTGCTAAAAAGCGAAGCTTCCAACGACTGTACCAAGAACAAGGTAAACTAAGCGCCGCAGGCGAATTTTTTTAATCCTGTCTTTTTTTTTCGGAGGAATTTAGCTATACCTACCATACAAGTTCTAGCTTTTAACGTGTTTCTAGCCCCCACGCATTTCAATCCTAAAACGCCAGTTGAATAAAACCCCGTTCTTCCAATCAAAGAATACTACAAAATGCGCCGCAGGTGAAATATTGTGGATAAGTAACTGTAATGCATCAGTTGAGGTTGTTCCTGTGATGTAAATTCATATCTTTAAATTCACATATTCTGCTTTTCATTTCAGCTTTCGCTAAAAAGCGAAGCTGCCAGCGACTGCACCCCAGTTGAACTAAGTCGTGTTTATTTACATTGTTTTTGTCGTGTATATTTACATTGTTTTGTTGAAGTGTTTTGATATGTATATTTTACTTTTGTATTTTATTCATACTCCGCTGTTACGCAAAAAGCGAGTCATAAATAAAAAAATAAAAAAAATAAGCAACGCCGGCGAAATTTTTTTAATCTGTTTTTTTTTTTTTCTGGAAAAATTTGCGCCCGACAAATGTTTGCAGAATTTGATTTCTTACGTATAAAAAGACCCGACAAAAGGATTCAGCATTCGATTTCTTCTGTGTTTTGCCCGACAAGACTGTAAAGAACTATATTTTTACGTCTAAATAAAAGCCGATATACCAACGAGACTCAAACTTTAGGCATGCGCCAGATAAAAATTCACAGAATTTCCTTTTTTTTCGTGTATCAAGAACCCGATGTGCCGACGAGTCGACCGACAAAAGAATAGAAACTTTATTTTTTCTGGATTCCTTATGTATAAAAAGAACCTGATTTGCCGACGAGAATACCGAGGCAGGACAAAAGCATGCAGAACTCAGTTTCTTCAGTGTTTTGCCCGAAAAAATGTTTGCATGATTTCATTCTTGCGTAAAAAGAACCCGATGTGCCGACGAGTCGACCGACACCCGACAAAAACATAAACAACTTGTTTCTTCTGGATTCCTTATGCACAAAAAAAACGATGTGCCGGCGAGAATATCGAGGCACGACAAAAGCATGCAGAACTCAATTTCTTCAGTGTTTTGCCCGACAAATGTTTTCAGGATTTTGTTTCTTGCGTATAAAAAGAACCCGATGTGCCGACGAGTCGACTGATGCCTGACAAAAGCATGCACAATTTTATTTATTTTGTGTTTGCCGGCGTTTCGAGCCGTCAAACAAGTGAACTATCGCCGGTCTTCGCCCGACAAAAGTACTTTTTCAAGACTTTTGGGGGGGCTTCCCACCCCATAGTGACGCCCCTGGGGAGGAGGGGGGGGGAGAATTGCCTTAGATTTCTGAGAGGCACAGCATACTCGTATTGTTATATATTACTCCCAATCAGCATGAATTGAAAGAGTACTTAAACATTGATAAAAGTTTCGTTTTTGCAGATACCATGGTATCTGATACCACGGTCTAAAGTCGTTTTTGCAGTTGGTCAAAAGGCGTTTTTTCGGTTATCATGGTATCTGGCCAGTCATCGTGGTATCTCATATTCAGATTCCACTTTCCGACCGTGGTAACTGATCATGGTATCCGAAAAAGTCATCTCACGTCCATCATCACCAAGAAGAATTTTGTCAAATTGGTGAGAAAGAAGTTCGGCACTTGGTGATGTCACTGGATATGATGTTTTTCCTTTGGGATGCCTTGGAAAAGCACAAGTTCCTCAATTCTCGTTTTTGCAGAGCAAAAGTGGTCTCAGGTACCACGCTAACAAAAGACTAATTGCAGATCAACTTACCGTGGTAACAGATACCATGGTATCTGCGAATACGCAACTCAAGTCTTGACGGACATCGTACCAAGAACAAAATACATCCTAGGCCTTACACGCCAAGCTGTAAAACGCAAACAATCGATGTATTTTCAGCGGAAAACCGGAAAAAAACGAGCAGTAATTTTTGGCTTAGTCGCGTCTTTCTAAAGAGTCATCTGAGGTCCAATTGGGACGACTAGGCGAAATTTTCAAATACCTCCAATAGTTTCGGTGAGCCTCTCTTCTGCCTCCTCTCATGGAGGTCGGAATGTCGGCTCAACCTCAAGAAACCTCTGTATTGCGCCATATTTTGGTTAAAAGCCAGGTTTCATTTTCCAGGCTTCTAGACATCTGGGACTTCCGCCAGTCACGCCAATCCTTCCGGATTTTCATAATAATTAAGATGTCTAGTTTTGCTATTTTTCAACGTTTTTTCCTGAGAAGACGTTTTGCGTTAATGTCTGATGAGCTCGACAGAAGAACGACACGAAAATGTCATTGGACGATGCCTTCTATATTTCAATATATTTTCGACAACACAATATATTTTGTCGTGATAATTAATGGTTAGGAGCTTACTGTTTTTGTTTGCAAACCGTCAGAGAAAGGACAGTTTTATTAGTTGTTTTTTTTACAGACTCCATGGTATCTGTTACCACGGTAAATGAATCAGCTATTTGTCATTTTTGCAGTTACCGTAGTATCTGTGGTATCTGATACAACGGTTGCTCTGTAAAAATGACAATTTCCGGATTTTTGCTTTTCGGAATCATTCAAAAAGAAATACTGACAACCACTGACAGCTAGAGTTACATAACTTCTTTCCACCAATTTGACAAAAAACTAGACTCTTGTGTTAGTGGTGATGAAAGTGAGACAAATTTTTCAGATGCCAGGATCAGTTACCACGGTCTGCACCGTGGTATCTGAATATCACATACCACCGTCCTTGGCCAAATACCAAGGCATATGCAAAAACATCTTTTGACGGTGGTATGACATACCAAGTTAACTGTTATGGAGACATCCCATAGCACTTTGCTCTGCAATAGTCCTCCTAGTTATTCCCTCCATCTATCGCCTACTTTTCTATATATCTCTTCGGTTTCCATCACCATCATTAATTTCCCGGCATCGTGACAATAGGTCACTCGGTCTTAATCCTAGCTTCAGTTAGCTGCTCGCTAATCCGAGGTCAGGCTTTGATCCATTTCATTCTAAGTATTTTGGCTACGGAATGAATCCGCAGCCAAGAACAGTTCTCTTTCATCCTTGGTCGGACCAAGACCTCAGTTACTCTGTATTATAATTTATGGTAAGGACCAGTTTACATATTTAGTTAGGGACCCATTAGTGCTATATTATATGTGTCACACTCTTGTACACGATTTACATGAGATAAATTAACTATAGACGTTATGGTCCATCTCGGCTAGTAGGCCTCGGGCTTGACTGGATATGTGAATTCCAGCTTCGCTAGGATGTGTGAACCAGCTTGATTAGGGATTTCTGGATTGACTGCGGCTGAGCTATAGAATTCCCTGAGACTTTCCCTTGTCTCTTTTGTCCGGTTTCCTGACTGGTCCTGGGGCTAGTGGGCACCTACGGTGTCAGAATGTCTTCAGCCCACACCCCAGGAGCCTTATCTTCATTAAACCTCGCCTTCACTCGTCCATCCTCTCAACAAGGTGTAAGAACAGGGGCTGGAAACTTCCTCCAGGTTCAACATCTTAACATAACTGAAAAATTATTTAATAAAAAATTATTTTTAAATTACTTTAAACCGTGGTATCAGATACCATATACCACAGTACCTGGCCAGATATCACGGTAACTGCAAAGTGACTTTTGACGTTTGTATCAGACACCATGGTAACTGCTAAATGACTTCAGACCGTGGGATTAGATAGACAACCATGGTATCTTTCCATGGTTGGTCACCAAAAGTAACTTCGTACACCCTGGAAAGTAACCCAAACGTAATGTAACCTAATGTAACCCAAAGTAACCCAATGTAACCCAATGCAATGTAACCAAAAGTAGCCCGATGTAAGCAAAAGTAACCCAAAGTAATACTGAGTAAGAAAGTATCCTGAAGTCACTCGTACACCCTGGTTCTTGGTGACCAGCCCTGGGTATCTTTAAAAACTATTGACATTTTTTTCTCTGATGCTGACAATGGGAAAAGGTTTTTAAACCACTAAACAGAGCAACAACAAAAAAATCTCTGAGTGTCCCATTCCTTCCAATAAATACTATATACTTGCCGCTGCTTCCCGTACGGAAAATCTCCACGTCGAATGCCATTTTTGGTAGCGAAATCCGGGCAAATATATAGCGAGGACGAATATTGATGGCGAATTATACTTCGACCCACACTTTCGCTGCGAAAATGAAGGCGAAGGAGAGGGAGATTTCGCGTTCGCCGATTTCCATTCGATCTTAGTTTTCGCTGCGAAAAAAATGGCGAAAGACAGGGCGATTCCACCTCCGCCTAATATTTGGCGAAGGGCGAGGGTGTATTCAACTTCGGCTTGGTTTTCGCTGGAAGATGGTAGCGAAGCCTTAGGGAGATTTCATCTCTGCCTCGATTTTGGTGAGTGCGAGGGCGACCTTATAGTTTCACTGCGAAGTTGCCATCAGATGATGGTGAAAGACTTTTCCTATAATTACTTCGACTTTTCTTCCACTGGCTAGGTAATTGACGAGATGCAGAGGCAGTTGCATTGGGTGAGCAATAAGAAAGAATATTTAATGGTGCAAAACGGATAAGTCAGTTACATTTTATTAGAGCTATATTTCGGCCCTTCTTGGCAAGCGTCCCCTTCAGGCTCGAGCCGCACAAGCTGGAAATTGAACAGTCATTTCCCAGCTAATTTTTCAGAATTTTCCATTTTCCAGAAAGTTTATTTTCCAGCTTGAACGGCTTGAGCCTGAAGAGTACGCTTGCCAAGAATAATATAAGATTTGAAGCCAAGCTCACCATTCAGAAAACCGTGATTCGGGTTTTTTTATTGATCAGCTAATTATCTCTCTAGGATGATGGGCGAGGGATAAATCTAAATTTGGATATTTCGGTTGCACTTCCGGCAAGCCGTCCTCAGCAAAAAACAAACAACTAAATCATAAAATCCAACACAATACCAACAGAAAAGTGATGCGGAACCAACAAAACATACAACGATATGTAACTAAAAACCAGAAGAACGATGCTGATTGAAAGGACAAACAAATTCAAATACAATAACGAATATTAAAATGTGCGAGTTAAAAGTGTATATGTACAAATCTGTGATTATTTTACAATTCTGAATTCTGTGTCTATTTGAAATTTACCAATTCCCTGGGAAAGCACAGAAGCTTTCACCCAGCCATTATATAATCCTTGCTTTACCCGTCACTGTACACATAGTTTCACAGAACTCAACTTTCCGTTGGTATTGTGTTGGATTTTATGATTTAGTTGTTTGTTTTTCGCTGAGGACGGAAGTGCAACCACTGCCGGAAGTGCAACCGAAATGTCCGAATTTAGATTTATCCCTCGCACATCATCCTGAGGGATAATTAGCTGAGGGATAAACCCGAAAATCACGGTTTTCTATTTCTTTCTTGCCAAGAATGGCCGAAATACAGCTCTAATAATATGTAGCAGACTTATCCGTATTGCACCGTCAAATATGATTCGCAGTCAGCTCGGGCTGAAGGAATATCTATAATGAGACTAATGAGAGAGAAACTACTTTCGAGCTTCATGTTTGCCAGAAACCTAGGAGCAAAGAGCAATCCACTCCGATTTTATGTATCACTATATTAATAAATTTCAATCTACGCATTATATGGTACATTATTACCATACAGTTCACTGCCAGAACTGATTCAGAGCAGTCGCATGCAATTTGACTAGTTATTGTTTGCCCAGAACATTATCGGATTAGCAGCAATACAAAAAGCAGTCGCGGATCGGATGCCAGAGTACGGTGGAAAAGTCTACAGCAGGTACCACGTTCCACTGGGCCACCTCCAATAAGGTGATTGCCACTGCCTACGTGGGCCTGCGCTCATAAAGATAAGTCAAGCCATTGTATTATTAGAATGGATCGCGATATGTCTGAAAAAGTGCTAGACGAGCTGCGGATTATGAATGCAAAATTTGCAGGCCTGGAGTCAGTTCCAGCACAAGTGGAAGAATTGCGAAGAGATTTTTCAAACTTGTCGGTGGGCCTCCAGGCGAATATCGATAGAGTTGAAATTACGACTAAGCAAGTGAAAGACGAATTTAAAATCCTCAAGCAAGAACTGGATTATACCCGTGATAGGTTAAGTAGATTGGAAGCCGAAACGAAATGCTCAAACATTTTTTTGTACAATTTTAACCCTCGGGTTAGAGGGCCCAGTCTTCGGCAAGATGTGTTAAACTGCTTGAACAGTGTGATCCCAGGATTGATGATGGGAAGTTCAAACGTGAAAGATGTATTCCGACTTAAATCGCCAAACGCTGTAGGCCCTGTCCTTGTTAAGCTGAGTTCCAGAGATTTGCGTAACAACATTTTAAGAGGGAATACATTCTTGAAAAGATACGCAATAACTGCGGCTCCAGAATATACAGAACGAGAAAAGGAAGCGCGCGACCAGTTGAAACCGGTTATGGATAGAGCACGTCAGCAAGGGCACAGCGAAGTGAAGTTAAGGGGTCAGAAACTCCACATAGGAAGACAGGTTTTCACATACAATTTTAAGGCAAAAAAGGTGGAAGAAGTGAAGGGGAATTCAGGAAATCTGAACCGGGCTGCAATAAATGACATAGGAAGAGGGTCTCAAGATATGATCCCACAAGAAACCGCTCGAAATGACGAGCGTCAAGGACGTAGTCGGAGCGGTTCTGAGTATATGGATGCGACGGATATGGTCGAAACCACTTTTGGAACTCCGGTAGCTTCCAATAATGAGGATATTCCAGTTGCACCTCCGGTTAGAGACAGAAAGCGAAACAACGAACAAGTGGTGAGCCCCGATGATAGATCGCGCCAACCGAGTACAAGTGTGTTCCGGCAAAGCAACGAAATAAACCTCACAGGAAGTAGCGAGGCCCCTACGATCAGAGCAAGCCAACCTCGAGGGAGAAACCTCAACACTTTATTCCAGTTAGAAGACTATGGTAGTAGTTTAAAAAATGTAACAGGAGGAAACGAGCAGCTTGGTAGGGGTCAACACAACACGGCCCAAGAAACATAGGGAGGCGAGGGCCATGTGCGAAAAGAATTGCGCGTGTGTTTTTGGAATGTGCAAGGGTACACACGTACTAAACTGGAAGATATATGCAAATCGGGAGAATGGGATATCATAGGCCTAGCAGAAACGTGGCAAGATGAGTGTATTTCATATGAAGGCTATTTATGCCATTGCGTGTCGCGACAGAAATCTAGAAACGGACGAACATACGGAGGAGTAGCATTGCTTGTGAAATGCGATATTTTTGTTAAGTGTGTCAGATTAGATAGTAAGTCGGAAAATATTGTTTGGCTGAAGTTTGTATGCGGAGGAACTCAAGTATTATTTGGACGCGTTTATATCCCTCCTATGGGAAGTTCGTATGGAAAAGAAGATGTTTGGAAAATTTTAGAGACAGAAAAAAGTGTACTTACTCGTAAGTTGGCTAACCATGAAATTATTATTGCAGGTGATTTTAACGCGTATACCAGTAACCATACGGAAACGGTAGCGGAAGTTGATATGGAGAAGATGAACCGAAGGGAATCTTCACGAAGTCAGGAGGTGCCGGAGGTGGGGAAGAGGAATAGTAAGGACCAGACACGTAAAAAAAACAGATGGGGATTAAACCTGCTGGAATTTTGCGGTAATGAAAATTTGATTATTTGTAATGGGAGGTTAGGAGAGGACAAATTGAATGGTAATTTTACTTGTTTTGCGGGGGGATCGCCTAGTTTAATTGATTATTGTTTAGTAGGGGTGTCTCTATGGCCGTCGTGTGTTGACTTTTACGTTTTGGGGGTGGTTGGGTCAGATCACGTCCCAATTGTATTGGTAGTAAATCTAGGGAGTAGTTATAGTAGTTTAGGGAGTAGTCATTCAAGTAAACAGCGTTTGGTGGACGCTATGAGTTTTAAGAAGAAAGGAGGTGGGATAACGACACCGTTGTATGTTGAATGTGACATTGCTCTAGGATTGCAACTTAAGTTATCGGAAGGGGAATTACGGCTTGATCATTGTATGAATTTGGTTAAGGAGTCTCAGGTGGAAGAAGCAATAGATGAGATATCTGATTTTGTTTATGATGCAGTAAGTTTATTAACAGTTGGAGTAAAAAGTAGACGTGTTAAGACTAGCCATAGAAAATATGAGTTTTTTGATGATGAGTGTAAAGAAAAGAAAAAAAGTGTGGTTGAAGCGTTGAGAATAGTAAAAAATAGCCAGGGTAATGATATTCATAGAGATGTTGAATTGTATAGGAGGGTTAGAAAGGAGTATAAAGGTTTATTGAAAGAGAAGAAAAGATCGAAAGAGAGATAATCGAGAGAAATTATTATTAGGGCATTCACATGTAAGGATAGTAGCAATTTTTGGAAAAATGTTCGCGGATCTGTGAACGGAGTACCCAGAAATACCGCACCAGAGGCTGATTGATGGCCTGAATTTTTTGAGAAAAAGGAGGAAAAAGAGAAGGAAGAAACCTTTTCTACAAGTTTTAAAGAAGAGACGCGAAACCATGTTTGCTACCCATTAATGGAAGCAGACTACGGTCTATTAGGCCCGGTTACAAACACAGAAGTTTGGGATGTTTTAAGGAAAATGAGGGGTAGATCGGCCCCCGGAAATGATGGTATACCGGCAATTGTGTGGCGATGGGGTAAAGATGCGATAGTGCAAGTTTTGGCGGTTATATTTTCTTGTATAATTAATACGGCTACTTGGCCGGATCAATGGAGGACGTCAATAGTTATCCCTAGATATAAGAAGGGAATTAGGACTATACATGATAATTACCGAGCGATCCACTTAGGCAGTGTGTTAAGTAAGATTTTTTGTAAAGTGCTAGACCTAAGAATGAAAGTGTGGTTGAATGATAATGAGAAAATGTCTTCGCTACAGGCCGGATTCAGGGAGGGATATAGTACGTTAGACCAGATATTTATTTTGAACGTTATGATACGTAAATATACTAAAAAGAAAGGGGGGAGGTTGTACGTGGCTTTCCTTGATTTAAAGGGGGCTTTCGATAATGTTAAACGGGAATTATTAATGAAAACATTAATTGAAATTGGATTCCCACGTCCTTTCGTGATTATTTTAATGGAAACTTATAATGTTGTCAAACTTGTGGTTAGGTTAGCAGGGAAATGTTCTAGGGAGTTTTTATCAAAAATTGGTTTAAAGCAAGGATGTAGTTTGTCTCCAAAGTTATTTTCTTTGTATATAAACGATTGGCAAGAGTATATGAATGAGAGAATGGCACCCATGTTATCCGTTGATATAGTTAAGTTGTGTTTATTATTGTTCGCAGATGATGTGGCACTTCTCGCGAATTCAAAAGAAGATTTGCAGGTCTTGGTGGATATTACGGCGGAATTTTTGAGAAAGAAAGAGTTGACATTAAATGTTAGTAAAACGGCAGTAATGTGTTTTAGGAAGGGTGGGAAATTAGATACCATTAAAATAAAATTTGAAGGAGAAGATATTGAATATAAAGAAGATTTTATTTATTTGGGATTTAAGTTGTCGTTAAAGGGGAAATACGGGAAACATGTTGATTTTAGTTTAGCGAAGGGGAAGAAGTGCCTAAATATGTTGTTGAAGAGTGAGTTGAGAGAGATAAATAATTTAAGAATGCATAAACAGGTGTTTTCGTCTAAGCTAGTTCCAGTAATGCATTACGCCGCGGAAATTTGGGGGTATAGTCCGAGTATTAAGCTAGAACAAGTGCAATTAGGCTACTTCAAAAGAGTTCTAGGCCTTAGTAGCAAGAATAATTCATTAGTAATAAGAGGAGATTTAGGTTTATTTTTATTAAGGAGTAGGCGTCTTGTTAGTTTGATACAGTTTTGGGAAAAAATAATAGCGTTGCCGAGAGTCAGACCGTTAAAGGCTGCATATCTGGAATCCCTCCAGGATGGAGCAAAGGAATCGTGGTCAAAACAGGTTAAAAGTATTTTGGATAGTAGCGGTTTGTCTCATTTTTGGTGTGATGGAAAAGGACCTAGAGCAGGTAATAGTGTGAGTATTGCTAAGGAGGTGGAGGTTAGGTTACATGACCAGGAAATACAATTATGGCAGTGTGGGGAGGAGGCATCTGATTCATTGTGGTTGTACGCGAAGGCCAAAGAGACATGGGGGGAGGAAATTTATTTTAAGGCGGGGATTCCAGCAGATCATTTGAGGTTGTTAATGAGTTTACGAGGTGATTGTCTACCTTTAGGAATGCGTAGAAGATATTTGGGTAAGGTAAGAGTGTTGTCTGGTCCTTACTTTTGCCCAATGTGTGGACATTTGGACGGAAATATTTTTCACGTAATGTGTGTATGTCCTGAGCTTTCAGATCTTCGTGGGGAAATTTTTGGTGTTAATAATTGGGGAGAGGATTGGTTGGTAAAAGTAATGGGAAGTAAAATATTTGGTGATATGGAAAAGTTGGGAAGATTCCTTTCGGTCTCGATGAACCACAGAGAAAGATTCTTGTAAAGGAATATGTAAAATAGTTAGCATTTATTTGGTTTGTGTTTTTTATTTTTGTTTGTGTTTATTTTTTTCCCATGGCCTCTGTGCTTTTAGTGGAATAAATCTTATCTTATCTTATCTTATCTTATCTTATTCCCTAATTGCTTGTTTCGACACAGGAAAAAAAAAAACTATTAATTGTAAGAGCCAAGGAAATTCTTTAATTTAAGCCCTGCCGTCTATAGTTTAGAAACTACTGCTGTACTGTGAAGTTCAAAGGATTTCAGAAGCAGCTTCCGAGTTCCAACCTTGTTCGATGGTGCAAAAGTATCACCCAACAAATTTCGAGAGTTACTAGTCTTAAATCGATAATTTGGGGAAACTAGTTTTGTCTTCTATATTCAGTATAATGTTGGGTCCATCGTTATTCTGAAATACTTAATAGTCTTCATACACCAGGAAGGTTTTGGCCCTACCTTATTATAATAGATCACTGATGGAATACCAATTTATGTTTCTTGACAACGGTGGTTTTTACCAACATTTTGGTTTTGACCTTGTAATGCCTACTGCGAAAAAAGGGTCGTTTTTGTATCAAATGTAGGATGTGGATACGCTACCAAATGAGCAGCGTAAAGCGTTGCCACAACACTGAAATTTTTCGTGCTGTTGGAGACTTGAAAAACTGTTCTTTTCTACAAAAAAGTACTACTTCAACTTTTTTTTTTTTTAGCGCAGCACATCCTCCAACCTGTGTCTGACCCGACCACACTACAACTTACATTTTGTTCTCTTACTTTTTCCCTCCATTTTGCAATGCAGTATATATACAGTAGGCTAGTTTCAAACTACCCAAATCCCACTCTGTAACAACCTAGGAACAATGATTACCCCCTAGATCGGCAGCTTTTTCAACAGTTTCCTCTCCGTGATATTTCAAAGCGTAATTTTTGGGCCAGTACATTCTCAATTTACTAGCTTGGACAAAGATAAAAGTGATGTTTCTTATAATACTTGGTAGAGCTTTATTTTATGCACAAATCAGCTTGTATAATTTAAATTTGAATAGGTTATTTGTTTTTGAATGTTTTTTGTAGCTATGTTATTTTTTACAAGCTTATTGCATATTCTGGTACATATTATAAAGCAAGCTAATCAAGCTTCACAACACTGTTCCACAAAGCAAAAGTTTAAATAGGCACTTTGAAACACTAGAACAATCAGGTAAACTGCATCTGCGGCTTGACTTTTGTGACATCTCAAATATTTCCTTTTCTTTCAAGCATCGCTGGGAGTTTTTGAATTTCCTGCCACGATATCCAAGCTCCTAAGATTTGGATCGTCGAAATGCCAGAGAGCTAAAGACAAGGTATAACAAGAAAACGATCGATTTTCGTAGCCCCTTCTAAAGGAAGTCGGAAATGTGTATTTGTGAAGCATTTAATACAAAGTAAAGCATTAGAAGTGTCCATTGTGCTTTAAATTTTAATCTTCTACCTAAAGAGCAGTAGCTTTTTCCTTCACCCCTAGAAACTAATACACTGACTTACCAGGATGCAGGAGCCTGATAGGCTAAGCAGTTTTTTTCTACGAGAACTTCAATTAAAGCTTATCAGTAAGCTATCTGGATTATTTTGCATTTATAGTTTATAAACAACTGAACGCTGGCAAATGATAATTGTCACAAACCCAAGGTTGTCAAAGTGAATCTGTTTCTTTTCACAAGTCGAACTGAAAGTGCAACAAACGGACGAAGCCATGGTATAAATTCGTACCAGTAGATGAATTTGCAGTGGAACGCGACCACAGTTCGATTTGATTCGACTTCAGTTACTTCACGGGAGAACTATTTTTCAAACTAGTTGTGTGCCTGTAAACGGAACCCTGCCAAATGAGGCGAGATAGAAAACGAGGTAGTTCTGTTTCAAATGTACTAGTTCGTTTTGACCCAGATTCGAGGTGAAAAACAAGAGCGAAAACGGCCTAGTTTGTGTTTCAAATGTACGAGGCCGCTTTGACTTAGATTCGAGTTGTAGATTTTCCGTACGGGTTACAGGTGAAAATTCTGGTTACCGAACCATCTATCGACGTGAATCATCCGTCAACACGCTTATTTAAACCTCCTGCAACTGTCTAAGAACGTGTTCCACCAAACTTACCATAGTCACGACAACCGACGTCACGAATTCTGGCTTTTTGACGTCAATTAAGGCTGGAACGATTTTTCTATTTTCCAGCAGAATATCATGCCACAGGCAAATCCGACCAATCACGTGACAGAGATGCGTGGTTACCACGCTTACTACGCTCCCAGTCATGGTAAGCAAGTAGTTTATTAGTCACTATTTCGAGAAGGTTGGAAAGGTCAGCGTAGTAACTTTTTACGAGGTCGGAACGAAAACAGTAACCAATAGTTACTATTCTTTGAAGACTGGAACGCGCTCTATGCATCCCTCCCTCTTGAAACCAGAGTTGGGACTGGAGCCTCGACTATGCTAGACACCCACTTCCACTGGGGGAAAACAGTGAATCGCCCTTACTTTTGCCCTGTGTGTGATGCAATTGACGAGAATCATCGACATTGTATGTGTGACTGTAGTGAGCTGGGGGAACTAAAGGAGGAAATCTTTGTGATGAGTGTTTTACGGGACGCAAAGTTAACAAATCTGATTGGAAAGTGCTTTGCAGTAATGAGAAATTTGGCGGCGTTCGTCCGGTTAGCAGCAAAGTCTCGGGAGGATCTAATGTAAGTGGCATTAAGCTGTATTTATTTATTATTTGTTTATGCACGATTTTGTTTGTGTGGTTGCTGTGGCCAGTTGGCTTTTTTTTAATAAATACTTATCTATCTATTAATCCTGTCCTAACTTTGAGAGAATCGTCACTATTTGTTCTTTTCATCTGTATGAGTCGTCTTGTTTTTTCGACCTTTCTTACCTTTCGGGTTCGACGTGGTTCACTGTGAAATGTTGGTTCACCACAAAAAGTTAAACCAAAATACTTCTTCAATCCTTCGCTATCTGCGTGTCCCTCATTTTTATACGAGAGTTGAGACTGGTCCCACGTATACATTTTTTTTATTTTACTAATCTTGCCAGAACCATCCTGGTTTGGCACTTTTTTTTTTTTTTAGATACCGGTCCGTCATCTTGGCTAGAAAGTAAAGGACGACTCTGGTGTTCTCACAGATTCGCTTTCAAAAGGGCGAAGTTAGAATTTGCCGAGCGCAGGAACAAAACGTAAAGTCGTCGAGCCTTTTCAACTGCTCGCTGTCTTCCCAGACCCACTTTCCACGTCCCTTTCGGAAATCAAAGCAGGTTTACCCTTGGTTCACACTGCTTCTTCGTGTGCGACACGATTTTTTATTTGATGTTCCCACGTGCGACAGAATCGCATGGACGTTCCCACTACCACGCAGACGCAAATAGAAAACGAGATTTTTCGACGAGATTATTCTGCAAAAGGACAAAGAAACCCTTGGGGAAACAGAGTCTGAAGATGCTGGGAGATTACCCATATGAATACCAACCATCATTAGGAAATTTTCAGTCAAACCCCATATGTCGTCTTGTTCAAAACAGGTTAATACAAGTTTATTCATAGGATTACAGTCAGACCAAGATAGAGCAATTTTTAGTCTTGAAAATTAACTAGTCTTTGTTTTTTCTTTTCTTTCCCTCAAGAATCGCATGCGTTATGTCGGATCAGTTGAAAGAAATATTTCAACGCATCCGACACTGCAACGAAACGCAAAGTTCTGCGTTGCTTGTCGCACGATTTGTGTCGTATGTCGCATGACGCACAATTTTGCGCGAAATCTCAGCAGTGTCAACCATGGGTTAGCCGCAATTCCAAAAACACACGGCGAAGCCAGCGGACCGCCACCATCGCCCTCAACTTGTCAAAAGATGGTATTAGTATAAGAAGTTCTTATTATAAACGTTTTCCAGAAAGGAGAAATTTGCACTACCGTACCAGAGATTTTTCACGTTACACTTGGCAGTAGATATCACTGGTGTTCTTTCACTGTTCCAGTGTAACTGACACGCTCTTAGAGCTCACATTTCTTAGAAAAATCAAACAGTTGACACGCTTGAGGTTCTCAAATTGCTATCGAGTGGATTTGATCCATAGCGTTGCGCTGAGGTTTATAAACCCCATATCCTAAGATGTTAATCGCTTGAACTCAGATTTAGGGTCTGGTGTGAGTGAGCTCCAATCTGATGATCGACAACTTTTTATCACAGATTTCGTAGAATGGTCGTTAGAAAGTATGCACAAATCCACGACTTTATAAAACCTGAAATGTAAAATTGGGATTAGGTACGAACAGATTGACTTAAAGGACCCCTCGCACTATTTACTATTTAACTTGCAGTATTTTAAAATATTTGGATACTTTAAAACTAGGTTTGCTTTCAACAAATAACCCACAGTTATTTCTGACTCATCAAACCATTCGAGAAGCCGTTGAGATAAAGAAAAACCGAACAGGCATTAACCGAGATACTGGCAAGTAATCTTTACCGGAAACGTGGAACGGGGTTATTAAGGGAAGAAAATTTAAGCCTCAGTCCCTTAATAACAAAAAAACCGAAGTCGATCAGAATGCAGAAAAAAATATTTCCTGCAGTCGCCCTAATCGTGCAGCAAAAACAGCAGCCGTGTCAAAAATTAAATCTCAGCACTAGTTTTTCCGTGCAGTGATTATTTTTCAGCCCCTTATTAATGAAAAAACCGAAGTGGATCAAAATGCAGAAAAAAACCTTTCCTGTCATCGCCCCAATCGTGCAGCTAAAACAGCGTCGTTGTCAAAAATTACATCTCAGGACTAGTTTTTTCATTATAGTGGTATTTGAAGATAATTTACTTTAATAAGATATTTATAGACGGTAGAAGCTTCAGTTATTTATTACAGGTTTGTTTCCTTCCCCGAAGTTGAACCAGAAGATTGACAGCCTGACGAGGACCCTTGCCAAGAAGGGCCGAAATATCGCTGATGAAAAATCATAGCTGACGTATCCGTTGTAAACATTGTTTGAATAAATGTTTTAAGCCTTTTCCGAGACACGTTGACTTACAGCAAAAACAGGGACGAAATTTACATAACAGTTTTTCTGATGGAAAAACTTCTCGCAGACACCCGACGACAGCGCGATACACATTGAATGTATCAAAACATGGCAAGGGAGAAAATTACGCATGGTTTTGTTAGAGGGGTTAGAATGCACCATACGAAATTGGGGTCTCGGGCTTCGAAATATATGCAGTGATTATGGAAGTAGGTTGCGTTAGTATTATAGGTAAGACAGGTCCTTTAAGGACTTAATAGTTGCTTTTCTTATCTTAATTTTCGCTTCTAAATTCTCACTTTTGACAAATCACTAATTTGGCAGGACAACCCAGTAATTTCTGTTTATGCGTACTGAATATCCGCCCTCTGTTGACCAATAGGGGGAGGAGAATGGAGAATCGAGAATTGACTACCGAAGCGACTTCTCAATATGCAGGATCGCGAAGCTTTCCCCATTGTCGCTTCTGAGAAAAACGCAAGAAAAGGAAAATTGGCTTCACCTTGACAGTTAACAAGACCAAAGGTTTCGATGGATCCCAAAGGGGAATCTTTGTCAATCCTTTTAAAACAGCTAATCAGACCTTGCATATGTTCAGTCTAAGCCGAACCCGTACACATTGGATATCATTCGAAAAGACTTCTGAACCACAGCAGCACACTTTTCAGCTAGGAGCATATTATCAGTCTCTTGAGAAAATACTGTTCTAACGGGGATTCCTGATCGTGTGCTCGCACTTTTACACCCAGCTTTCTATTCGTCAATCACAGATATGGACCGGGTCCGGTCCGTAATTTTTGCACCCGTTTGATTGTGGAAGGAACACACGAAACGATGAAATTTGATGCGAATGACTGTCGAAATTACTAGACTGGGAGATCCGGGGTCAGAAGATCCCATTCGGGGATACATTAATGGATGGCTAGTATAGGCATTTATAGGTCCCGATCCAATTATTTGCTAGTGGTATTTGAGCCCGGAGTTCTTCTTTGACTCGATAGCAGCAGTTACACAGAGAAGACGAAAAAGATCAAGAAAATAGAAAGAAAAAACAAACCTACCGTTTAATTAAAAACTCTGTCATGTCTCTATGAGTATAAAACTCTGGCCATGCCCTACCAGAAAGGAATTCGTTGATTTCCCCACTAACTTTGGCAGCTCCAGGCAGCACACTGGTTCTGAAAATGGAAGAAGCGATAATGATAAGAACTTCTGTCTATCAGCCCATGCTCCGAGCCTAAAGCTACTAACATGTTGCTTAACAAGGACACCGATCAAGTTTTTCCTGGCGGATTTTGATAATTTTCAGCAGTTGGCAGGGAAAGTTGACAGATCTCATCTTTTGCGACACAGAATTGATAATGCCAGTCCTAAACCATCAGACCTTGATACTCTGTCCTCCCCATTTCTGGTAGCTTGTAGGCAATACCTTACAGACCATACAGCTTTCCCTCTTTTTTCCATTCTTTTCTTTTCTTTCTTTCCTTTTTTAATTGTTATAGTGTTCTTCATGTTCATTTTCAAAGGGGTTTGTTGGGGTTAAAGGGGTTGTAAGTGCTAGTTTGTTTTTCGAAAAAATTCCAGATATAATCTAATTTAATCCAAGCTAGCCTACTAAATAATATTGTTGAATTTAGTAATTGAGACGTGTTTTGGCTTGTTCTGACTGTAAAGGAATTAGAGTCTTGTTTTTGCTGTAGTTGTTTTTGTGACAACATTAGGCTACAGGAACTCTATTTTAAAGGAATGAAGAATGTAATCCATACGAATTCGCGGCTGACAAATCTCACCGGACCCTACTGGCCGAATTTTCACGGTGTGGTGTGCCACTAGCTCACGAAGAATTACAGTGGTAGCGTTCCAGTGAAGTTATCACAAGATACGATGGTAAGAGGAGGGGCGAGTGCCATATTGTGGTAGTTATCACGCTCTCTGGAACGAAAATAATAATAACGCGACTATACGTCATCACTCTTACGGAGTTCCTACAGAACCGATAGTTATTATAACTTATGATGCTCGCGACCATCATAAGTAAATTGTAACGAACATAACAGTCGTGGAACGAAAATAATAAGAGGGAGGAGCCAATTTACTCATTACGGCGGGCTCCGGAACGGCAATAATAAGAAGAATTTTAACGATCGTAATAATAATAAGTCTCTGGAACGCTACCAGTGGTTGCTTCAAAGCCACCATGGGTAGCGTCACAAGTGCACCTCTTGGTGTGGGTTGTGCTCCTTTGTTTAGTTTCTTTTGTTTATTTTTGTGTTCTATGTTAGACTCGTTTTTCGTGTTAGAATACTTTTTAAGGATGAAGTGTTGCGACAACCTTTGTTAAAGTCTGGCGAGAGCAACACTTTGGTTTTGTTTCTTCGCTATCGGTTGAATGCTGAAGTTATTAACCCAATAAAGCTTTCAAAATTGTATGCTCCAAGAAGAAAATAATCAGTAATCACGTGATCAAAGGCTATCCCTCAGCAAGAAGAAAACAACAACAGGATATTGAAAGAAGTGACTAAATTGACTTTTCAGCCAGTAGAACTATATCCTTTTCAATTGTAGACCACGTGACGGAAGATAACTTGGAACATTATCTTCTATGACCTACTTGGTGTTTTAAAGCTATCCGTAACTTTTCAGGATCAATATGCAATTGTTCTACATAGTGTCGGGCCAATTCGCCACAGGACAACTCGTCATAGACAATTCATCACAGGACAACTCGTCATAGACAATTCATCACAGGACAACTCGTCATAGACAATTTGTCACAGGACAATGGAAATTCTGTGACAAGGACAATTCGTCAAAAGGACAATTTGACAAACGGACAGTTCGTCATTGGGCAATTTGTCATACGGACATTTCGTCACAGTGAGCCCAAGTTCAAGTTCGACGGAATACTCACTTGCATGAAAATAAGGTGGCTAGATAATACATTAGAACATGTGGTTACGAGCATTTCTCCGCAGGTATTGGAGTACGTCAGTTTAATTAAGTCGCAGATTACCCTTTTCGTGCTACCTCTTCTCGGGCGGGTCTGGGCACCAGTAACAAATCGCTCACAATTCATTTCAGCCGTGCTCCTGTGGCAGAAAATTCCTGTGGCAGAAAAAAAATTCCTGTGGCAGAAGAAGAATTCCTGTGGCAGAAAATTCCTTCAAATTTTATTCTAAAGGTGTTTTTCCGCGACACAGTTGTGGGCGAAACACTCCCGAGTGTTTGTCGCGGAAACACGATTGTGTGCCACACGGTGGAGCCACACGTTGAAACTCACGGTAATGTCGTTTTGACTATTTTCAGGGCGGTAATTTCAATTCTCTAAAAATAAAAAAATAAAAAATAATATCTCAACAAATAGAACTACGTGCTTCCGTCCTTACTGTGCAAGCAGGATCCTTAATTTTATGTCTACATGATTGAGAGAGTAGTTAGTTTTATTGTTTTGACATTATTTTGCTGCTAAATGTGAATTTCCCGCCAGAACTGAGCCACAGAATTGACAATCACCTTGGCAGCTGCCACAAAGCGAGCAACACAAATCTTGTTGGTCGCGGAAACCCACTTCTGGGCCGCAAAAAAAAACACGGAAACGCTCTTTCCGAGCCCCAATCGACCCAACAAACTGTTTGTGGAGCACAGAAAAAAGCTTGAAGAGAGCCACGGTATAGGCGTTTTTCTGCAATTCCAGAAGCAGTTTGTGGGTCAAATTTGAGTGACCCTAAAACGTGTTCCCGCAACCAACAAGGTTTTGTGGCTCACTTTTTGCCTCAAATCCGATTTCTTTAACATTTTTGATTTTTGTGGCTCGAATTTTTTGCAATTAAAATTTAGCGACAAAGTATATTCCAGATAATTAATTGACGACTTGATCAGACATAAAACTGAGTACCCGTCTAGTACAGAATGGTACGGATGCAAGCCGGAAGTTCGATTCATTGATATTTTGTATAAATTTTAGTTTATTTTCAGACATTTCACATTGTCGCGAAAAAAAGACAACACTGCGTTTCTTTGAGTTTCAACTTGTGGTGTAAACTTCTGTGTCCGTGACTAAAACTCGGAAGTGACTGATTGGCTCACAGAAACGCCACAGAAAATGCCGCAGAGCGTTTAAATTTGAAAAGCAGAGAAGATGATCACTTACGGGTTATTCATGGGAGTATTTTGTCCTGCAGGAAAAACAGGGAAATCCACATAGCCCACCAGGTTACCAAACGTCTCAATCAAAAGGCTCCAAACTCCTGGTTGTAGCTCCATCTTTGTATTGAAGATTAAGAATGTCATCTTGAAATGAACAAAAGTTAGCATTAGACGTGTAAAACCGTTATCACTTCCGAACTAATCTCAATAATACATCCTGAGATCCATGATTTCGGCCAATATTCCAAAGACGTGACTTGCGTCATGGCTTTTGATCGTTTGTTCGATACCGGTTGGTTGATCTATGTAATTTGAAACAGTCTAAGGTAAGTATTTAAGTATCAAACTAAGCATTCTCTTCTGGACAAAGTATGTGGTACTGCTGAGCAATGACATAAAAAAAAGAAAAAAAATATTCTTTTGGAATTATTGTTCAAGAACGACGCAGAACGACGACGATGTGTTAAGAAAGCTGTCAACTTCTAGCATAGTTTGACTATTTATGTACAAGATGAAATTATACAAGGGACTTCTTGAAACCGTCCAAAATAACTTCAACTCATTTTTAGCTTGATTTGGAGTCCTATAGCTTCATCTCAAGAGTGAAACGGCAGAGCCTCCTGGAGGAAGTGCGCAAACTCCGGTCAAATGGAAACATCTTTAATTAGTGACACGATACACAAAAATTCTCCTCTGACGGGATTTGAACCCGCGGCCGCTATCCTAGCTCTTCTTCTTTGGTTGGGATTCTTTTGAGGGTGATGACATCAAGAAGTGATATCTGAAGATGCTTTCCGGTAGGAAATGCAAATCCGCCCGGATTTATTTTGGATTCTTGTCTTATCATTGTGATAATTTGCCCAAATAAAAAAAAAATTGGGCACACTGGTCGAAGGTATAACCGACACCGACATGGACATGCTGGTTTATTCTTTTGAGAGTGATGTTCTGAAATACGTCCTCAAAAGTTATTTCTGAAGCTGCTGTCCAGTCGGAAATGTACATCCACCCGATATTTTTCTCGGATTCTTGTCTTATCACGGTGACCATGCCCAAATAAGCCACAAACTGAATACAATGTGCGAAGGTATGCCCAATTTCCGTATCGAAACACGGACATGCTTGTCTTAAAAATTTGCTTGACAAAAGCCTACCCTCTCATTTGGGTCAAAATCAATATCAGCCAAGATTTAAAGCACACCTCGCCCTATATGTTTACGTTTCAGTATTCAGAGCTTTCTTTTAGCTTTTGCTAACGTTGGGGTAACCCTAGCCGGCATGTCGAACTATCCAGTCCAACATTGAATGTATGGGGTAGCCGTAAGAAATTGACAACTAATACATAGAACGGAATCAGATGATTCCTGACAGTTAATATACCAGCTTGCCTATCACCTGCTTTTAGATAGCGCCATTGCACTACATGATCCCACGGTCGTACTGGGTTCTGGTTTGAATCGCAACTTGGATGTGACGTTCTGGACATTGCCAAAGTTCAGATGCTTCTAATTTAACTCCTTAAGGCACACCTTACACTATTTACTGCTTATGTTCCAATATTCAAACCTATTTGAGTACTGTAGAACTAGGCTCTGCTTTTAACAAATTATCGACGGCTTTGGCTGTTTTAAGCCTTTTTCCGGGCCCACTGACTTCTAGCAAAACCCGGGAAAATTATATAACCAGTTTTAAGCATCAAAAGCATGATACGCGAACAGTCGTCGGGAGCATAAAGCGCACGGAAAGTAGTGAATCATGGCAAGTGCGAAGATTAGTGAGGTTTCATTGGGGGGCTTAGAATCTAACGTGTGAGTTTGGGTTTCTGGGTTTTAGACTTACAGAATGCAATTACTGAAGTAGGTTGCATTGACAGTATAGCCAGGGCAGGTCCCTAAGTCAAGGGAACTTGTGACGATTCATTATTCTCATGGAGGGAACTTAAGAATCTTGGCTTCGCTGAGCCGCTTCCAGGTGGTGAACAAAGGGCCCCTTCCCAGTAGCAAACTAAACGAAGTGAATTTATGTTCTTTGTTTGGTGCCTATGGCACTTAGGTGGGAGGAAAAAGATGCTGGTACCACGATATACCGAGAGGAAGCTGATTTAAGCAAAGGCAGCGTATTTTCGAGACCTCTCTCGGGTGGAAGTGCACTAGCATACTCAAGTTCTTACCTCTTGTTTTGGTTTGATTTCCACTTCTGACATATTAAATATGTTATTCGATGGTCCTATCCAGTAGAAAGTCACCTTCTCTGTTTTCTCTGAAATTTCCCACATGTGTTCCAAAGTTATTACTTTTGATCTTGAGTCGATGTACAGCAGCTGATTCTTAAACATCCGCTCTTTCTTGTTGTATTCTGCTCCGATCCTCAAGAACTGAAAATATATGCTTTCAAGGTGTGCTTGTTCCGTGTAAAGCTCGATATAAAAGAAGTATACTATCTAAATTCTGCAATGCATTTGCTTGCTATGTCGCCTTTTTGGAATGTATTCACTATCTCTGATAAGAGGACGCTGCGATCGTTGTTTTTTCGGTATACCAAGTTCTTGCTTGGCATATCACTGTGGGCCAGAAACCGGTGCCTCGTTTGTCTGTATGGGGTCACAGATCCGATTAAAACCATCGTGGAACGAAGATTGCGGTTTGAGTCGTTGGATTCGACAAATAGCTTGTTCAGCGCCTTTCTGTAAATTGTTACTTGAAGATGTTTTTTTTGTCTTTCTTCTCGTTAAGTGTGTTTCTTTTTGCAGTTGTTCTGATGAGAAGGTGTTTTGTCTATGTCTGTATCTGCTTTCTTCTTTACCATGTTTACACCATGTGTGTATTTCGGGTAATAAGTTCATTGATTGGTATTTGATGGTTGTCTTCATCTGCTTTATCTTCTTAATTTCCTGGAATAGGGTATAGCTAGTCTTAACCTTCCAGGTCTATTTCCGGATTCTAGACTTCGTTTTCGTCAAGATGGACCAGGAAGGTGCAGCCAGGCCAATAACGTTTCGAAGTCCTAGGTGTAGGTCGCTCCAGATCCCGGTGTCTGGAAGGTGTAATGGTGGCAACACGTTTGAGAGGTAAATAAATATACAAATGAATGAAGAAAACGGCGATTGTCAGTTTTTATTCAGAAGCAATACATATTACAACTATAAATGGGACATCCAGCTGACATCCTCGCAAAATTAGCTGTCATCATTATCATGAAAATCCCAAAGGGGTTGGCCTTGCTTTGCGGAAGCCACAGACATTCTACTAGTCTGGAAGATTAAGCATGGCTATTAGTCTTCTGCGATAGGTCAGTCATTATTTTCCGGAGATAAGTTAGTTTCAGCAAGGATGTCCTGTTGTATTTGTGTCTTCTTTTTGCCGTAGTCTGTTCATCACTTTTTCTTCCCAACAATTTGATCACTGTCTGTAATTTGTAACTTTTTGGCCGGTGGAGAATGAAATTATTACGAATATATAGCTGAACATGTCTAAAGGTCTAAGCTTGCCGTCCATGCCTCTACACGTCTTCTAGAGGGATATTTTCAAATATCGATAGTGGGAGGCGGGTTGCTAGTGAGACGGCAAATCTAATTGGTTCATGATTCCCACTTCCTTACATTAGCACAATTTTTTAGTATATTTAATTAATCAGAGGCTAAAGAACTGTGTGCTATTTTTTTTTTTTTTTTTTTTCTTACAGACTTCCACCTTGGTCAAGCACGTCAAGCCCAGCCCGTAATTGCTGTGAAGAAGCATGGGGTATAGGCAGGATCTCGACCCAACAAATTAGTGATATGTATAAATTACTCAGATAGTTAAAGATATTTCTTCGTGGATGTGTAGTGGTATGTACTGTACTGTCTTCATTTTACCTTTTTCTTTAGTACTTGTACATTATGGCCGGTAATGAAATTAAGAAGAATCATAAATATTAATAGCAATCGTTTTTTAGCGTTACGGGGAGGTTTCCAGCACTATATATGTATTCTTTCAGACATCTTTAATAAATTACCAAAAAGTCATTTTGTTTTGTCCCTAACCCCCTACTAATTTTAATCCTGCAGGCAGAGCGCCTCCAACCTTCTCATGTTTCAATACTGCCTTCAAAATAAAGTACGTTATCACTGAAACATGCTTGAAATGCCCCCACCGATGGGCCAATCAAATGGACACTTAACAACGTGTTGACATTCCTTTGCCTAGAGGACCCAGTACTCTATGAGCGTGTTCTACCCTTCTGCAAATAGTAACTATTAGTTACTACTTCCGTTCCAACCTCACCAAAAGTTACTACGCTGACCGTTCCAACCTTCTCGAATTAGTAACTAATATTAACTATTTGCTTACCACGCTTGGGAGCGTAGTAAGTGTAGTAACTAAGGATATCTGTAACGTGATTGGTTGGATTCACTCGTGGCATGATATTCTGCTGGAAAATAGAAAATCGTTCCAGCCTTGACGGCAAATAGCCAAAAGTCGTCATGCGCAGTAACTACGGTAAGCAGGATGGAACACGCTTTATATGACTAACTCCAAGAAGTTCAGGTTCAGGTTCAGGTTCTTTTTAATTACAAACTAAATAAGAAAATGTCCAGAGCCCGGCTGAGAAGACAAATTCGTAATGCACGGGATGGAAAGTGCCAGTGAAGCTTGGGAAGAACAAGAAACGTCACCCAAACGAATCCTCGAAATTTTTCTTCAGATCCCATGAAACCAATCAGCTCGTATTTCAATACTCGTATTTAATGAGTTCCAATATTCATCGTCGTTGTCGTTCCGGTCTGCAGATTTAAGTGTAACTAAAGAGTATCCATGTACAAGAGAATTACTGTTAAGCCGAATCATCATAGTAGTGGAAGTAGTAACGCCGTTGAAGTTAAAATATTGCTGTCTTTATACATTCGACCTACGTATAGTATATATCTCTACCACCGAAGGTACAGAACCCAATATAACGCCTCCGTGCTACCCACGTATACATCCAAATTATCTCTCTACCGTTATATATGAGAGCTGGGTAAACACTCATAAGTTTTCCATTGTTCCAAGGTGACGAGACAGACTTTTGCTCATACATTTAACATGAAGTCTCATCCAGATGAAGCACCAGGTACTTTTTAAAGGAGCACACTTTAAAGTTCCACACTGTGTCACAATGTGATGTAACCATGGATAAGAAGACCAAAGGTTTCGATGGGATCCTAAAAATCTAGCATTTGATTCAAACAGCTGTGTCATGTCTTCGCTATTTTGTCGTTGTCAGATTCCTTGAATATTGTTACTGTTAAAATAAAGTTCAACATTGGATTCAGCATGTCTCCTTGCCCTGATACCGAATCTCTAATCGATTTCAGAAACAACTTTGAGCTTCGACCAATTTTCCAGTTTCAGCCGAATCCGTGATGAACTATTTGTCTAGTTAGAAAACTAAGTTCACATATGGATTCAGCGGACCTCCTTACCCCCTCAACGCATATCTTATTAGCTTGTAAAATATACATGTTTTTACCGTTAATTCTCCTCTGCCTCTAAAGATAGGGCTAAAGGACCCATCGATGAACTTGACTTGTACTTTACCAGTGAATCCTCATTGAACAACTTCGCTTGAACAACAAATTTCCTCGTTTGAACATTATATATCAACCCCTACGACCTTCGATTACACTAGATCTCTCCGATGTCACACAGAAAAATAAATGAATTTCGGCATCTCCGGAGCAGAGCTCTACTAGTTTAAGAATAAAGGGGTAGGAACTGCTATAGCCGAAAATTGGTCGACACATTTTGTGTCCGGTTTTTGCCGGATTCTGGGTGAACTACTTGTCCGGCAAGAAAATAACTTTTATATTCGGATTCAGCCTTTACCACTAAATAAACTGTCTCAATAGCTTTTAATAATATTCCTTTTTGCCCCTTAATTTGAAAACCCCTCCCCCACCCCTAAATGTATGGCTACAGAGCCCATCTACGAACTCGACCCTACTCTTGACCCTAAAAATCCTCACACCAAGTTTCATCAAAATATCTTATTCTCTTCCAGAGTTTGTGGGCACAGACGGACAACTTTTGCGATGTCATAGGTATCCCTCCACTTATGTTTTGGGATCCCAAAAACAGTATAGCTTTCAGTGAAATTTACTACGTACAAGTTTAGTGGATGTACTGAAACTTACCTTCAGTCGTCCTTGCTCCAGTCTTCTCATGTCGGGTCTGACCATCTGCCTCTTTGGCCGCAAATATACCTCAAAGTCTAGTGAAGGATTCTTAACCTTGTATCTCAACAGCGTCCCCTAGAATAAAAGTGTCGATATTACTTATTCCTTCATCCTTACATTCCATTTCAGTAGCAAAACAAAAATTATATTTTGCGAAAAAAGGAAACATAATACGCTGAATGAAATCTGTACCCAACAAATAATAACGGGAAAAAGCATTAACCAAAATGCAAACCGTCATTAACTGAAACCTTCACTTAATTTTAGGCTCCTTCCTTCCCCTAAGAAACAAGAGCTAGAAGTTTATATGGAACTTGCGAAGTTGGGTCAGAGGATGACTGTGGAAATTGTCAACTCGCAGTTTATTTTGTAAAGAAAACCCTTGAGGCAGAATAAATGTTCATAGGCCATTGGGGATCATGAAAATGTATCTTTTGGCCCCAATAATTTTTTTTACTTTGCGGTCAAGATGCACACTTTAAGGGGACTAGAAATACACTTAAAATCAAAACCGTTCAATCACAAATGAAAAGTATCAGAGGAATGTAGCCTACTCTTCCCAATTATCAAGTTTCATTAAGATCTGATCACCGGTTCGAAAGTGATGCATACTCTTCTGGATTTTTCTTCCTTCGATCCCCCCTCCCCCCCCCCCCATTGATGGTCGGACCAAGGAGTGAATTTTTCTAGGTCAATCTTGTTGGATCTTAAATGTGCCAGCAAAAGTCTCATCGTCCTTGCACATCTCGAAGTACCTTAACAATCGCCCTCATCGGAATTTCGCGCCCCCCGTCAACTCCCCCGACAGTACCCTGGTCCGGCTCTGTGAAAGTTGTAGGAATCGTACTTGTTCTTCCCACCAAGTTTCATCCCGATCCCTCCACTCTGACCGTGTCAAAAGATTTCCGGTTCCTCCCTCCAACTCACCCAAAGTCAACGGATGCGGTCGGATCGGGGAAACGTTTCTGAAGAAAATATCGTCAGGTCCCTGATATGCCTATCAAGTTTCATCGTCCTAGCACAACTGGAAGTACTTTAACTGGGGTTCACCGGACCTATCCCCCCCCCCCCCCCAAGTTAAACCCACAGTATACGACTATTGTCTGGCCCTGTCAACTATGTATCTAGGACTTGTGCTTGTTAATCCCACCAAGTTTCATCCCGGTCCGCTCACTTTGAGCGTGTCAAACGATTTTCGGTTGTCCCCTCCCAAGTCACCCCAAAGTTTCCGGATCCGGTCCGGAACTGAAGTGTGACATTCGTGACACGAGGTCTTTCCAAATATTTAGTTTCACTGAGATCTTATTCCCGGTTCAAAAGTTGTACGTACCTCAAGATTCCGGATTCCCTTTCCTTCACTCTTAGTGTGGTGAGGTCCCTAATAAGTCTGCCAAGTTTCATAGTCCTAGCACATCTGGAAGTACCCTAACTCGCGATCACCGGACCGACCAACCAACGTGAAAGTTATCGGTAAACTTGAAAAAAGGAAAAATACAGAAGCACAAACCTGATATCTGTCATCGTCGAAGTATGTGTTGACTTCATCCAACCCGGATACCACAGTTGATTTTTCCACAAAATCAATTTTTTTCAGCTTGTAAAGAAATGAGAAAAGATACCGAGAGAACTGCTCCATTGAGGAGTCTCTTTCGTACTGGTGATGGTATACATTCTCCCAGAAACTTTCGAGCGATTGTGTACCTGGGAAAAGAAAGATTTATTAATGCTTCTGACAAGTTTTAAATCCGACACTCAGATTGGCTTTTTGATAATCTTTGTCTTTTGTTTGGAGGTTGGAGATCGGGGTCGTAGAGTCGATTAACATATGAAAAGTATGTAAACAGCATTGATGGGGTAACCCGTTTGGCCCAAAACCCCGTCACCCGAACTGTCAATACACCCACCCTTTCCTACCGTAGATTCGCCTTCAGTAGATACGACCACCGTTAATTCGTCTACCGCTATTTCATCTACCTGTCCATTCGAATCAACGGGTGGACTTTCAAACAGCTATTCGTCACTGGTGATAAAAGCGCTACTCTGCAAAATGAAATTCACATAGACAATGTTTGTGATGAACCCATCTATTCGCCCGTCCGTCGATATGCCAACCCGTTTAGCCCAAGACCCCGTCACCCGAACTGTCAATACACCCACCCTTTTTCCTTACCCGTCGATTCGCCTTCCCTCGATATGACCGCCGTTAATTCACCTACCGTCATTTCATCCACCTGTCCCTTAGAATCAACCGGTGGACCTTCGGACAGCGATTCGTCACTGGCGATAAGAGCACTACTCTGCAAAATGCATTTCACGTAGACACTGTTTGAATGAATGAATGAATTACTTTATTTCAGCAAAAGCCATATATCTACACGCTAACAAGAAAAACAAAACAAAAATAACACAAACAATTTCTACGGTTTGGCCAGGGCCGTCCGGTAGATGATTTTCCATGATGGTAATTCATGGAAAACATGACTAGCAATAAAAGCAATCAGATCATTTTCCGACTCAATCACTCTTCGGTAAAGCGACGCTTTGGCCTTTCGAAGAATTTCCTGGAAAGTCGAACAATTTCGGGTAACCATTTCCGAACTGACACTACACAATCTAGGCAGTCTAAACATACGGCGAAAAACCTTGTTGTATGCAATCTTTAGGCGATCCAACACTCCATCAGGACAATTTGAAATATTTTCAAGACCGTACATCTGGTAGCAATACGTCTTGAACAAACGTAGCTTCACTCCCGGACCAACAGTCGAGAACTTTCGAAGTAGTAGGTTCCCACGCTTGTAGAGACTAGCAATCTGGTCTGCTACATGCGAATCATCTCTGGTGTCATCCCGTAGGATGTAACCAAGGTAACGGAAATTTGAGATGTTTGTGATGAACCCATCTATTTGCCCACCCGACGATACGTCCACCCGTCACCTCACCTAAAAACGATATCAGTTCGCATATCCGTAATTTAGCCAAGCCGTCCATTCGCTCAACCGTCAATTTGAAATCATTCCGAATCAACGAGTAGGCGCAGTGAGAGCGACTTGCGGGCGATGCTAAAGAACTAGTTTGCTGAAATTCGGTTTTGGTTATATTTCAGCTATTTTTGGCAAGGGTCCTCTTCAGGGTGATCTTCACTTCAGGTCAAGGACTGGAAACACTACTCTACTATGAATTTTCGCTTAATTAATGCAGCATTAATTCATAAAATTCATCGAAAAATTCAGCAAGAATGCTAAATTTTATGGTGAGTTTTCAAGAAGAAACTGGGGAGTACGGCGATTCTCTCAGTGTTTTCGGCGGCAAACATAGAAAATTCAAAAAGACAACTTCGGCAAACATTCCATGAACTGGCGATCATTGCCAACGAAGAAAGGAAAAGATAAGAAGGTTGGATATCAGTAGCTGATCCATTTTTCAGCTTTATAGAGCTAATTATTTTTTCTTCTTCTTTCTGACTTAAATTTTGGTATTTTAGAAGTGTCAGAGAAAAGAAAGAAAAATGCAGCACTAATGCAGGGTGGATTAATGCTGGTAGATCGATGAGCCTGTGAATCAACAAACCTGAAAACTTACTCTAACTTAAAATCCAACTCTATTCACATGGTTTACACTGTAAAAAAAAAATCTTGCAGTATTTGCTACTGAGATGACGTTCGGGTCGAAATCAGCGTTGGAACCGCCGTGAGCGGAGTCGATGGAGTGACTAGTGGAGTTGATGGAGTGAACCCGAACGAAAATGCGAATGGTGCCAGGCGAGTACGAAGTTATGCAAACCAAATTTCCGGATTCCAAGGTAAATTTTCTAATACTAGCACTTGTCGCGGAACAAAAGAGGTAAGCAGTGGTACGTCCCGGCGTGGAGCTCTAGGTGCTGCAAATCTGCGCCGTGGAAAGGTTATCGGTTCTATTACAAGCGGTAACGTCGGGGGAATCCGTTCCTCCCTTGACAAAAAAATACTACCGATTTTTGTGGCGAGACTGGCCGCTGACACTGAATCCCAATCTTTGGCAGCCTCGGTGGCACGTAAGCTTAAATGCAGGTCGGACCTTATTCACTGTGAGAAAATAGATAGTTCGCGAGCTCGTTACCACGCAAAAAGTGACTCTTTTAAAGTCCAATTTCCAGCTGTTCATATCACGAGTGTTATGGAATCAAAGTTCTAGCCAACGGGAGTGCTTGTGAGAAAAGAAAATTGAAAAAAGAGCTCGAAGACGAGCTGCCAGAAATTTGTGAGAGTACACATTAACCCGTACTGTCTATGGTGACTTCTTCACCATTTAGACAACACGGATAGACACTATGTTTTAATTAGCTATGTGTGTTATGTTCAATTCTTTTTTGTATTTTCTTTTCTTTTGTATGTACTCCGTGTTTTTCACTTTGTTATTCGCGGGCAAAAAAATTCAATAAATAAATAAAAAAATTATCAAGAAGGACGCTAGTCTGACGCACATTAAATTTTATTATTCTTTACTATTACATATCAATACACGCACCCTTTTCGTAAAACTATCATACAACTACACTGTCAGACGTTTCATAACAGATAGCACGAGGATGCGCGGTTTCAACAGATAATCCGTAACAGATAACAATTCGGATGTTATCTGTTGTGTTTCAAAATGTTATGCATAATAAGATTAACATCAGGAATTAATATTTGTGATCACGAGAATCAAGCTGAACCCATAAGACAATCTGAAGACAATCACCTTTATTCCCTTTATTCTTACCGTGGTATAAATAGGTTCGAATGGAAATGGTATATTATTTTTTCTATACGCCCCAAGGGATTTAAGAAACATCTTCTCTTATCTTACGTCGTGGGCATTCAATCAATTAGATCAATACAAAGCTTTCAAGGATTACCCAATTAAGAATAAACAGAGGTTATAAATTGGCATCTAGAAATCAGTTCTATTCAAGTTGCTCAACTATTCATCGTAGCAGTTTACTAGTCGTGTTATCAATTTTGTACAGTGAATAATCCTTACCTTCTGGCCAGCTGCCAAAGACGTGCTCTTCGAGAGCTGTCATGACACCTTGGCTGACACTGTTGTCGAATTTGCGGGCAAAGAAATACTCTCGGTCCTTTATGTCGGTCAGCCTTGGAAGATCCTAAGTGAAAGAGCTATTAGCCTGTGTGTACAGTTTGTATATTTTTTTACAACCCTTTACAGTTGAGAACAAGATTCGAGTAGCTCCATGTCAGAAAAAGAAAAACAGAAAGATAAGACAAGTGGTAGTGCTAGACAACGGTAGGAGTTTTTGTGACTCTTCGCTTTCTTCTTTTTTCTATGCCATCAATTCTTAACAATCTTTAAAGTTTGGCTAAAAAGCCAACCTTTTTGTGTACCATACAACTGAACACATTGCTTTATTTGGCGCGTTTTGAGGGATTATTTTTTTTTTAACATTTGCTCTCGTGTGACGTTCACAATATTAATCAATAATCTAGTACCCATCAGAATGTATGAGTAAACAAAAAATGGAGCAGGAAATATAAGCAAAAGCTAAACAATACATAACACTACTTAATCAACAACAAATTATCAACTATTATCTGCGTATTAATCTACAAATTATCTGCAACCGTCCTCACAACTTTTTTGTGTACCATACAACTGAACACATTGCATTATTTGGCGCGTGTTGAGGGATTCTTTTTTTTTAACATTTGCTCTCGTGTGACATTCACAATATTAATTAATAATCTAGTACCCATCAGAATGTATGAGTACACAAAAAATGGAGCAGGAAATATAAGCAAAAGGTAAATAATACATAACACTACTTAATCAACAACAAATTATCAATTATTATCTGCGTATTAATCTGCGTATTAAAAGAAAAACAGAAAGATAAGACAAGTGGTAGTGCTAGACAGCGGTAGGAGTTTTTCTGACTCTTGTCCCATCAGAATGTATGAGTGCACAAAAAATGGAGCAGGAAATATAAGCAAAAGCTTTTAAAAGCTTTTTATTTTATCGTTTTATTGTAGGTTGATGTTCTGGTAGGGATAGGTGTTATAGTTATTTAGTTATTAGAAGTATGAGTTGAGTGTTGAATATTTGGACTGGTACATTGCAGTTGGAGTGCTTGTTTATTTTTATATTTTGTCCCGCTATGGCCATAGGGCTTTTTTTGGGAATACATTCATTCATACATTCATAACACTACTTAATCAACAACAAATTATCTACTATTATCTGCGTATTAATCTACAAATTATCTGCGACCGTCCTCACAACGTGAAATTCTACTATGACGTAGAAAATTTGAATCTCAATACAAACGCGGTTTTTCAATGACTAGTGATGAGATAGGTGATCTCTACTCACTGCGTGAACACTTATTTTCGTAGATCGCTTTTGTCAAACATACAACAAAGGTACAGGCGCATGGAGGTACCACAAATCCGACAGGAAAATTCCACTATATGAAAATCGATCATTCGTGAATAGCAGAACAACGAAGTAATGCATTTGCATCGGGTCTTAGAGCCTCTTTAAGTGAATAAGTGATAGGTAACTAGATTATCCTATCTCAGCCCTTTTCAGTTAAACTTTAAGGTTCAATTGAAAATTGCCTCTCACAAATACTACTCGCCTGGTATTGGGCAGCGCTTTTAGTTTATTTAATGCATAGGTCTGTTTGCTGGCACATAATTAATTTACCCGCAGAAGGGATCGAAGTATGTAGTGTGAAGATATTTAAAGCAGCACTAAATACTGATATTATATCAATAATTTTTCTCTGAGTAACAAGCGCCATTACTGTCCACCTATTTTTTTTTCCTTTCACACTTTTATGGTTTTGCTCCCTAGTCAAATCGAATTTTCTCATAAAAAATACTTTTCACAACCAAGCGCAGCCTCTCGTGTCGTTCCTAATTAGTTGATTCGGAAGTAGGGACTGTAAAAAACAATCAGATACAACGTTTGCTTGCTATGCTTGTCAATATTGCTCGAAATAGACATTGGATAGAATTAGGAGAGTAAATGTCGGCTGAAGCTGATCTTTTTTCTTCTAACAAGCAAAGAGAGCATTTGTTGGCTAGGCTGGTCAAGATTGCGATGAAATATCTTTTAGAAGCTGATCTTTTTTCTTCTGGGGAAAAAAGTGATTCAGACACTGAAAACCCCTGGTTGGAAACTGGAACGACAAGCTCTTCAGAGAAACTTTAAAGGAGCTAGGTAAGTTGACGGAAAATAGTTGAGAAACCGTTATCAACTGGAAATGATTATTGTGAACAAAATTGTAAAGTCTTTTCTGCAAAACCCTATCGCCAGCCAACATTGCTCATAACTAACACACAGCGAATACACCCGTTGTTGCAACTCGTTCGTATTTCTCTTTGGCTCATTGGCTATTCAAGAAGGCTGTTGTAGATTTTTTTTTTGTTTAATTTGTTTCTCTTTGATTTTCTGCTGAAAGCTAGTTTAAGAGGCGCTGTCACTACACTCAGCTGTCCATTCATCCACTTCAAAAGTATGGCAGTTCAGTTCCGAAAGTTGGGTTAACTGACGAGCCACAGGTGGGTCAACTGACAATAATACAATCGGAAGAAAAATATGCGTGTCGACACACTTCTCTAGGCAAACTACGCGTTCCCCAAGGGTTGTTTGACAATTCAGCCATGGCATCACGTTGCACGAGTGATAGATTCCCTTGAGACAAATCAGATTCTGGCAAATTGTCACACACCATAAAATAAAAGTTAACAAGAGATCTGTGATATACTAACCTCATACCTGAAACTTCTTGGACTGCAACCACCGTAATCGCCATATTCGTAGTGATTACACTGACCATCCGGGAAATCTCCCCAATTCAGCAGTCTGTGGTTATTATTGATTCTCGTACCACAGTATTCTGAGTTCTGAAGTGCCATGTGAAAGAAGTTCTGAAATAAAAATATATGAGAAAGTGGATTTACATTGCCCGGGCAACATTGTTGTAAAACAACCTTATTTATTGTGTGCACCACTGCAATAGCCTGAGTGCAGATTGTTTATCGGTAGGACTAAGAAGGAAATATTTGGGTAAGGTTAGAGTGCTCCGTGGTCTTTACTTCTGTCCGATGTGTGGTAAAATGAATGAATGTATTTTCCACTTAATGTGTGAGTGTCAGGAGTTAAAAGCCCTGAGGAAAGATATAGTTAGGGAAATGATTTCGGGGGAGGAAAGGTTTAAACGAATTTTGAAAAGTAGAAGTTTTAGAGATATTAGAAATTTGGGGAGATTCCTAAAGGTAGCCATGATTCACAGGGAAAGTTTTTTGTAAATAGTGGTTGAGGTTATGGTTTCGTTTGTGTGCTGTTTTGTTGTTTCCATGGCCCTTCGTGCTTTTCCGGAAATAAATCTTATCTTATCTTATTACCACGCTCGCTGCTCTCTGGTTTTGGGCAATATTCAGATTTTTCAAAACGTCGAGATATGGATATTTTGGGTTTCGATAATCGATATCGATATTTCGGTGCCATGTTTCGCTACAGTATACGTCTCGTTTCTACAAAATTTTAGAACAAAATTGTCGCGAAAAAGTATCTTGCTTCATTTCAAACTTCGAATAAATAAAGACTGAATTACATCGCCATATCAGTATCTAAAACTGAAATGTCGCCCAACACACCTCTCCATTCACTTCGTTTATCAGATGGAAACAAGAGTTGAATTAGAAAACATTAAAGTTAATGAAGTAGGACTACCCTTTTAGGTGAGTTTCATTATTAATTATTAGGTTAACATTCCTCCTTTAATTGTCTGTAAATGTTATTTAAGTGTTGGATAAAATTTTGGTCACGCGAGTCTAATGGTTACAGTAATTATTGCCATGTTTTCTTTGTTAATGAGTATCTATTTGGCAAGTATTTTCTTTTTAATTTTTATTGGGTTTCTACGTTCGATGTTTTGCTAATTAAGCTATCAGCTCAAACACTGGAAGTGCTGCAGAGCAACACTTTGGTTTAGTCTGTTAGCTATTTATTTGACGCTGAAATCAACCCCTCGAAGCTTTCAAAATAGCATGTCTCAAGAAAAACGTCTTCAAGAAAACTGGTGACACATTTCGTGATCATGTGGTACGTTGCTAGCTCTCGGTGTCGAAGAAAATAGAATATCGGAAAAAGGGATTTAATAGATGTTGGTTTTTAACTAAAGCCTGATGAGGACTTTTGCCCAGAAGGACCGAGATATTGCCGAATAAAAATGTTAGCTGACTACTTCGTGTAGCAACACCAAAATTGATTTGCAGTCGCCTTGCACAAAAAAGAATGTACTGTAAACAATTTCTTAAAATGATTGATCGGTGAGTTGGTTTGCAAGCCTAAACCGAAATTAAACCGTCTTAAGTGTAAACTTTCAAGCTAGGGGATTATCAAATTCTTGAATTTCGCTGGTTTATTTAATCCTTCACTATATTGCCATAGTTTATTTTCAATTTAAAGCGGATCTCACTTCAGCTTCTTATTAATTAATTAGGGGTGGAATACATGTACACATGTAAATTGGGGTTTCAGATCTGTTGTAGGAACGAATGTGAGTAGTAATTTGGGAGTTTAGGGGTTTTGATGGAAGATACGAGTTGATGGAAGTTGAACATTTAGATTGTAAATGTAAAAATGTATGGCTGGTGACCGTGGTGACCATCGGCACTAATGTGAAGAAAGATTGTTGTTGTTTTTTATACCCGAACGAAGTAGGGTATCTTTGACGAAGCAACTGAACTATAGTTCAACAACACTATAGTTCGAAAAGAAAATTCTGAAAAGAATGGTGGAGCCTCAAGGCAGACACACTTCCGGTCGGGAAAAATATATCAGAGCAGATAGTCAAGGTACTTTTGCTCAGTTTGTACAATCAAAGGGGAGAATGCATCACATTTGATTCGTTAATATGACTATTTGATAGTTTCGAGAAAATATGTGTTTGGTCTGAAGGATTGGGATTTGGCTTCGTGTTATAATTTGAATTCCATTTAATTCGCTATTAAATAGGCAAGGTTCTGGTCCTTAATGTTGCCCAATAGGCTACTGAAGGGGACAATGAGATAAAATTGATTTGATATCATGACGAGCTGACTTGTTCGAAAAAGGAAATTTTTAGTCGGCTGAAGGTGTGGGGGAAAGGGGATTTGGTTTCAAGTTGTTGGTTTTTTTTTCAGTTTCAACTAGGATATTATAGACCAGGAAAAAACAAAAGTGGGTTGGTATAATATCTTCATCGGAAACCCTGTTAAATTACAGAAAGATTAAAACAGTGTACGAATCTGAGTTTTATTTTAAGCTTAATTTGCCTGCTACCTATTTGAGGTACTGGATCCAATTGAGAGCTAATTGTCTACCACTGCACGGTAGAAATAAAGTTTTTGATAGGAAGGCGAGAATCCCAAATAGGAATTATTCATGCCCTCTGTGTGGACGAGAAGAGGAGGACATTGGTCATTTTTTGAGTCGGTGCCAAGAGCTTTCAAGCATCCGTAGGGAGGTTTTTGGGGTTGCGATCCCCCTACTCCCTGGTATTCTGAAGTGTACTTCTGCTCAATCTATTAGTAGGGTTGGCCGTTACATAAGTAGAGCGTTGGAAGCTAGAAAGATTTTTGTTGATTAGATTAATTATCCTTTTTCCGTGTATATGTATCTTTTTGTGTTGAACGTGTATATGGCCCTCGGGCTTTTTTCAATACAATTATTATTATTATTATTATAGGATCACTAGTTGCAATCGCTAGAAATAATTGAAGCAACGATTTGTGTTCTTTGTAAATCAAAATAAATCAAACGAACCTCTTTTGCAACAAAGGAGTGGTTCTGGATGGCTTTCAAAAGGGAAAATGCAATGCATGTTTTTCGTTATTAGTTGCGTTTTTGATCCGAATTCTCTTTCTGAATTCTCGATCCTCAAAGGACTTTTTACAAAAACAATAATTTGACAGCCCGTCCGCAACCTGCTATACGTGTTTACGCATGTTGAACACCCTAACTATGCTGATCAATCAGGGAGGAGAACGGAGAGAAGAGAATCGAGCATTTTCTATCGAAGCAACTTCTCGATTCTGCAGAATCGCGAGGCTTTCCCCGTTCTCGATTCTGACAAAAACGCAAGAAAAGCAGAATTCGCTTCATCTGAATAGTGCAAAATCGCGAAATAGGAGAATTGCGAGGAGGATCGAAATTCGGACCAAAAACGCAACTTTTGATCGGGCGTATCATGCGTCACGTAAAGGAAACAAACGTGACAAGCGTTATAATCAGTGCAAATATATGATGCTAATGGATGAGATAGGATACACTCACGAAGTGAAGAATCTCTGGAACGAGAAAGGATGGAGATACTCCTGAAGCAGAAGGAATTACTATTATAAGTACGACGTGTCCTTTCAATGATAGATGCAAAGTTAATTATACAAGCTAACTTTCTGGGTCAGGCAACCAAATTTGCGATTATTTCCAGCAATAATATTTTTATTATCTATGTCATTATACTAAAAAATCAATCTTGCTTCCTTAAAAAAAATGTCGATTTGATGAAAGGAAGTGGTTTTTCGGGAGGTTTGAGATTTGGTATTTATTTTTTTGTTGCAATTCCAATTCATTATTATACTACGGTTCTGTTCCGCAAAGTTAACAGTTGTTAACAATCGTTAACTTTACTTCGGGGGGAACTAACTGCAGCTATAACGATCGTTAACTTTTCCCAGTTCTACAATTATTAGCTATTTTGTAACGATGCTCACCGACCAGTCACCGACCATCGTTACAAAATAGTTAACAATCGTTAAGCTCTGGAACGTAAATTGTAGGTAAGTGGAGCTTAAATTTCGAAATCATAAACGTGGAATGCAAAAAGTTAACAACTGTTAACAATTTGCTAACGATCGTTAAGTTCTGGAACGCAACCTGGGACAAGACTTAAGATAAAAGTCGCAATGTTGTACTAGAAAAAAAACTACTGGAAATATCCTAAACACGAGCCAGGATAAGTGTTCTTTTGTAAATAAACGTAACTCAAACGTACCTCTGTTGGGACAAACGAGTAGTTCTGGATGGCTTCAAGTTGAGGGATGAGTGGGTTCGTTCTATCACTGACAAAGCTTACAAATCCTCTGTGCATGGTATACCAATCTGCGCCACTGTCAACTCTCAGGTTACTTGGCCATCCACGATCCTGAAAAATTACACATGAAGTCTTGTTTCGTGGAATGGTGGACTCTTCTTGGAACCACATCCACAAAAGAGAGATCACTACCTTCGGTAATTTTGTGTATAACATGAATCAGACTTGAGAGAGAGTGGGACTTATCTTGATCGGTAAGTCCCAGAGTGTCGTTGATTTCAGGCTGGATGAAGAAGAAACAAAGACAGCAAATAAACTAAATACACATCTAGCCGACATCGTCCAATCTCTACCGCCTCTTAATGAGGAAGAAATCCCAAGTCCAGCTCCTGATTTTACGGAATTCCACGAGATTGCGGAATCGGACACAGTGAACAAATTAAAGAAACTAAAGCGAACTAGTGTTACTCCTGATGATATACCGGTGGATCTTATAAAGGCTTTCCCAGATTCATTATGTGCCCCTTTGACTCATAGTTTTACTATTACAACAAAAACTGGGAAGATCCGTCTGGATGGAAAAACGGTTTTGTTACCCCTATCCCCTAAAAGATTCCAGAAATGATTTTTCAGGTGTGCGACCAATAACGATGACGCCTATCTTCAGCAAGGTTTATGAAAGTTTTGTAGCTACTTGGTTAAAAGGGTATATACTGGAGCTGATTGACCCTAAACAATTTGGGAACATACAGAGGACGTTAACCACACATTACCTGGTCAGTTTACTTGACACTATACTCTAGCATCTGGACGACCTTGAACGTTGGCTCAACTTGATTGCGATTGACCCTAAGGAAAGCATTTGACCTGGTTTGCCATAGTGTGCTTTTAAAGAATTTGGTTTTAGATTTTAATGTTTACCCTTTCCTTGTGAAAATAATTGCGACTTTTTGTCTCATAGAACCCAACGGACGAAATATAAATCAACGTTTTCTGATTCCCTCCCAGTTTTTTGCGGTGTGCCTCAGGGTATTATTTTAGGTCCAATGTTGTTTCTTGTTATGGTTAACGATCTGGCCCGAAGTTCACCAGACCGGCTGAAATACGTCGATGACTTGTCTGTCCTGGAAAAGTGCTATACAAATATCCAAAGTAGCCCTGCAACCATGATTAAAGATATCTGCGAGGAAGCAGAGTCTGACAAAATGGTGTTAATATGAACAAGTCTGTGATTTTAATAGTTTTTTTCCTTCAAGGTACCCTATCTTTCAACCCACCACTCCCAGATGCGTGTCAGGTCAACGAACTGAAGCTGCTGGGAGTATACATAACCTCGGATCTGAGGTGGCAAAGGCAGGTTGAGAGTAAGCTTAAAAAAGCTAACGCGGCTGTAAGCTACCTTAAACTTTTGTCCCGTTATGGTGTTCCATCTCCCCATTTACTACGCGTTTACATATCTTTTATCCGTTCTAATCTAGAATATGGATGTCCGGTTTGGCCTTTTGGTCTCACCCAGGAACAGTCGGATTTGCTTGAGAGGATACAGTATAGAGCGTTGCTCGTTACATCTAAAGCTCCAAAAGTCAAATACATTCAGCTCCTAAAGCAATTTAAGTTAGATACCCTTTCATGCCGCCGACTTCAACTTTGTATGAAGTTCGGTACATCTGCAATCCAAAACCCATTTCACCGTGACATACTCCCCCCTGATTTTCTACCCTCCCGAATTTGTCTTCCTCGTCAAGCTTCCGACCCTGTGCCTCGTTTAGAGCCGGTGGTAGCTTTGCGAACAAGGTATGCTCAGAGTTTCGTCCCCTCGTTTGTTCGTTTACATAACTCGGAGCGCTTTGGAATGTTAATTTTTAGGTTATTTGTATTTTATTAATCGTAGTCTAGCATGTCATTGACCATATTTATCATAAGACGTCGGTACAAATGTCGC